>CM014272.1:5596651-5607156 GCA_004135705.1 Alloteropsis semialata
ATCCCAAAAAATGTCATTCTTGCTTTACAACAAGTCAATCCATCTCAACTGGACCAACAATACGTAGAAAAATATTAATATTTTATGATTCTTAATAAGTATTATTCGATAGATAGTGAAATAAATTTTTGCTTTTTGGAGTTATAAATGCTTATACTATTTTGTATAAACAGTCAAACATAGATTTTTTTTACTTAGTCCAAATTTAAAATGACACTCTTTTTGAGCGTACGTGAACAAGTGTATACATAGCTTTTTCAAACATAGATCAAATCTGCGAAAATATAATGTTGTCGGACGTGAAGCATGGCAGCATTAGATTTTTGACGGTAAATTCTGTGAAACATATATAGTACCAGCTACCGACGGTGGTGGTGGAACAGGAGCTGTCACGCATCCCGATGCGCCGTTTTGGCGAGCCGGCGGAGGTGGCGTCCCTCGTGTCGTTCCTCTGCATGCCGGCGGCGTCTTACGTCACTGGCCAAGTCATCTGCATCGACGGCGGCCGGACCATTACTGGCCAGTGAAGGACATAAATGCGCGGTGGTCACCATCGTCGAAGGCATTATCAGCTACAGCGGCAATAAATCACCTTGGCATTGTTTATCTGTTGGAAACTTGGAACTGACAGAAATACGCCAAACTGCCTCATTACTCTGTGTGCCGTTTGTTGCGTCATGCTCAAAACATAATCGTGTCCAGTTGTACTACTTTACATAGATTTTATAAAATCTAAATAAGTAATAATATAATTATTATCGGGCGAATGCTTGCAGTGCTTTTGGGCCATAAACGAGCGTTGGGCACCTGTTTACCACCACGTGGGCCGTTACTCTGTGCTGGCTTAGCATAACTGCACATTTAAGCACATATTGCTTTATAATGTGGAGGTCGTGGTGCACCCAGTTTTGGGCCGGATCTAATACGACTTGAAACTACTTAGCCTAATCCCTGATTACTTAGGCGGGTGGAATTTCTCTATTCCCTATATATCCTTTTTTGGATTTTTCCAAATGAATAAAATAATTGGAATTTTGGAAATGGTAATAGGTACCTTTATTACATTAACTAAAGCTTATTTATTTCTCTTCATTTCTATCACAATAAGATGGACTTTACCCAGGATGAGAATGGATCAGTTATTAAATCTTGGATGGAAATTTCTTTTACCTATTTCTCTGGGCAATCTCTTATTAACAACTTCTTCCCAACTAGTTTCACTATAAATAAGAATACAATAACAGTAAGAATATTTTCAACACAAAACAAAAGTTTCAACACAAAAGTTCTTTCAAACAAGAGAAAGAAACATATCTTTTTCATATATAAATTTAGAATATGTTCCCTATGCTAACTGGGTTCATTAGTTATGGTCAACAAACAATACGCGCCGCAAGATACATTGGTCAAGGTTTAAAAATTACCTTATCCCACACAAATCGTTTACCTATAACGATTCACTACCCTTATGAAAAATCAATTACATCGGAGCGTTTCCGGGGGCGAATACACTTTGAATTTGATAAATGCATTGCTTGTGAAGTATGTGTTCGCGTATGCGCGATAGATCTACCCCTTGTGGATTGGAGATTTGAAAAGGATATTAAAAGAAAACAATTGCTTAATTATAGTATTGATTTCGGAGTTTGTATATTTTGTGGTAACTGTGTTGAATACTGTCCCACAAATTGTTTATCAATGACTGAAGAATATGAACTTTCTACTTATGATCGTCATGAATTGAATTACAATCAAATTGCTTTGAGTCGGTTACCAATCTCCATAATGGGAGATTACACAATTCAAACAATTAGGAATTCGCCTCAAAGTAAAATAGACGGAGAAAAATCTTGGAATTCAAGAACGATTACGGATTACTAGGTATTAGGATTTTTTTATTAGAAAAATCCATTTTTACTAACTCTAACGAAAAAAGAATAACTACTGCTTAACAATTTACTATGCATATACAAAAAAAATATCCTATTAATTTTTTCCTTCCTTGAATCTTTTAGTTTTAGTCAATTCATGAAAAATTTTATACTAGAAATTTCTTCTTATCCATAATGGATTTACCTGGACCAATACATGAACTATAAACTCTTTCATATCATGCATAAGCTTCCGTTCAATTTCTCGTGGATCTGAATCTCAGTTGGCTGTTGTGTAGCCAATAAGATAGCTGGATAAATGATCGAGAAGCTAATAGAATGAGAAAAGCAACGAATACAAAAGTACCTGCTAAGTTAGCCGATGTGCAACCAGACATCCGATTGGGGGCCTACCGTCCCTTCACTTCTGTGGCCTGGAGTACAATTTTCATGTGATCCACGCAATTATGTCATCACATCACATTTATTTTCTTCCTTACGCCCCCATAAAGCCTCTGGCTCGTCAGCAATTAGGCCATATTATCCTGTCCCAACACCGTCCATCCTCTTCAACATCTCATCAGTCATCCCCAGAGCCCACCGTCCCTTCACTTCTATGGCTTTGGGTACTATTTTCCTGTGATCCACGCAATTATGTCATCACAGCCCGTTTACTTTCTTCCTTACGGCCCCATAAAGCCTCTGGCTCGTCGGTAATTAGGCCGTAGGATCCTGCCCCAACACCATCCATCCACTTCAACATCCCATCAGCCATCCCCGGGGCCCACCGTCCTTCACTTGTACGGCCTCGGGAACTATTTTCCTGTGATCCAGGCAATTATATCATCACAGCCCGTTTATTTTCTTCCTTAAGCCCCCATAATGCCTCTGTCTCGTGGGCACTTAGGCCGTAGGATCCGGCCCCAACACCATCCATCCTCTTCAACATCTCATCAGCCATCCCCGGGGCCCACCGTTTCACTTCTATGGCCTTGGGTACTATTTTCCTGTGATCCACGCAATTATGTGATCATAGCCCGTTCATTTTCTTCCTTACACCTCCATAAAGCCTCCGGCTCATCGGCAATTAGGCCGTAGGATCCTACCCCAGCTCCATCCATCCTCTTCAACATCCCGTCAGCCATCCTCGGGGCCCACCGTCCCTTCACTTCTATGGCCTCAGGTACTATTTTCCTGTGATCCACGCAATTATGTCATCATAGCCCGTTTATTTTCTTCCTTACGCCCCCATAAAGCCTCCGGCTCGTCGACAATTAGGCGGTAGGATCTTGCCCCACCTCCGTCCATCCTCTTCAACATCCCATTAGCCATCCTCGGGGCCCACCATCCCTTCACTTCTATGGCCTCGGGTACTATTTTCCTATGATCCAGGCAATTATGTCATCACAGCCCGTTTATTTTCTTCCTTATGCCTCCATAAAGCCTCCGGCTCGTCGGCAATTAAGCCGTAGGATCCTTCCCCAACACCATCCATCCTCTTCAACATCCCGTCAGCCATCCCTGGGGCCCACCGTCCCTTCACTTCTACGGCCTTGGGTACTATTTTCCTGTGATCCACGCAACTATGTCATCACAGCCCGTTTACTTTCTTCCTTACGCCCCCATAAAGCCTCTGGCTCGTCGGTAATTAGGCCGTAGGATCTTGCCCCAACACCGTCCATCCACTTCAACATCCCATCAGCCATCCCCGGGGCCCACCGTCCCTTCACTTCTGCGGTCATGGGTACTATTTTCCTATGATCCACGCAATTATGTCATCGCAGCACATTTATTTTCTTCCTTACGCCCCCATAAAGCCTCCGGCTCGTCGGCAATTAGGCCGTAGGATCCTGCCCCAACTCCGTCCATCCTCTTCAACATCCCGTCAGCCATCCTCGGGGCCCACCGTCCTTCACTTGTACGGCCTCGGGTACTATTTTCCTGCGATCCAGGCAATTATATCATCACAGCCCGTTTATTTTCTTCCTTAAGCCCCCATAATGCGTCTGTCTCGTGGGCACTTAGGCCGTAGGATCCGGCCCCAACACCATCCATCCTCTTCAACATCTCATCAGCCATCCCCGGGGCCCACCGTCCCTTCACTTCTGTGGCCTTGGGTACTATTTTCCTGTGATCCACGCAATTATGTCATCATAGCCCGTTCATTTTCTTCCTTACACCCCCATAAAGCCTCCGGCTCGTCAGCAATTAGGCCGTAGGATCCTACCCCAGCTCCGTCCATCCTGTTCAACATTCCGTCAGCCATCCTCGGGGCCCACCGTCCCTTCACTTCTATGGCCTCAGGTACTATTTTCCTGTGATCCACGCAATTATGTCATCAGCCCGTTTATTTTCTTCCTTACGCCCCCATAAAGCCTCCGGCTCGTCGACAATTAGGCGGTAGGATCTTGCCCCAACTCCGTCCATCCTCTTCAACATCCTATTAGCCATCCTCGGGGCCCACCATCCCTTCACTTTTATGGCCTCGGGTACTATTTTCCTATGATCCAGGCAATTATGTCATCACAGCCCGTTTATTTTCTTCCCTATGCCCCATAAAGCCTCCGGCTCGTCGGCAATTTGGCCGTAGGATCCTGCCCCAACTCCGTCCATCCTCTTCAACATCCCGTCAGCCATCCTCGGCGCCCACCGTCCCTGCTCTTCTATGGCCTTGGGTACTATTTTCCTGCGATCCACGCAATTATCTCATCACAGCCCATTCATTTTCTTCCTTACACCCCAATAAAGCCTCCGGATCGTCGGCAATTAGGCCGTAGGATCCTACCCCAAATCCGTCCATCCTCTTCAACATCCCGTCAGCCATCCTAGGGGCCCACCGTCCCTTCACTTCTATGGCCTTGGGTACTATTTTCCTGTGATCCACGCAATTATGTCATCACAGCCTGTTTATTTTCTTCCTTACGCCCCCATAGAGCCTTCGGCTCGTCGACAATTAGGCGGTAGGATCCTGCCCCAACTCCATCCATCCTCTTCAACATCCCGTTAGCCATCCTCGGGGCCCACCGTCCCTTCACTTCTATGGCCTCGGGTACTATTTTCCGATGATCCAGGCAATTATGTCATCACAGCCCGTTTATTTTCTTCCTTATGCCCCCATAAAGCCTCCGGCTCGTCGGCAATTAGGCCGTAGCATCCTGCCCCAACTCCGTCCATCCTCTTCAACATCCCGTCAGCCATCTCCGGGGCCCACCGTCCTTTCACTTCTACGGCCTTGGGAACTATTTTCCTGTGATCCACGCAATTATGTCATCATAGCCCGTTTATGTTGTTCCCTACGCCCCCATAAAGCCTCTGGCTCATCGGCAATTAGGCCGTAGGATCCTGTCCCAACACCGTCCATCCTCTTCAACATCTCGTCAGCCATCCCCGGGGCCCACCGTCCCTTCACTTCTACGGCCTTGGGTACTATTTTCCTATGATCCAGGCAATTATATCATCACAGCCCGTTTATTTTCTTCCTTACGCCCCCATAAAGCCTCTGGCTCGTCAGCAAGTAGGCCGTAGGATCCTACCCCAACACCGTCCATCCTCTTCAACATCCCATCAGCCATCCCCAGGGCCCACCGTCCCTTCACTTCTACGGCCTTGGGTACTATTTTCCTGTGATCCACGCAATTATGTCATCACAGCCCGTTTACTTTCTTCCTTATGCCCCTATAAAGACTCTGGCTCATCGACAAATAGGCCATAGGATCCTGCCCCAAAAACATCCATCCTCTTCAACATCCCGTCAGCCATCCCCAGGGCCCACCGTCCCTTCACTTCTTTGGCCTTGGGTACTATTTTCCTGTGATCCACGCAACTATGTCATCACAGCCCGTTTATTTTCTTCCTTACGCCCCCATATAGCCTTCGGATCGTCGGCAATTAGGCCGTAGGATCCTGCCCCAACACCATCCATCCTCATCAACATCCCGTCAGCCATCCCCAGGGCCCACCGTCCCCTCATTTCTATGGTCTTGAGTATTATTTTCATGTAATCCATGCAATTATGTCATCACATCACGTTTATTTTCTTCCTTACGCCCCCATAAAGCCTCTGGCTCGTCGGCAATTAGGCCGTAGGATCCTGTCCCAACACCATCCATCCTCTTCAAGATCCTGTCAGCCATCCTCGGGGCCCACCGTCCCTGCACTTCTACGGCCTTGGTACTATTTTCATGTGATCCACGCAATTATGTCATCACAGCCCGTTCATTTTCTTCCTTACACCCCCATAAAGCCTCCGGCTCGTCGGCAATTTGGCCATAGGATCCAATCCCAACTCCGTCCATCCTCTTCAACATCCCGTCAGCCGTCCTAGGGGCCCACCGTCCCTTCACTTCTATGGCCTCGGGTACTATTTTACTGTGATCCACGCAATTATCTTATCACAACCCATTTATTTTCTTCCTTACGCCGATAATTAGGCGGTAGGATCCTGCCCCAACTCTGTCCATCCTCTTCAACATCCCGTTAGCCATCCTCGGGGCCCACCGTCCCTTCACTTCTATGGCCTCGGCTACTATTTTCCAATGTTCCAGGCAATTATGTCATCACAGCCCGTTTATTTTCTTCCTTATACCCCCGTAAAGCCTCCGGCTCGTTGGCAATTAGGCCGTAGGATCCTACCCCAACTCCGTCCATCCTCTTCAACATCCCGTCAGCCATCTCTGGGGCCCACCGTCCCTTCACTTCTACGGCCTTGGGTACTATTTTCCTGTGATCCACGCAATTATGTCATCACAGCCCGTTTATTTTGTTCCTTACGCCCCCATAAAGCCTCTGGCTCGTCGGCAATTAGGCTGTAGGATCCTGTCCCAACTGTAACACCCCAGGTGTTAGTCACGAGCTAACCAGCGAGTGTGGACCTAATCAAGTTATACCAATCAATGATATTGATCCCTATCTCACATTCATCTTCATCTACCCTGACTCTTGGCTAAGTCTCATGAATATCCAAATCACGAATTCATATGAAATGGCAAATCATCTATTCATTTGGATTTATTGATTAAGTGAACATGAGCATGCAAAGTCAACCAAACCTTGCAATCTTGCCCAATCAACTCTACTTGAACTCTACAACAAAAGTCATGAAGGTCTTATGTTGAGAAAATGTCAAGAAAATACCCTCATTGGCTCAAATCTCCAATTTGAGCTCTCAAATGGTACTAGTTTGACCAAAGTGGAAATATTATTTGGGAGCAAGATATGAGGTTTGACCAAAAATAAAAGTTACTGGTCTCTTCGAGTAGAACAACTCTTATTTTTTGATCAAGTCATGATTCAATTTCTAAATGCCTCAAACAGTGGAATCAAGTTTGATAAAAATCCTGATTTCTAGACTTCAAATAATTCTAAGTCTGAAATTGGTATTGATTTCATGACCTTTCCGTGTTCTCCAAATTTTGTTAAGTAACGGGAGTTGGACCAAATATAAAAGTTGTCACAAACTCTTTGGAGCACAACATATCCAAATTTGAGATCAAACCCGCTTCGTTTGACAAGGTTGGCCACTCGATATTTGATTGTAATTAACCCTTTGACAACGTCAAGTTTGGGCTTAATTACTCGTTAAACCAAGCAGATAATGACCGAGATCCCTAATCAACTTTGTTAAACAGACGGGGTGCTACAACTTTGCTTTAGGCCGTCCCAATAGAATCTCAGGGGAATATGCTGAAAAATGGATCCAAAGATGCCCGCTCCGTCGCCCTCCACGTATTTGATAAAATGCCACCAAGGAGGACACTTGGCAACCGAGCTCTGGAGCTCTCTGCCTCCATGTCGGCCATTGCCCGCGCCCTGCTCTCCAAAATGGACGCCAGGGAGCTCCACTCTCTACCTATCGCCTCTCCCACTCCATTCCTCGCCTCCTAGCTCGCTCGCTCACCCTCTGCCTCGTCTCCCCTTGCCGCTGTGGCTTCTGCAGGGCAGAGCCACCATGGCCGACGAGCAAGCTCGGTTGCGCCGCGGCGGTCTTCCATCCTGCTCTCCTCCACCTTGCTAGCGATGTCTTCAGTCCCTCCCTCGTCCGCGGCGACCTCTGCTCCTTGCATCGCTGCTGTAGCCCCTGCAGCTCGCCGTTGCCGGAGCGTTCCCGCCATGGATGAGCCGGTGGAGCTGCTGCGTCGCTGGTCGCCCTTGGCAGGGGCTAGCTAGCCCAGCTTGCTGCTGTCAATCCTCGACGCCCCACAGCCACCCTCGCCGGCTACCTCCCTTCCTCGACAAATCGGCCGGCCAGGAGCCCGGCTTCTCCCTCTCTTCTGCGCTGCTCGAGCGAGCAGAGAAAGAAGATGAACAGCAGCCTGTATCTCTTTGTGCCTATGCCATGTGGGGGCCCGCGTGTTTCAAATGTGCAGCAGATATGCAGATCTTGCTTCCTCTTTAGAAATTCATATCTGGAGTTTGGTAGCTCCAAAAATAGTGAAATTTGTTTTGTTGAATTCGTGCTTAAGTTCTCTGCATGTTAGATCCATAATATGTACCATGTTATTTACATTATTGTGCTGTATAAATTAGTTTAGAAAAGTGGTTTATGGATTCCATTAACTTGCTTTTGGCTATCATTTGAAAAATATAAGTTCAATAATTGTGATTCCAATTTTGTTAGTCTTCTAGTAATATGCACTTGCTCACAAGAATATAAAACATATAGGTTGTTTACTGTTTTAGTGATGGTTTGGTTTAATCTTGTTAAATAAAAATTAATTGCTTATTTTGCTTGTTATTTTTGCATCTGGAGTTATATTGCTCCAAATGCCATGCCAATTTTTGAGTAGACTTTATGTATGATGTGTGACACCTGGTTAAATTTGCAAGATTTATGGTGCAAGTATGAGTGAGTTATTGATTTATCTTTTTTCATGCCAATTAAGTAGATTTAAATGCATTATAAATAATATATAGATGTAAAAATGGAAAATGGTGATCCATTACCTTTGTGTGATGTTGTAGTAACCTAGGAAAACATAATATGGTCATATGTTTAAAGAAAGTGTGGAGTTTTAGATTTATCATGCTCTCCAATGCTTTATTGTATTATAGATTTATTTATTTTATGGTAATTAAATTATAATACCTGAGCATGTAAGATTTGAACCTTGGTCATGATTTGTAATCACCTAGCTCTCATAAAAGTTTGGGACTCATTTGAGATGTTTACCATATAACCTATGATTGTTGTATATAGTTGGTTCATGAGACATTTGGTTGTCTATGGTTATCTTCTTCTTAAGATGCTTGTCAATCCTTGTCTCATGATTTTCCCTCCTTCTAATCTCTTGTAAATCATGGATCAGATAAATCTCATACTAGACACATGAATACCGCATGGGACTAAAGTAAAGCCTCATGTCATTCTAGTTTGGTAATTAATTTGAATTTTAACTCATGTCTCTATCGACAAATTATGCTCTTGTTGGATCTTAACCTTGTAGATCATCCTTGTTTGTTGGCCTCCCTTTGTGTATTATTATCCTTGCACAAATCTATCTTGCCACATGTGATTTTCTCATTGGTTGTACGTTCACTAATGTTATTATGATCCATGATCAATGATGCTGTGATGAAACCGAGGACATCCTGTGGACTGCAGCCACACGGCAGTGTCGCTCGGCACGCGCTGGTATCTAAATTTCTGGTCATGATACATTGCAGAACTACGCCGATGCGTTATCTTTCGTGGAATTCCTCCAGTCTATCCATGTCTCATGAGATTTCTCATTGGTAATGTTTGGTAGTGGTGTTGTGATTATCAACTGATGGTGCCACGATGAAACTGAAAGCCTCTTTGTGGGGGCCCACACAAGGTAATGCTTCTCGGGACACGTTGGTATCACAGTTGCTAGCCATACTCCATCGCGGGACTACACCACCCAAATCTGTTTTGAAGGTGTCTCCAAATCGAATTGATCCACCCCTATGTTTCTTGATCTATCTTGCAAGGTCTCTACCAAATCAATCCTTCAATGTTCTATCAGAAGGTACATGTGTTGGATCAAGTATAGTAAAGCTTCCTTCAGAAGTGCAAAGAGAATGACCTTTGAAGGGCAAGTCACTGACATCAACATTAACAGAATATAAGAAGTGGTAAACAAAGAATCTGACATGATCTACTAGGGAATATCAACCAACACCTACCATTATAGTTGGATCAAAAGAGAACCTGAACATTAAAGTTATTTGCAAGTATCAGTCAGGCAATAGTCAGCAAATGTGATATGTTTCCTGATAGGGTATTTGCAAGTCCATGAGCTTCTATCCAAGTTCAATACCTATCTGCATGATGATCATACAATCAAGATCAATCTTCTCATGTGTTACTTCATGTCTATTAACCATGATGGTCACCATGTGTGTGTATATCCTCTGCAACCACTTGCTACAAAATCTTCAGTCTTAGAATCTTTTCAGTGTTGGGAGGTAACTGATTAGTTGTCACGCTGGAAAGAATAATCTGCAGCTAATCAATGAAGTGTATTTGGTTCTTGTATCAAAAAGGAACAAGACCGACCCATTATCATGTTTTGCATAATGAGGTAATTTCTTCTGCTGATGAAATACAGGAATTTGTTCATTCGCTCTCTCATGTGAGCAATGTAAATCCCAATTGGATCAGTCTGTCTGACA
>CM014272.1:5607927-5643162 GCA_004135705.1 Alloteropsis semialata
GATAATCCCATGTTGCCATCAGAGGAAGAGAACTGCACACATGGAACAATATGTAGCTTTCCTTCAGACGTCAATTGATTTGTCTATAGCTGACATTAGCTTTGTATGTTGGTTAGCCAATTTTCTCAGCCTCAGCAAGTATCTGCCTCGTCTATGATCTTGCATCATATGGAAATGGTGGTATATGCTATATCCACTAGAGAAATGTTCTAAAAAAATAAATACTCTCTGACACACCAGTTGGCATCCTGCATGCAAAAAGTGCTAAATGGGACGATTTGTCTAGAAATCCTTTTAAATTAATTGGCAGTGTTATCTTGGATTCATCCCAAAGTAACAATACTTTATAGAAGTCAATGAAGGAAATTCTTTAAATAAGAATCAATTGCAAATAATTCTTGAATAATTGGAAACTTGTCCTATCCTTAATGACCTCTCTTGCTTTTGCATCCAAGAGAATGAAAGTATATGATCTATCGAGGGTGACAACTGAACAAACCTTTGTTGTCTGCACTTTATCATGAATCATGAGGTGATCACTCATGCTTGTCAGTGCTATGAAATTTTAAAGTTGCTTCGTTCTAGCATCATTTTGGGGATGGGTTACATGCTTATCAACCCTTGAAAGCTTTTACGTTCCAAATCTCGGGACGAGATTCCTTTAAGGGGGGGAAGGCTGTAACACCCCAGGTGTTAGTCACGAGCTAACCAGCGAGTGTGGACCTAATCAAGTTATACCAATCAATGATATTGATCCCTATCTCACATTCATCTTCATCTACCCTGACTCTTGGCTAAGTCTCATGAATATCCAAATCAAGAATTCATATGAAATGGCAAATCATCTATTCATTTGGATTTATTGATTAAGTGAACATGAGCATGCAAAGTCAACCAAACCTTGCAATCTTGCCCAATCAACTCTACTTGAACTCTACAACAAAAGTCATGAAGGTCTTATGTTGAGAAAATGTCAAGAAAATACCCTCATTGGCTCAAATCTCCAATTTGAGCTCTCAAATGGTACTAGTTTGACCAAAGTGGAAATATTATTTGGGAGCAAGATATGAGGTTTGACCAAAAATAAAAGTTACTGGTCTCTTCGAGTAGAACAACTCTTATTTTTTGATCAAGTCATGATTCAATTTCTAAATGCCTCAAACAGTGGAATCAAGTTTGATAAAAATCCTGATTTCTAGACTTCAAATAATTCTAAGTCTGAAATTGGTATTGATTTCATGACCTTTCCGTGTTCTCCAAATTTTATTAAGTAACGGGAGTTGGACCAAATATAAAAGTTGTCACAAACTCTTTGGAGCACAACATATCCAAATTTGAGATCAAACCCGCTTCGTTTGACAAGGTTGGCCACTCGATATTTGATTGTAATTAACCCTTTGACAACGTCAAGTTTGGGCTTAATTACTCGTTAAACCAAGCAGATAATGACCGAGATCCCTAATCAACTTTGTTAAACAGACGGGGTGCTACAACTTTGCTTTAGGCCGTCCCAATAGAATCTCAGGGGAATATGCTGAAAAATGGATCCAAAGATGCCCGCTCCGTCGCCCTCCACGTATTTGATAAAATGCCACCAAGGAGGACACTTGGCAACCGAGCTCTGGAGCTCTCTGCCTCCATGTCGGCCATTGCCCGCGCCCTGCTCTCCAAAATGGACGCCAGGGAGCTCCACTCTCTACCTATCGCCTCTCCCACTCCATTCCTCGCCTCCTAGCTCGCTCGCTCACCCTCTGCCTCGTCTCCCCTTGCCGCTGTGGCTTCTGCAGGGCAGAGCCACCATGGCCGACGAGCAAGCTCGGTTGCGCCGCGGCGGTCTTCCATCCTGCTCTCCTCCACCTTGCTAGCGATGTCTTCAGTCCCTCCCTCGTCCGCGGCGACCTCTGCTCCTTGCATCGCTGCTGTAGCCCCTGCAGCTCGCCGTTGCCGGAGCGTTCCCGCCATGGATGAGCCGGTGGAGCTGCTGCGTCGCTGGTCGCCCTTGGCAGGGGCTAGCTAGCCCAGCTTGCTGCTGTCAATCCTCGACGCCCCACAGCCACCCTCGCCGGCTACCTCCCTTCCTCGACAAATCGGCCGGCCAGGAGCCCGGCTTCTCCCTCTCTTCTGCGCTGCTCGAGCGAGCAGAGAAAGAAGATGAACAGCAGCCTGTATCTCTTTGTGCCTATGCCATGTGGGGGCCCGCGTGTTTCAAATGTGCAGCAGATATGCAGATCTTGCTTCCTCTTTAGAAATTCATATCTGGAGTTTGGTAGCTCCAAAAATAGTGAAATTTGTTTTGTTGAATTCGTGCTTAAGTTCTCTGCATGTTAGATCCATAATATGTACCATGTTATTTACATTATTGTGCTGTATAAATTAGTTTAGAAAAGTGGTTTATGGATTCCATTAACTTGCTTTTGGCTATCATTTGAAAAATATAAGTTCAATAATTGTGATTCCAATTTTGTTAGTCTTCTAGTAATATGCACTTGCTCACAAGAATATAAAACATATAGGTTGTTTACTGTTTTAGTGATGGTTTGGTTTAATCTTGTTAAATAAAAATTAATTGCTTGTTTTGCTTGTTATTTTTGCATCTGGAGTTATATTGCTCCAAATGCCATGTCAATTTTTGAGTAGACTTTATGTATGATGTGTGATACCTGGTTAAATTTGCAAGATTTATGGTGCAAGTATGAGTGAGTTATTGATTTATCTTTTTTCATGCCAATTAAGTAGATTTAAATGCATTATAAATAATATATAGATGTAAAAATGGAAAATGGTGATCCATTACCTTTGTGTGATGTTGTAGTAACCTAGGAAAACATAATATGGTCATATGTTTAAAGAAAGTGTGGAGTTTTAGATTTATCATGCTCTCCAATGCTTTATTGTATTATAGATTTATTTATTTTATGGTAATTAAATTATAATACCTGAGCATGTAAGATTTGAACCTTGGTCATGATTTTTAATCACCTAGCTCTCATAAAAGTTTGGGACTCATTTGAGATGTTTACCATATAACCTAAATAATTAAATAATGGGTTTTTAGGCAAGAATTAGTGAACAATTAGGGATAAAAGAATACATGCATGTTTCTTGTAATGCCTTGATATGTTTGGGTCTGAGCTAAGTGTCTTATGATCATGCTATGATGGTTGGAGCAATGTCCATGGCTCATAAGCATAGGTATGCTTTGTTAGAAATCAAATTAATGTTGTTTTGCATATGTGTTGAAATGGCTGCAGGAGCGGTCCCTGTTGTTGTTGTGTTTTCTCCATGAAAATGATGTTGTATGTAAATATGTTCTATACAATAGTTGTAGTGGACTTATATGTCTAGCTTCTCCTAGAATTTCATGGTCATAGGCCTGATAGTTTAGGAGTTATGGCTTGTAGGAGTCTGTGGTCAGGTTTTGCTTGCTTTCTGTCCAAATCTGATTGTTTGCTTTGTTTGACCAACTTATGCTTTGAATCACATCTTGATGATAATAGAAGAGTTGTAGTATATTTCTATGGCTTTCCAAAATGTCTAGGAGCATCCCTTTTTGTATTATAAATGTGTAGTTATGATTGTTTGAATTGTGAGGACAGAATCTGTCCAAGTCTGGACAGAGCTGCCTTCTTTGTGTTGTTTCACCTTTATATGTATTGAATCATCTGAAAAGGGTCAGGCAATTATATCATCACAGCCTGTTTATTTTCTTCCTTACGCACCCATAAAGGCTCCGGCACATTGGCAATTAGGCCGTAGGATCCTGCCCCAACTCCGTCCATCCTCTTCAACATCTCGACAGCCATCCCCGGGGCCCACCGTCCCATCACTTCTACGGCCTCGGGTACTATTTTCGTGTGATCCGGGCAATTATATCATCACAGCCCGTTTATTTTCTTCCATACGCCCCCATAAAGCCTCTGGCTCGTCAGCAATTAGGCCATAGGATCCTACCCCAACTCCGTCCATCCTCTTCAACATCCCGTCGCCCATCCTCGGGGCACCATCCCTTCACTTCTACGGCCTCTGGTACTATTTTCCTATGGTCCACGCAATTATGTCATCACAGCCCGTTTATTTTCTTTCTTACGCTTCCATAAAGCCTCCGGCTCGTCGCCAATTAGGCCGTAGGATCCTGCCCCAACTCCATCCATCCTCTTCAACATCCCGTCAGCCATCCCCAGGGCCCACCGTCCCATCACTTCTACAGCCTCGGGTACTATTTTCATGTGATCCAGGCAATTATATCATCACAGCCCGTTTATTTTGATCCTTACGCCCCCATAAAGCCCCTGGCTCGTTGGCAATTAGGCCATAGGATCCTACCCTAACTCCATCGATCCTCTTCAACATCCAGTCAGCCATCCTCGGGGCCCACCGTCAATTCACTTCTACGGCCTCGGGTACTATTTTCCTGTGATCCAGGCAATTATATCATCACAGCCCGTTTATTTTTTTCCTTACGCCCCCATAAAGCCACTGGCTCATTGGCAATTAGGCCGTAGGATCCTACCCCAACTCCATCTATTCTTCAACATCCCGTCAGCCATCCTCGGGGCCCACCGTCCCTTCACTTCTACGGCCTTGGGTTCTATTTTCCTGTGATCCAGGCAATTATATCATCACAGCCCGTTTATATTCTTCCTTATGCCCCCATAAAGCCTCTGGCTCGTCGGCAATTAGGCCGTAGGATCCTACCCCAACTCCATCCATCCTCTTCAACATCCCGTTAGCCCTCTTCGGGGCCCACCGTCCCTTCACTTCTATGGCCTCGGGTACGATTTTCTTGTGATCCACGCAATTGTGTCATCACGGCCCGTTTATTTTCTTTCTTACGCCTCCATAAAGCCTCCGGCTCGTCGGCAATTAGGCCATAGGATCCTGCCCCAACTCTATCCATCCTCTTCAACATCCCATCAGCCATCCCCGGGGCCCACCGTCCCATCACTTCTACGGCCTCGGGTACTATTTTCTTGTGATCCAGGCAGTTATATCATCACAGCCCGTTTATTTTCTTCCTTACGCCCCCATAAAGCCTCTGGCTCGTCGGCAATTAGGCCGTAGGATCCTGCCCCAACTCTGTCCATCCTCTTCAACATCCCGTCAGCCATCCCCGAGGCCCACCGTCCGTCACTTCTACGGCCTCGGGTACTATTTTCCTGTGATCCACGCAATTATGTCATTATAGCCCGTTTATTTTCTTAGGGTTTAGGGTCCTGCCCCAACTCTGTCCATAGGCCGTAGGATCCTGCCCCAACTCCGTCCATCCTCTTCAACATCCCATCAGCCATCCCTGGGGCCCACCGTCCCATCACTTCTACGGCCTCGGGTACTATTTTCTTGTGATCCAGGCAGTTATATCATCACAGCCCGTTTATTTTCTTTCTTATGCCTCCATAAAGCCTCTGGCTCGTCGGCAATTAGGCCATAGGATCCTGCCCTAACTCTGTCCATCCTCTTCAACATCCCATCAGCCATCCCCGGGGCCCACCGTCCCATCACTTGTACGGCCTCGGGTACTATTTTCTTGTGATGCAGGCAATTATATCATCAGAGCCCGTTTATTTTCTTCCTTACGCCCCCATAAAGCCTCTGGCTCGTCGGCAATTAGGCCGTAGGATCCTGCCCCAACTCCGTCCATCCTCTTCAACATCCTGTCAGCCATCCACGGGGCCCACCGTCCCTTCACTTCTATGGCTTCGGGTACTATTTTCCTATGACCCACGCAATTATGTCATCACAGCCCGTTTATTTTCTTTCTTCTACCTCGATAAATCCTCTGGCTAGTCGGCAATTAGGCCGTAAGATCCTGCCCCAACTCCGTCCATCCTCTTCAACATCCTGTCAGC
This sequence comes from Alloteropsis semialata, assembly GCA_004135705.1. Taxonomy (NCBI): domain Eukaryota; kingdom Viridiplantae; phylum Streptophyta; class Magnoliopsida; order Poales; family Poaceae; genus Alloteropsis; species Alloteropsis semialata. Next base: position 5,613,774 of record CM014272.1, read on the forward strand.
CATCCCTGGGGCCCACCGTCCCTTCACTTCTACGGCCTCGGGTACGATTTTCTTGTGATCCACGCAATTGTGTCATCACAGCCCGTTTATTTTCTTTCTTACGCCTCCATAAAGCCTCTAGCTCGTCGGCAATTAGGCCATTGGATCCTGCCCCAACTCTGTCCATCCTATTCAACATCCCATCAGCCGTCCCCAGGGCCCACTGTCCCATCACTTGTACGGCCTCGGGTACTATTTTCTTGTGATCCAGGCAATTATATCATCACAGCCCGTTTATTTTCATCCTTACGCCCCCATAAAGCCCCTGGCTCGTCGGCAATTAGGCCGTAGGATCCTGCACCAACTCCGTCCATCCTCTTCAACATCCCGTCTGCCATCCTCGGGGCCCACCGTCCCTTCACTTCTACGGCCTCGGGTACTATTTTCCTGTGATCCACGCAATTATGTCATCATAGCCCGTTTATTTTCTTTCTTACGCCTCCATAAAGCCTTCGGCTCGTCGACAATTAGGCCGTAGGATCCTGCCCCAACTCCGGCCATCCTCTTCAACATCCCATCAGCCATCCCTGGGGCCCATCATCCCATCACTTCTACGGCCTTGGGTACAATTTTCATGAGATCAAAGCAATTATATCACCACAGCCCGTTTATTTTCTTCCTTACGCCCCCATAAAGCCTCTGGCTCATCGGCAATTGGGCCGTAGGATCCTGCCCTAACTCCATCCATCCTCTTCAACATTCTGTCAGCCATCCTCGAGGCCCACCGTCCTTCAATTCTACGGCCTTGGGTACTATTTTCCTGTGATCCACGCAATTATGTCATCACAGCCTGCTTATTTTCTGTCTTACGCCTCCATAAAGCCTCCGGCTCGTGGGCAATTAGGCCGTAGGATCCTGCCCCAACTCCATCCATCCTCTTCAACATCCTATCAGCCATCCCCGAGGCCCACCGTCCCATCACTTCTATGGCCTCGGGTACTATTTTCCTGTGATCCAGGCAATTATACCATCATAGCCTGTTTATTTTCTTCCTTATGCCGCCATAAAGCCTCTGGCTCGTCGGCAATTAGGCCGTAGGATCCTGCCCCAACTTAGGGCCCACCGTCCCTTCACTTCTATGGTCTCGGGTACTATTTTCCTGTGATCCACGCAATTATGTCATCACAGCCCGTTTATTTTCTTTCTTACGCCTCCATAAAGCCTCCGGCTCGTCGGCAATTAGGTAGTAGGATCCTGCCCCAACTCCTGCCATCCTCTTCAACATCCCGTCAGCCATCCCCGGTGCCCACCATCCCATCACTTCTACGGCCTCGGTTACTATTTTCCTGTGACCCAGGCAATTATATCATCATACCCCGTTTATTTTCTTCGTGACGCCCCCATAATGCCTCTGGCTCGTCGACAATTGGGCCGTAGGATCCTGCCCCAACTTGATCCATCCTCTTCAACATCCCGTCAGCCATCCTTAGGGCCCACCGTCCCTTCACTTCTATGGCCTCGGGTACTATTTTCCTGTGATCCACGCAATTATGTCATCACAGCACGTTTATTTTCTTTCTTACGCCTCCATAAAGCCTCCGGCTCGTCGGCAATTAGGTAGTAGGATCCTGCCCCAACTCCTTCCATCCTCTTCAACATCCCGTCAGCCATCCCCGGTGCCCACCATCCGATCACTTCAACGGCCTCGGTTACTATTTTCCTGTGACCCTGGCAATTATATCATCATACCCCGTTTATTTTCTTCCTTACGTCGCCATAAAGCCTCTGGCTCGTCGGCAATTAGGCCATAGGATCCTGCCCCAACTACATCCATCCTCTTCAACATCCTGTCAGCCATCCTCGGGGCTCACCGTCCCTTCACTTCTACGGCCTCGGGTACTATTTTCCTATGATCCAGGCAATTATATCATCACAGCCCGTTTATTTTCTTCTATACGCCCCCACAAAGCCTCTGGCTCATCGGCAATTAGGCCGTAGGATCCTGCCCCAACTCCGTCCATGCTCTTCAACATCCTGTCAGCCCTCCTCTGGGCCCACTGTCCCTTCACTTCTATGGCCTTAGGTACGATTTTCCTGTGATCCACGCAATTGTGTCATCACAGCCCGTTTATTTTCTTCCTTACGCCTCCATAAAGCCTCCCGCTCGTCAGCAATTAGGCCGTAGGATCCTGCCCCAACTCCGTCCATCCTCTTCAACATCCCATCAGCCATCCCCGGGGCCCACCGTCCCATCACTTCTACGGCCTCGGGTACTATTTTCTTGTGATCCAGGCAATTATATCACCACAGCCCGTTTATTTTCTTCCTTACGCCCCCATAAAGCCTCTGTCTCGTCGGCAATTATGCCGTAGGATCCTGCCCCAACTCCATCCATCCTCTTCAACATCCCGTCAGCCCTCCTCGGGGCCCACCGTCCCTTCACTTCTACGGCCTCAGGTACTATTTTTCCGTGATCCACGCAATTATGTCATCACAGCCCGTTTATTTTCTTTTTTATGACTCCATAAAGCCTTCGGCTCGTCGGCAATTAGGCCATAGGATCCTGGCCCAACTCCATCCATCCTCTTCAACACGCCATCAGCCATCCCCGGGGCCCACTGTCCCATCACTTCTACGGCCTCGGGTACTATTTTCCTATGATCCACGCAATTATGCCATCACAGCCCGTTTATTTTCTTTCTTCCGCCTCCATAAAGCTTCCGGCTCATTGGCAATTAGGCCGTAGGATCCTGCCCCAACTCCGTGCATCCTCTTCAACATCCCGTCAGCTATCCTCGGGGCCCACCGTCCCTTCACTTCTACGCCCTCGGGTACTATTTTCCTATGATCCAGGCAATTATATCACCACAGCCCGTTTATTTTCTTCCTTACGCCCACATAAAGCCTCCGGCTCCTTGGCAATTAGGCTGTAGGATCCTGCCCCAACTCTGTCCATCCTCTTCAACATCCCGTCAGCCATCCTCGGGGCCCACCGTCCCTTCACATTTACAGCCTCGGGTACTATTTTCCTGTGATCCATGCAATTATGTCACCATAGCCCGTTTATTTTCTTTCCTACGCCTCCATAAAGCCTCTGGCTCATCGGCAATTAGGCCATAGGATCCTGCCCCAACTCTGTCCATCCTCTTCAACATCCCGTCAGCCATCCCCGGGGCCCACCGTCTCATCACTTCTACGGCCTTCACTACGAGAAATGCTTGATTTTTGGACATAAAATCCATTTATGACGCTGGTTTTTTTACGTTAATTATGACATAGTTATGTGAATTATGACATTAGTTATGTGAATTATGACATCGGTTATGTATATTATTACAAAAGTGCAATGTCAAAAGAAGATTGCATATATTTTATGACATAATTCATGTTTTATGACATAAAATCATGTCACGACTAACGTATTATGACAAACTATATCCTAATTAATTTCAAAAAACCAGTGTCATAAATGGATTTTATGTCACAAAATCAAGCATTTCTTGTAGTGCTTTGGTACTATTTTCCTATGATCCAGGCAATTATATCATCACAGCCCATTTATTTTCTTCCTTACGCCCCGATAAAGCCTCTGGCTCGTCGGCAATTATGCCGTAGGATCCTGCCCCAACTGCGTCCATCCCCTTCAACATCCCATCAGCCATCCTCGGGGCCCACCGTCCCTTCACTTCTACGGCTTCGGGTACTATTTTGCTATGATCCACGCAATTATGTCATCACAGCCCATTTATTTTCTTTCTTACGCCTCCATAAAGCCTCCGGATCGTCGGCAATTAGGCCGTAGGATCCTGCCCCAACTCCGTCCATCCTCTTCAACATCCCGTCAGCCATCCCCAGGGCCCACCGTCCTATCAATTCTATGGACTTGGGTACTATTTTCCTGTGATCCAGGCAATTATATCATCATAGCCCGTTTATTTTCTTCCTTACACCCCCATAAAGCCTCTGGCTCGTCGGCAATTAGGCCGTAGGATCCTGCCCCAACTCCGTCCATCCTCTTCAACATCCCGTCAGCCATCCTCGGGGCCCACCATACCTTCACTTCTACGGCCTCAGGTACTATTTTCCTGTGATCCACGCAATTACGTCATCACAGCCCGTTTATTTTCTTTCTTACGCCTCCATAAACCCTCCGGCTCGTCGGCAATTAGGCCGTAGGATCCTGCCCCAACTCCGTCCATCCTCTTCAACATCCCGTCAGCCATCCCCGGGGCCCACCGTCCCATCACTTCTACGGCCTTGGGTACTATTTTCCTGTGATCCAAGCAATTATATCATCACAGCCCATTTATTTTCTTCCTTACGCCCCCATAAAGCCTCTGGCTCATCGGCAATTAGGCCGTAGGATCCTACCCCAATTCCGTCCATCCTCTTCAACATCCCGTCAGCCATCCTCAGGGCCCACCGTCCCTTCACTTCTGCAGCCTCGGGTATGAAAGGATCGAGGATGCCCAAGAGGGGGGTGAATTGGGCAACTAGTAATTTTTCAAAAAACAATTCAACCTATCGCCATTGCCCAATTGCACCCAGTTGTGCTTTTGTGATCCACTATGCCTAAAACAAGTTATGCAACCTAGAGCCAGGTCCTAATCATGCAATTCTACTCTAGGAAAGTAAACCACACGACAACGTAAAAGTAAATACGGAATGTAAATGAGTCAAGAAGCAAATCCGATTTTTCCCGTGGTATCGAGGTGTTGGCACCCCCCTAGTCCTCGCTGGAGCACCCGCGCAAGGGTGTAGCTCCCCCTTGATCGCCACAACGTCCAAGTGCTCTCTACGGGCTGATCCTTTGCCTCTCCGGCATGGTGGATCGCCCACAACTGCTCACAAGCTTGGCTTGGGCCGCCCACAAGCTCTCCAAGCGGTCACCAAGCCCCAATCGCCACCGAACCATCTAGGTGATGCCAATCACCAAGAGTAACAAGCTTGAACTCTCACTTGACCCAACATAAGGCCAATGAGCTAGATGGATGCACACTTGATCTCTTGATCTCACTAGAGAAGAAGCTCTCAAGCAAGTAGGTGTCACTCAACCTCCCTAGGGCTCTTACACTCAACCACACTCTCCAAAGGTTTCTCCAACTGTTAGAAATGGCAAGAGAGAGAATGGTGGAGAGAGTGGAGTATAAATACTCCAACTCACAAAACTAGCCATTTACTATTTTCTGCGAAGTGTCGGACGGTCCGATGCCCCACCGTCGGATAGTCCGACTCTCACACGAACCCTGCAGGCAGCACTGCTCTGAGCATAAGCGTCAGACAGTCCGACGCCTACCGTCGGACAACCGTCCGATGCTCTGGAGGTTTCTGTCTCGAAACGCACAGTGCCTTCACTTGTTTTCTACACGTATCCAGCGTCCGACGCCTACCGTCGGACATGTCCGACGCAGCGTCCAACGCTCGCTAAAACCCTGTCAAGCACCGTCGGACGAACTGCGATGGTCTGACGCCCAGTCCACAGTCATCCGACGCTCCCTGTCAGTGCAGAGCCAACTAGGGGCTGCCACGTACCCGTCGGACGCTATCCTATCGTCCGACGCTCAAGCCAAGTAGCGTCCGATGCCCCAAACTCAAGCAAAACTTCGTCGAATCGAAAACTTTCCAAAATGAAGTTTGCTTCTCTTAGTCTCTAGTACCTCCCTAGGCTGTCTAGGGCTATGATTTACAAGTGTGCACCACACCTAACTCTCTAACCTTGCCCTAACTCAAGCTACCCATTCAAACCCCCTTAATAGTACGGTCAAAGTCAAAAACAAGACCTAAACTACTCTAAGTGCCTCTCAACACCAAACGGCACTTAGAACTAGCCTATCCTCCGTCTTGTCTTCCGTCCTTTGAAGACCGAAATGAATTCCATCCTTAGGGGCTTGAACCTGTGTGTTATTAAGACCTAACATCTAGATTATCCTGCAAAACACACGTTAGTCATAATAACCTCACCGTTGTCATTAATCACCGAAACCACTCGGGCCTAGATGCTTACAATCTCTCCCTTTTTGGTGATTGATGACAACAACCTCATATAGATTTAGAAAAAGAGTGAGGTCTTCAAATCTTGATTCATATAAGCATGAGACAATAAGAGCAAAGGGTTAGGCATGCTTATACGAACCAAGACACAAGGTACACAATAGATAAGAATTAAGCACAAGTACCACAAGGGTTAGCTCATAAGAATCGGAGTAGAACGTGGAAGCAACACAAGTGAGCTAAACCAAGCACAGGACATGAATAAATATGAAAATAAGCACACATGTCTCACAAGTCACACGAGCATCTATACAATGCATAAAAGCAGTAAACATGATGCATGCAAGTGTATATCACATCAAAAGATCTCAAAAGATCAAGAGCCAAATCCATCTCACGTCGCTCCCCCTAAATCTATGCTCTCTCTCCCCGTTTGGCATCAAGCGCCAAAACCTAAGAGTCTGGAGGTGGAGAAGAGGCAGCAGCGTCGCGGTCGAAGGAGTGAGGCAAGACCTGGAACTGCTCGAGGTCACCCTCGGACTCAGAGCTCTCAGTTGACTGACCCTCAGAAGCAGGGCGTGTAGGTGAAGCGGTTTGGGTCGGCTCAACTAACGCTGTCTCTGTACCAGAAGTACCCTGAGTGTCTGGAGCTGCTGACTCTGGCAGTGGAAGTGCAGACTCCACAGGTGCACTCGCTGGAGCTATCACCGGGTCAACTACCGTGTCAGGAGCTGCAGAAGAAGACTCTGGCTGTAGGGGCTCCTCAAGTGCTGCCGGGACTGGCTCGAGAGCAGCTGTAGCTGTCACAGTGGTAGTGTGCTCCATGGGCGTGGTCTGGACAGACTCTGTCGCTGTCGGCTGCTCGGTGGCTGGCTGCTGATCTAGTGTCTCTGTAGTGACCACTACCGCCTTAGTGCCTGTAGTCAGAAGAGGCTCTGAAGACGCTACTGAGGACGGTAGGGTCTCGGTCGTGCCAGTGAGAGGAGGAGCTAAGGCGGAAGGCACAGGCACACGATACTCGGGTGGTGTAGGAAAGCCTGTGATCTCACTGAAACTCATGCCTAAGCTCCTTGTCACAGAGGGGCCACCCAGGTCAGGAGTGAAACCAGTCTGAATGGGGGTGAACCCCTGAGAGTACCCCAGTGAGGCGAAGAACTGCTGCTGCTGTGTCGGAGTGGGAAACGGAGCAGTGCCCTGACTCTGAAGTCCCCCGGACTGTAAAGCTGGAGTCTGCTGGGCTGTAGTGGCAGGCGCGGGAAGCTGCCGAAGCTGCTGGGCAGGAGTAGACTGACCCAAGTAGGGCGGAGCACCAGAGTGACGTGCCAGGTGCTCGAGGTAGCCAAAAGTCTGAAGCTGTATGCGCTGGCTCTCTAGCTGCATCTGTAGGAGCTGCTGCTGGAACTGGTCCTGTCTGAGCTGAACCTGAGCTGTAGCTGCGGCCTGCTCTCTAACAAATGCTGCCTGCTCCCTAGCTAGACGAGCAGTCTCCTCGGCCTAGCGCTGCTAACCCTGCTGAAGTGTCCGAAGTATGCTAAGTAGCGCTGGGTCTGTCTGGTGTGTCTGGGGAGCTGAGCTCGAGGTACCAGCCTCAGAGTCATGTACTCGAGGGCGTCTGGGGATAGGCTAGTAGTCCTCGTCAGTGCTGTCAGAGGAGGTGTCAACGGAGTCATCCTCCTCGACAAGCAGCTGCTCGAGCTCGCTATGGGCAACGTGCCTCATAGCCTCGTCCTGCTCCTCTACCTCAGCCGCGTCTGCCTCCGTCTGCTGTGCCTGCCGAACGCGCTGAAAAGCACGGCTACCATGCCTGGTGCCACCGAGGGGAGTCATCCAGTAGACTGGAAACTGTGTGCTACTCTATCGCAGCTCCCAGGTGATACCGGTCCAAACTCTGTGCAGCCTGCGCTCATGGACATGGCAGATCCAGTGAGCGTAGGGGAGCCGACGACGAGACCTGACTCCCTCGGGTATAGTGTCCTCCATCTCACAAAACATCAGATCCACAATGTCAAACTCCTCCTGACCAACCAAGTAACTCAGTAGCCACAACTGTAAGTGGGTCAGGCCCTCTCTGTAGCCCTCCCGAGGAAGAAGAGTGTGCCTCATCACGTTGTTCAGGAGACGAACGACGGGACGAAGCTCACCCGGAGTCCTGCGGGTGCCGTCTCCGAACGGTGGCCTGAAGCACTCGACAATCTACGCTGTCGTCGGTGCACGTCCTCCAAACGCTCTCCTCGGGGGTCCATCGACCCGTAGCAGGTATAGTGAAGCTGAGTCATCGACTCCGGAACCCCCAGCAGCTCTCGCAGATCCTTCGCATAGAGCCAGTATGGCTCTCTGCCGAAGGTGTACTGTACGTACTCATGGTCGGGGTCAACCCAAAGTGAGGCGTAGAACTCGAAGACCCACGACTCCACATAGCGCCCTGAGCTGCCAAGTAACTCTGCTAGTCCAGGCATGTAGGTCAAGTATGGCCTGATCTCCTCGCCACCTGCCTGTACTATGTCCTCTAGGGGACATACGCCTCAAACCAACCCCTGCCTCCATGTAAGCTGTGAAGAAGTCCTCGTGGAGGGGGGTGTACCAACCCTCTGTCGCTCCCGGGTCTCTCGCTGCTGGGTACCACTGCTCAAGTGACTCGCGCCGGAGCTCAAACACTCGGGCTGCGGAAATGTTCCGCAGGACCAAGTGCTCAACCTCAGGCTGAGCCACGGGGGGAACAGGCATCGCAGGGGCTCAGACTCCGTGCCTCCGACCAGCGGGCCGGGGTGGCACCGTCGGTCGAGTGCGAGCCAAGCGTCGTAGCGGTGGAGTAGCGGCCTGCTCCCCCTGAGTGGTGGTCTCCTCCTCCTGCTGTCCCTCTGTCTGCCTCTAAGCTGTCTAAGTCTCTATCTGCTCCTCGGGCTCGTCCCTGCCAGCCAAGGTGACCAAGATACCTCCAATGCGGAGGCCCTTTCCATGCTCGGCCTGCTCAACTGCCTGTGCAACTGCTAGTGCTGCTGCTGCCTCTCTCTCTTCCCTGGTCCTTTTATTCTTCCTCTTTGGCTTCTCAACAACAGGAGCCTTCCCCTTGTCCTTGGAAGGACCAGGAGGAGGCCTCTCCTCACCCCTATCCCTCCGTGTGTGCTGCTGGTGATAGGTCCGAAGTGGCTAGAGAGGGGTGAATAGCCAATTAAAACTTTCTACAACAACAAAACTTGATCACAAGATTAGTACAAAAGGCGGCGAAGCGAATTCTTTTGTACTAGCCTAAGAGGGGGTTGCAAGCCGACCTAACCGTTCTAACTATAGTCACTAGGAGCACACAAGCTAATCCTAGGTTGAGCTACTTACTCCTAGGTGAACAAATATACTACACAAGGTACTTCTACACAACTAGCTACACAAGAAAGTATTGCACAAAGTAAAGAGCAAGTGTAGAGGTGGTGTACCAACGTGTAGAGGTGGATACCAATCACCGATAAAGAATACCAACACACTCGAAGGTGGTGGTCACAATGAAATCCAAGCCAACACAAGAGACACCGATGTATCCCGGGGTTCACGTGCTTGCCGGCACGCTACGTCCCCGTTGTGTCGACCACGACTCGGTGATTCGGTGGCTAATTGATCACAAAGATTAAGCTCACAAAGAGCACCACAAGAATCTACCACGAGAGGGGTAACTCAACGACACGAGCAATGTACTAGTGATTACCTTAGGCACTCCGCCGGGGAAGGCACCAAACCCCTCACAACTCGATCGAGGATGGCCGGAGACAAGCACCAACTCCGCCAACACCTCCGCTGCACCAAGACCGTCTAGGTGACGACAATCACCAAGGGAATGAATGCAATCCGCAGCAAGGATGATCACCAAGTGCCAATGGATGGAATGATCACGCAAATGCACTTTGATCAACACTCTAGCTCACTATGGATGTGATTGATGCAATCTATGTGAGTGAGAGTGTTAGAGAGAGGCTCAAGATGCTTAGGAATGAATTAGAGAGCCAAGAGAAAGAGCTAGTAACGGCTAGGGTCAGTTTATATAGAGTTGTAAAGAAACTAGCCGTTTTACAGCACTCCGCGCACCGTCGGACGCTACCGTCGGACGGTCCGACGGTGGCCGTCGGACAACCGTCCGCGTCCGACGCTTTCTTCCCCAGCGAACCAGAGCGCGCCACGTCAGCGAACCATTTGAAAATGACCGTTGGCGCCAAAACCGTCGGACAGAGAGGCAACGTCCGGTGAACGTCGGACAGGACTCGTCGGACGAAGATTCAAGAGTTAGCGTTCAAGACAGAACCTTACTAACTGTCGGACGCAGAGATCCAATGGTCCGACGGGTGGCATCGGACAAAGGATCTCCGTCCGACGCTCCGCCGTGCCGCGCCGTGATGCGAGCAGAACGCGCCAGAGCGCGCGCCGGAGCGCAAACACGCCGCGTCGAGGCATCGGACAGTCAGTCCATCGTCCGACGCCTGGAATATTTATGTCCGATGCTCCTGTTCTACTGACCGTCGGACGAAGCGTATGGTCCGACGCTACGCAGTGAAGTCGTCCGACGCTACTGTTAGCACTGGGCGCTAGGGTTAGCCGTCGGACGCTGGCGTATGGTCCGACGCCCTATGGACCAAGCGTCCGATGCTTGAATTCAGTGCGTTTCTCACCCATGTCAAGTCCTTTGCTTATGTTGGCTTACACATGTTATATGTAAAACATTTCTTGCCAAGTGTTAGCCATTTTCAAAGAGTTTTGCAAAGGGTTTTAGGGTTAGCCACTAGATCTAAATGCAATGCATGACCTAGACATCTAATGACACTTGATGACCGACAATTGCATCGAATTTCATTCGCCTTAATAGTACGGTCATCTACCCTAAATGTGGACGCACTCTCTATAGTGCCTTGTCCACTAAAATGGAAGGAGCCCTATTGATTTACCTTTGCCTTGAGCTCAATCCAAAATCACCAAGTGTAGGGTCTTGATCTTCAATGTGTTGGGCTTACTCCAATTACTTGAATGCCATCATGACCTCCACACTTGTGCTTCCAACCACACTTGTAATCATAGACACTTAAACATGTGGTTAGCAATTAGGTGTCAGCAATTAACCAAAACCAACATAGAGCTTTCAATCTCCCCCTTTTTGGTAATTGATGACAACCTTTCACAAAGATATTCAATGAATTCAATTTTGGTACTAATAGCTCCCCCTACATATGTGCCAAGTGTTTGGTTTATAAGGGCTTTGCACATATGCATTTGACTAGAAGTGTGGGAGAGATATTACTACCAATTTGATGCTAAGGTTTATAGAATTGACCTTTGAAACGTGATACCATCGGAGTGCATCTATAAACCACCTTAGCACCATGGATAGCTAGATTCCCTTTGGAAGAATTCTTGCAATCAAATACACTAGAATACCTCATGAGATCACATTAGAGATAGAATTCTAGTACCACTTGATAACACAACTTAGGAACTAGCTACCACTTCCTATGCATGCTAGTACTTCAATACACCAAACAAGTTATGACTAGCATACACCAAACAAGCAAGCACATTTGAATTTAAGTACAAATGCAATGCATCAAACATATGAAAATGCACAAACAAATGCTTGCAATCACGCTTGTGAGCTTGCTCCCCCTAAGTGTGAGATCAAATTTTAAATTTTAGTGATCCATCACACTTGGCCTATTGCTCTCCCAACATTGGCCTAATGATGGTTCATTGCGAAACACTATTCCTCTCCATATCTTTGTTCCACTCTCTCCCCCTTTGTCATCAATGACCACAAAAAGGGTAGCATGGATAAGATTTGAAGTCAATGGAGGAAATCACTTGTTAGATTGTTTCCATTATCTTTCTCAATTTAAGCATTTAGCTAGATTACTTGCACAAATATATAACACGGTTTGTCCTTTGGCAAGCTTCTTCATGCCACTAGGGGTTATCTTGACAAAGTTGGCTTATATATCATAGTGCTCATATTCTCGTTAAACACTAGGTTCACAAGCTCCCAAACAAGTCACATGTCACTACTAGATCAATCAAGGCATACAAGCAATAGTAGTGGCATATGAACTTGAAAACATTTTGATTTGACATGAATGAGCCTATGAAGTATGTCTACATGCTCTAACAAGTCCTACTAGCACATGAATGACATGCCAAACAATGATACCTTTGCTTTGTCGGAGTAGAGGCAAGTCATATAGTGTGTGGGGGTGCTAGCTCAACTCATGTTGGAGAAATCAAGGATGTTCAATTCATTCTTCAATTCATAGAATCTCTTCTCATCAAGTGGCTTTGTGAGTATGTCGGCAAGTTGATCATTGGTGCCAACACTTGTAACTTGAATATCCCCTTTTTGTTGATGATCTCTCAAGAAGTGATGCCTAACATCAATATGCTTTGTTCTTGAGTGTTGAACCGGGTTGGTGGCAATCTTGACGGCACTCTCATTGTCACAAAATAATGGCACATCCTTGAATTTGATTCTATAGTCACTCAAAGTTGCTTTCATCCAAAGCAATTGTGCACAACAACTACCCGCACTCACATATTCGGCTTCGGCGGTAGAGAGTGCAACCGTGTTTTGCTTCTTTGATGACCATGACACAAGTGATCTTTCCAATAGTTGACATGTGCCGTAAGTGATCTTCCTATTTATCTTGCAACCCGCATAATCGGAGTCCGAATAGCCAATCAACTCAAAATTTGACCCCTTAGGATACCATAGTCCAACATTGGGTGTGTGCTTGAGATACCTTAGAATTCTCTTGGTTGCCTTCAAGTGACTCTCTCTTGGTGAAGCTTGATACCTTGCACACATGCAAACAGTAAACATCACATCCGGTCTTGAAGCGGTCACATAGATTAAGCTTCCAATCATAGACCGATACTTCTTTTGATCCACCATGTTGCCACTATGATCTTCATCAAGATTCCCATTTGTGCCCATAGGTGTACTAATTGACTTGGCACTTTTCATCCCAAATTTCTTCAACATGTCCCTTATGTATTTGCCTTGGCTTATAAAAGTTCCATTCTTCAATTGCTTGATTTGAAGACCAAGAAAATAGCTTAGCTCTCCAATCATGGACATCTCAAACTCACTAGCCATCATTCTTCCAAACTCTTCACAATAACCTTTATCGGTTGACCCAAAGATAATGTCATCAACATATATTTGCAACACAAACAAGTCTTTGCCAATTCTCTTGGTGAAGAGTGTGGTGTCAACCTTCCCCATTTTGAAACCCTTGGATAGCAAGAAATCCCGCAATCTTTCATACCATGCCCTTGGTGCTTGCTTCAAGCCATAGAGTGCCTTTCTCAACTTGTAGACATGGTTGGGCTTCATCTCATCTTCAAATCCCGGGGGTTGCTCAACATAAACCAACTCATTGATGAATCCATTCAAGAATGCACTTTTCACGTCCATTTGGTATAACTTGTTGTTATGTGCACAAGCATAAGCTAGAAGGATCCTAATTGCTTCCAATCTTGCAACCGGAGCATAGGTTTCACCGAAGTCCAATCCTTCCACTTGAGTGTACCCTTGTGCAACTAATCTTGCCTTGTTTCTAACCACAATGCCATCTTGATCTTGCTTGTTCTTGAACACCCACTTGGTGCCTATGACATTGTAGTTCTTGGGTCTTTCAACTAGCTCCCAAACTTGATTTCTTTCAAAGTTGTTGAGCTCTTCATGCATAGCATTTACCCAATCACTATCCTTGAAGGCCTTCTCAATGGTTGTTGGTTCTTCAAATGAGACAAAGGAGAAGTGTTCACAAAAGTTTGCTAACTTTGATCTCGTTTGAACACCACTTCTTATGTCACCAACAATTTGGTCCAATGGATGATCTCTTGCAACATGAGTAGGTTGGAGAACTTGATTGCTTGAGCTTGGTTGACTTGCTTGAGATGGAATAGATGGTTGATCTTCATCTTGAGCTTGAGTTTGATCTTGATCTTCATTAGATCTTTCAATGTCTTGATTTGCTTGCACACTAGATTGAGGTAGCACTTGATCTTTATCATCTTCATCTTCTACATCAATCACTTGTCTTGGCCAGATGTCACCAACGTCCATCTTCTTCATAGCTTCTACCAATTGTGGTCCTCTCACATCCCAAAAGACCTGGTAAAACTCGGCCGGAAAGCCATCTGGCCCCGGCGCCTTATTAAGCTTCATTTGAAACACCGCCTCCTTGATTTTATTTTCTAAGAATTCCATACCTAGTATGTCATTCTCAAGAGGAGAGACTTGAGCAATATCCTCAGTGCATGTTTCAATCAAGGACAGATTACATTTATCAAGTTCCCCAAACAACCCTTTGTAGTAGTTAGTAATATAATTCTACAGATTTTCATCCCAAACCCTAAAACTCAGACTTAGCCAATTTCTCGTATATATGCCTAGTTCATAGAAAAATGCACACCCTGGCCTCCCATCGCACCTGCAGGACCACAGGGACCTATGACAGCCTGTCGCAGCCCGAGGGACCCCGTCTCGGCCTCTCATAGCGGCTGGGACCCATTCTCTGTGAAATTCCGACGTTGGGCCGGAGGCGCGCCAGCAGGGGGTCGGGCCCCCTTAACCAGACCCAACCGAGCCCGTGCTCTGTGGGTTGACTATTTTGGTACTCTAGAAGGGTGCTGCAAAGTTTGGGCCCATTCGGAGTTGATTTGGGCCGCGTCCGGTCCCGGGAGCTGTGACAGGGTCGAGTCGGCCCAAACCGTTGTAAAAACTCAGACTTAGCCAATTTCTCGTATATATGCCTAGTTCGTAGAAAAATGCACACCGTGGCCTCCCATCGCACCTGCAGGACCATAGGGATCTATGACAGCCTGTCGCAGCCCGAGGAACCCCGTCTCGGCCTCTCATAGCTGCTGGGACCCATTCTCTGCGAAATTCCGACGTTGGGCCGGAGGCGCGCCAGCAGGGGGTCAGGCCCCCCTTAACCAGACCTAACCGGGCCCGTGCTCTGTGGGTTGACTATTTTGGTACTCTAGAAGGGTGCTGCAAAGTTTGGGCCCATTCGGAGTTGATTTGGGCCGCGTCCGGTCCCGGGAGCTGTGACAGGGTCGAGTCGGCCTAAACCGTTGTAAAAACTCAGACTTAGCCAATTTCTCGTATATATGCCTAGTTCGTAGAAAAATGCACACCGTGGCCTCCCATCGCACCTGCAGGACCACAGGGACCTATGACAGCCTGTCGCAGCCCGAGGGACCCCGTCTCGGCCTCTCATAGCGGCTGGGACCCATTCTCTGTGAAATTCCGACGTTGGGCCAGAGGCGCGCCAGCAGGGGGTCGGGCCCCCCTTAACCAGACCCAACCGGGCCCGGGCTCTGTGGGTTGCCTATTTTGGTACTCTAGAAGGGTGCTGCAAAGTTTGGGCCCATTCGGAGTTGATTTGGGCCGCGTCCGGTCCCGGGAGCTGTGACAGGGTCGAGACGGCCCAAACCGTTGTAAAAACTCAGACTTAGCCAATTTCTCGTATATATGCCTAGTTCGTAGAAAAATGCACACCGTGGCCTCCCATCGCACCTGCAGGACCACAGGGACCTATGACAGCCGGTCGCGGCCCGAGGGACCCCGTCTCGGCCTCTCATAGCTGCTGGGACCCATTCTCTGTGAAATTTCGATGTTGGGCTGGAGGCGCGCCAGCAAGGGGTCGGGCCCCCCTTAACCAGACCCAACCAGTCCTGTGCTCTATGGGTTGCCTATTTTGGTACTCTAGAAGGGTGCTGCAAAGTTTGGGCCCATTCGGAGTTGATTTGGGCCGCGTCTGGTCCCGGGAGCTGTGACAGGGTCGAGTCGGCCCAAACCGTTGTAAAAACTCAGACTTAGCCAATGTCTTGTATATATGCCTAGTTCATAGAAAAATGCACACCGTGGCCTCCCATCGCACCTGTAGGACCACAGGGACCTATGACAGCCTGTCGTAGCCCGAGGGACCCCGTCTCGGCCTCTCATAGCTGCTGGGACCCATTCTCAGTGAAATTCCGACGTTGGGCCGGAGGCGCGCCAGCAGGGGGTCGGGCCCCCCTTAACCAGACCCAACCGGGCCCGTGCTCTATGGGTTGACTATATTGGCACTCTAGAAGGGTGCTGCAAAGTTTGGGCCCTTTCGGAGTTGATTTGGGCTGCGTCCGGTCCCGGGAGCTGTGATTGGGTCGAGTCGGCCCAAACCGTTGTAAAAACTCAAACTTAGCCAATTTCTCGTATATATGCCTGGTTCGTAGAAAAACGTACACCGTGGCCTCCCATCGCACCTGCCAGACCACAGGGACCTATGACAGCCTATCACAGCCCGAGGAACCCCGTCTCGGCCTCTCATAGCTGCTGGGTCCCATTCTCTGTGAAATTCCGATGTTGGGCCGGAGGCACGCCAGCAAGGGGTCGGGCCCCCCTTAACCAGACCCAACCAGTCCTGTGCTCTGTGGGTTGCCTATTTTGGTACTCTAGAAGGGTGCTGCAAAGTTTGGGCCCATTCGGAGTTGATTTGGGCCGCGTCTGGTCCCGGGAGCTGTGACAGGGTCGAGTCGGCCCAAACCGTTGTAAAAACTCAGATTTAGCCAATTTTTCGTATATATACCTAGTTCGTAGAAAAATGCACACCGTGGCCTCCCATCGCACCTGCAGGACCACAGGGACCTATGACAGCCGGTCGCGGCCTGAGGGACCCTGTCTCGGCCTCTCATAGCTGCTGGGACCCATTCTCTGTGAAATTCCGATGTTGGGCCGGAGGCGCGCCAGCAGGGGGTCGGGTCCCCCTTAACCAGACCCAACCGGGCCCGTGCTCTGTGGGTTGCCTATTTTGGTACTCTAGAAGGGTGCTGCAAAGTTTGGGCCCATTCGGAGTTGATTTGGGCCGCGTCTGGTCCCGGGAGCTGTGACAGGGTCGAGTCGGCCCAAACCGTTGTAAAAACTCAGACTTAGCCAATGTCTTGTATATATGCCTAGTTCATAGAAAAATGCACACCGTGGCCTCCCATCGCACCTGTAGGACCACAGGGACCTATGACAGCCTGTCGTAGCCCGAGGGACCCCGTCTCGGCCTCTCATAGCTGCTGGGACCCATTCTCAGTGAAATTCCGACGTTGGGCCGGAGGCGCGCCAGCAGGGGGTCGGGCCCCCCTTAACCAGACCCAACCGGGCCCGTGCTCTATGGGTTGACTATATTGGCACTCTAGAAGGGTGCTGCAAAGTTTGGGCCCTTTCGGAGTTGATTTGGGCTGCGTCCGGTCCCGGGAGCTGTGATTGGGTCGAGTCGGCCCAAACCGTTGTAAAAACTCAAACTTAGCCAATTTCTCGTATATATGCCTGGTTCGTAGAAAAACGTACACCGTGGCCTCCCATCGCACCTGCCAGACCACAGGGACCTATGACAGCCTATCACAGCCCGAGGAACCCCGTCTCGGCCTCTCATAGCTGCTGGGTCCCATTCTCTGTGAAATTCCGATGTTGGGCCGGAGGCACGCCAGCAAGGGGTCGGGCCCCCCTTAACCAGACCCAACCAGTCCTGTGCTCTGTGGGTTGCCTATTTTGGTACTCTAGAAGGGTGCTGCAAAGTTTGGGCCCATTCGGAGTTGATTTGGGCCGCGTCTGGTCCCGGGAGCTGTGACAGGGTCGAGTCGGCCCAAACCGTTGTAAAAACTCAGACTTAGCCAATTTCTCGTATATATAGCCTAGTTCGTAGAAAAATGCACACCGTGGCCTCCCATCGCACCTGCAGGACCACAGGGACCTATGACAGCCGGTCGCGGCCTGAGGGACCCTGTCTCGGCCTCTCATAGCTGCTGGGACCCATTCTCTGTGAAATTCCGATGTTGGGCCGGAGGCGCGCCAGCAGGGGGTCGGGTCCCCCTTAACCAGACCCAACCGGGCCCGTGCTCTGTGGGTTGCCTATTTTGGTACTCTAGAAGGGTGCTGCAAAGTTTGGGCCCATTCGGAGTTGATTTGGGCCGCGTCCGGTCCCGGGAGCTCTGACAGGGTCGAGACGGCCCAAACCGTTGTAAAAACTCAGACTTAGCCAATTTCTTGTATATATGCCTAGTTCATAGAAAAATGCACACCATGGCCTCCCATCGCACCTGCAAGACCACAGGGACCTATGACAGCCTATCGCAGCCCGAGGAACCCCGTCTCGGCCTCTCATAGCTGCTGGGACCCATTCTCTGTGAAATTCCGATGTTGGGCCGGTGGAGCGCCAGCAGGGGGTCGGGCCTCCCTTAACCAGACCCAACCGGGCCCGTGCTCTGTGGGTTGACTATTTTGGTACTCTAGAAGGGTGCTGCAAAGTTTGAGCACATTCGGAGTTGATTTGGGCCGCGTCCGGTCCCGGGAGCTATGACAGGGTCGAGTCGGCCCAAACCGTTGTAAAAACTCAGACTTAGCCAATTTCTCGTATATATGCCTAGTTCGTAGAAAAATGCACACCGTGGCCTCCCATCGCACCTGCAGGACCACAGGGACCTATGACAGCCGGTCGCGGCCTGAGGGACCCTGTCTCGGCCTCTCATAGCTGCTGGGACCCATTCTCTGTGAAATTCCGATGTTGGGCCGGAGGCGCGCCAGCAGGGGGTCGGGTCCCCCTTAACCAGACCCAACCGGGCCCGTGCTCTGTGGGTTGCCTATTTTGGTACTCTAGAAGGGTGCTGCAAAGTTTGGGCCCTTTCGGAGTTGATTTGGGCTGCGTCCGGTCCCGGGAGCTGTGATTGGGTCGAGTCGGCCCAAACCGTTGTAAAAACTCAGACTTAGCCAATTTCTCGTATATATGCCTAGTTCGTAGAAAAATGCACACCGTGGCCTCCCATCGCACCTGCAGGAACACAGGGACCTATGACAGCCTGTCGCAGCCCGAGGGACCCCGTCTCGGCCTCTCATAGCTGCTGGGACCCATTCTCAGTGAAATTCCGACGTTGGGCCGGAGGCGCGCCAGCAGGGGGTCGGGCCCCCCTCAACCAGACCCAACAGGTCCCGTGCTCTATGGGTTGACTATATTGGTACTCTAGAAGGGTGCTGCAAAGTTTGGGCCCTTTCGGAGTTAATTTGGGCTGCGTCCGGTCCCGGGAGCTGTGATTGGGTCGAGTCGGCCCAAACCGTTGTAAAAACTCAGACTTAGCCAATTTCTCGTATATATGCCTAGTTCGTAGAAAAATGCACACCGTGGCCTCCCATCGCACCTGCAGGAACACAGGGACCTATGACAGCCTGTCGCAGCCCGAGGGACCCCGTCTCGGCCTCTCATAGCTGCTGGGACCCATTCTCTGTGAAATTCTGATGTTGGGCCGGAGGCGCGCCAGCAAGGGGTTGGGCCCCCCTTAACCAGACCCAACCAGTCCTGTGCTCTGTGGGTTGCCTATTTTGGTACTCTAGAAGGGTGCTGCAAAGTTTGGGCCCTTTCGGAGTTGATTTGGGCTGCGTCCGGTCCCGGGAGCTGTGATTGGGTCGAGTCGGCCCAAACCGTTGTAAAAACTCAGACTTAGCCAATTTCTCGTATATATGCCTAGTTCGTAGAAAAATGCACACCGTGGCCTCCCATCGCACCTGCAGGAACACAGGGACCTATGACAGCCTGTCGCAGCCCGAGGGACCCCGTCTCGGCCTCTCATAGCTGCTGGGACCCATTCTCAGTGAAATTCCGACGTTGGGCCGGAGGCGCGCCAGCAGGGGGTCGGGCCCCCCTCAACCAGACCCAACAGGTCCCGTGCTCTATGGGTTGACTATATTGGTACTCTAGAAGGGTGCTGCAAAGTTTGGGCCCTTTCGGAGTTAATTTGGGCTGCGTCCGGTCCCGGGAGCTGTGATTGGGTCGAGTCGGCCCAAACCGTTGTAAAAACTCAGACTTAGCCAATTTCTCGTATATATGCCTAGTTCGTAGAAAAATGCACACCGTGGCCTCCCATCGCACCTGCAGGAACACAGGGACCTATGACAGCCTGTCGCAGCCCGAGGGACCCCGTCTCGGCCTCTCATAGCTGCTGGGACCCATTCTCTGTGAAATTTCGATGTTGGGCTGGAGGCGCGCCAGCAAGGGGTCGGGCCCCCCTTAACCAGACCCAACCAGTCCTGTGCTCTATGGGTTGCCTATTTTGGTACTCTAGAAGGGTGCTGCAAAGTTTGGGCCCATTCGGAGTTGATTTGGGCCGCGTCTGGTCCCGGGAGCTGTGACAGGGTCGAGTCGGCCCAAACCGTTGTAGAAACTCAGACTTAGCCAATTTCTCGTATATATACCTAGTTCGTAGAAAAATGCACACCGTGGCCTCCCATCGCACCTGCAGGACCACAGGGACCTATGACAGCCGGTCGCGGCCTGAGGGACCCTGTCTCGGCCTCTCATAGCTGCTGGGACCCATTCTCTGTGAAATTCCGATGTTGGGCCGGAGGCGCTCCAGCAGGGGGTCGGGTCCCCCTTAACCAGACCCAACCGGGCCCGTGCTCTGTGGGTTGCCTATTTTGGTACTCTAGAAGGGTGCTGCAAAGTTTGGGCCCATTCGGAGTTGATTTGGGCCGCGTCCGGTCCCGGGAGCTCTGACAGGGTCGAGACGGCCCAAACCGTTGTAAAAACTCAGACTTAGCCAATTTCTTGTATATATGCCTAGTTCATAGAAAAATGCACACCATGGCCTCCCATCGCACCTGCAAGACCACAGGGACCTATGACAGCCTATCGCAGCCTGAGGAACCCCGTCTCGGCCTCTCATAGCTGCTGGGACCCATTCTCTGTGAAATTCCGATGTTGGGCCGGTGGAGCGCCAGCAGGGGGTCGGGCCTCCCTTAACCAGACCCAACCGGGCCCGTGCTCTGTGGGTTGACTATTTTGGTACTCTAGAAGGGTGCTGCAAAGTTTGAGCACATTCGGAGTTGATTTGGGCCGCGTCCGGTCCCGGGAGCTATGACAGGGTCGAGTCGGCCCAAACCGTTGTAAAAACTCAGACAAATACAAAACAGATATCTCAAAAACGGATTTCTTTCCGGATATTTACTCAATTCAACCCAAAGTGTATATTATTATTTAATTCAACATACATGAATAGGACTTTAGTACTAAGTTCATTGTTAACCAAAGTGATCTAAATGAAAATACACTTCTAATATTCCATAATATCAAAGTAAACTAACTATAATGGATAATATGTAATAAAATAAATAAATAATAATTAAATATATAAATTAGTCAATCAATAGTATATTTATATAAATATTTATCATGAAATTATAAAATTGCGTAAAATAATTTTCATCAATAAATAAATAAATAAAAGAATTAAATAATTTACAAACTAATATATTATGTTTAAAATAAATCTGAAAATACTAAAATTAATTTAATATTTATGTATCATTAGTAGTTTTGAATTAATACTAAAAGTTATTTATAATAAATGGTTTCAGATGGTATCAATGTATCACTAATAATAATAAAATTAAATATTTGGTCAATTGTTATGGAGAGAAAATTTTTAAATAAGTTCATAATACCTTATTTTCTTTGCGGATATGGATACTGTCGGATATTGTCAAATAAGGATGTGGAATCAGATAGAGAAAAACACTGAAAAATGAATTCAAATATATTTATTTAGTATCATAGAAACAGAATACAGATATACATATGACAAATTTTGGCGGACACTGACAAATTTGGGTATCCATTTGCATTTTCCATCCCTAGGTTTAATCATGGTAGCGTGTACGCTGCCGTGAAAACAAAATAGGGCAATTGTTAGAAGTCTTTTCACTTTAATCTGCTTTCTGGACGACAAAGCAGCTTCTTGTTTACGGCTCTCTACTCTTAGAGCAAATCCAATAATATAGACAAGTGTTTAGCTATTAATCAAGTTGTAAGAGCAAGCTATACAACAGTGGTCTCTTATTTGTCTATAAGAAATTTTCTCACCTTCACTTTTCTAATCTTCCTCACATTCACTTATTATACTGGGTCCATCACTAACTATGCTTCCATGTCTAGCTTGTTATCTGCACGAGAGCCAAGCTCTCCTCTGTCTCTCTTTTCTTCTCTCCACAGCAGTATTTGCTTGACTATGAGATAATTATTGTACTTGCTCTTATAGATTTCGATTTCATGTTATATTTTCGTCAACATATAAAAGAGAGAGAAGATGCGGAGAAAGAAAAATGCTTTGTATGAAAAGCTAAATTGTAATATAATGTCTTATAATAACCGAGCATAAATTAAGCCGTGGATGGTGGCTAATAGGGAAGCACCGTACATGTGACCAAGTGAGTCCACCAATGCAATAAAGCAATTTAAGTCAGGTTTAGTTTAAAGCTAGCAAATAATTGCTAATACCCTCTCTATTCTGAAAAGATATGATTTTGATAGTGTTAAACCAAATACTCTTAAATTTGATCGTGTACTATAAAATCTTAATATTTATCATACTAGATAAGTATCCGTATGTCATAAGATATATATATTATATTATACATATTTGTAGTTATAAATAATGATGCTATTTCTGTTTGCTTGAACTTACCAGCCAACATCAGTCAGTCATTCAACAGTATTTTTCTCTCACAACAATCAGCCAGCCAACCGTACAATCCAGCCAGCCGAACATATTAAAAAAGTTGACTAGACCATATCTTCTATTGCATCTTTTCCATTAAAACGAACTAGATACAAAGACTATCGATTATATTAAAAAGAAAAAAGTTTAGGTTAGACAAAACAACATTACAACAATAAACCCCAGAGGAGTCAACGATAGCAATGACGACGACGACGACAAACACCACTAGCACCACCGAAGTAAAACCATCGGGTATTGATAGCAAAATTGACAAGAACAGAGGAAGGCCCACCATCATGAGCGATGTCTAGTGAAGAGGCAAAGAGATCTCTGCCATAAGATCCTAAAACTCACAACCTTCTATACACATGAGTGACTTGAGGAGATCCATTGGAAATAGTTCATTGATACATTTTGCATTTTTTTTCCAGAAGGAAGGCCATCGGAGGGGCCTCCTCGTGCCAACGCCGGGGCTCGAACCCAGGTCGCCGGCTTGAGGGCTGGCTCAAGGAGCCACTCGGACTCACCAGCCCTTCTGATACATTTTGCATATTCTTCAATTGTATTTGCATTGAGCTTCCCGTCATTCCTAGGGATCCCTGAGTCTTTAACTTTATGCTTGCAAGGCGTGTGCTTCGACGACCCGATGATTTTGTCATTAGACTTGCGCCGCCATATTGTTTGTGGGGTCACTAGTAGTATGGGCTAGACGGGCCAGCGGACTGACTATCCTACCCTACAGAAAAAGGCTAAGTGTTGGTGACATTGTTCATCAGGCGTGGACGGACTGTCCACCAACACACGATACGGTGAGCATATGAAATCCAGTTTCAAGATTGCTAACTGTACCTAAGAGCATTGCATAGCTATGGGATCTTGCAAGAGTGCTCCTATGGTGTTGCTCGCTCTGTCATGTGACAAAAAGTCTTCTTTTCATGTTGATGGTCCAACAATATCGTCTTGCACATGGCGGGTTATTAGTTTCATATTGATCGTGTTGTAGGCTAGAAATAGATTGGTATATCTCTCTTAGGGCAGTTACAATGTTAAAAACTATATATGGTTTGAATCCCTATTAATTTATATAGACTCTACGCATAGAAATTATGGTCACAATACATAGTATCTACATAACAAGTTTTCATCCAATCACATATATTCTCTCTCCATTCTTCACCAATCACATTCTTTTGTGTCTTGGTTCTTGTGTAGAGTTGGTTTCTAACGTAGACCTGGTTTCTATGATCTTTATTCTCTCTCTTCAATAACTCTCTTGCCACATCAGCAAAACGCTTAGGTGATACTACAATTAACGCCTATAGAAACTATTGTGGTTTATGCATTGTGAGTGCCCTTAATAAACTGAAATATTTTTTCGGTCCTATTTGGTTCTAGATGACTAAGATTTAGTCACCCTAATTTAGTCCTTAGAGTCCAAACAGGGTGACTAAAAGGGTGATTAAAAGGTCCCTTAGCCCCTTGGGTGAATAAAGGGGACTCAAGGGCCAAAAAAAAAGTTTCCCTGTCCGTCACCAACCCCTTGCCCCAAGGAATATGTGCATTTAATAGGGGTTCTTCACTGTTCCTCACTAAGGCTATCCGCACCCGGCTACTGGAAAGCGCACGCTACGCCAAACCTGGAGGCGCGTGAGCCGCACCGCAAAACTAGAAAGCTCACGGTATCGTTGAGGTGGGTTGATAGGTCCGAAGTGGCTAGAGGGGGGTGAATAGCCAATTAAAACTTTCTACACAAACAACAACTTGAGCACAAGTTAGTAAAACAAACGGCATAGCAATCTAAGCACTAGCCAACTAGAGTATGCAAGCCAACCTATTCAATCTAGCTATGATCACTATAAGCACACAATCTAGCCTAGGTTGCTCTTACTATGCTCCTAGATGGACAAGCAAACTACAAGCTACTCTACACAACTAGCTACACAAGAAAGTAGTACACAAAGTAATGAGCTAGAGTAGAGATACAATACCACCAAGTAGAGTAGATAGCCAATCACCGGGAAATATACCAATACACTCGAAGGTGATGGTCCAAGAGATGCGATGATCAACACAATAGAGACTCCAATTTATCCCCGAGGTTCACGTGCTTGCCGGCACGCTACGTCCTCGTTGTGTCGACCACAACTCGGTGATTCGGTGGCTAATTGACGACGATCGTCAAGCTCACACCACAAGAATCTACCACGAGAAGGATAACTCAATGACACGAGCAATCCACTAAGGATACCTTCGGCACTCCGCCAGGGAAGGCTCCAATCCCCTCACAGGTCCACCGAGGATGGCCGGAGACAAGCACGAACTCCGCCAAGACCTCCGCTGCTCCAAGACCGTCTAGGTGACGGCAATCACCAAGAGAATAGATGAACTCGCAGCAACAATGATCACCAAGTGCCAATGGATGCAAAGATCAAGCAAATGCACTTTGATCAACACTCTAGCTCACTATGGATGTGATTGATGCAATCTAAGTGAGTGAGAGTGCTAGAGGATAGCTCAAGATGATTAGGAGTGAGTTAGGGAGCCAAGAGAGAGAGATCTTGAACCGGCTAGGAGGGGTATATATAGATACACACAAAAACTAGCCGTTTTAGAGCTCTCTGCAGACCGTCGGACGCTAAGCGTCGGACAGTCCGACGAGGCCGTCGGACTAAAGCCCCTGTCCGACTCCTTGAACTTGGCGAATCGCAGAGCGCCATGTCAGATTACCGTTTGAAAAACCAGCGTTACGCGCACACCGTCGGACGGTCCGACGTATCGTCGGACGCGTACCGTCGGACGATGATCAGCTTGTTAGCTTCCCCGAGACAGAAAGTCTGCAACCGTCGGACGGGGCGTCGGACGAACCAGCTCCGTCCGACGCTTCGCCGTGCTGCGCCACGCCGCGGCCAGAGCGCGCCAGAGCGCATGTCGCGACATGAACTCGCCGCGACGAGCCGTCGGACAGTCAGCTGATCGTCCGACGCTCCGAGAAACGTCGTCCGACGCTACTCGGACAGTCAGCTGATCGTCCGACGCTCCGAGAAACGTCGTCCGACGCTACTACGCAGTTAGCCGTCGGACGCATTCAATTTGTCCGACGCTCGGCGTTTAAGCGTCTGACGCCCTGTTTAACACTGGGCGGCTGAGTTAGCCGTCGGACGCAGGAGATTGGTCCGACGCCCTGTCGACCAAGCGTCCGACGCTCGAAAAACATGCGTTCCAAGCCCGTGTCAAGTCCTTTGCTTAAGTTGGCTTACACAAGTTGTTTATGAAACATTTCTTGCAATGTGTTAGCCATTTTCAAAGAGTTTTGCAAAGGTTTTAGAGTTAGCCACTAGATCTAAATGCAATGCATGAACTAGACATCTAATGGCACTTGATGACCGAGAATTGCAACGAATTCTTCCCCCTTAATAGTACGGTCATCTATCCTAAATGTGGATGCACTCTCTATAGTGCCTTGTCCACCAAAATGGAAAGAGCCCTATAGGTTTATACCTTTGCCTTGAGCTCCAACCAAATGGCCAAGTGTAGGAGTAGTTGATCTTCATGTGGATGGACTTACTCCAAGCTTGTGGATGCCTTCATCACCTCCTCACTTGCCTTGCTAACCATACTTGTAAATGAACACTTAAGCATAATGGTTAGATACTAGTTGTCACTCAATTACCAAAACCAACATAGAGCTTTCAATCTCCCCCTTTTTGGTAATTGATGGCAACCTTTCACAAAGATATTCAATGAATTCAATTTGGTACTAATAGCTCCCCCTACATATGTGCCATGTGTTTGGTTTATAAGGGCTTTGCACATGTGCATTGGATTTGGAGTTTGGGAGAGGTATTACTACCAATTTAATGCTAAGGTTTATAGAATTGGACCTTTGAAGCGTGATACCATCGGAGTGCATCTATAAACCACCTTAGCACCATGGATAGCTCAATTCCCCTTGAAAGAATTCTTACAATCAAAGACACTAGAATACCTCATGAGATCGCATTAGAATCTAGTACCACTTGAAAGACACTATGGAACTAGCTACCACTTCCTATGCATGCTAGTACTTTAATACACCACACAACTTATGACTAGCATACACCAAGCAAGCAAGCACATTTAAATTTAAGTACAAATGCAATGCATCAAACATATGGAGATGCACAAACAAATGCTTGCAATCATGTTTATGAGCTTGCTCCCCCTAAGTGTGAGGTCAAATTTTAAAATTTAGTTGATCCCTCTCACTTGGCCTATTGCTCTCCCATCATCGGCCTAATGATGGTTCATCGCGAAACTTCCACTTTTCTTCAATCTCTCTCCCCTTAGTTTCATATCTTTGTTCCATTCTCTCCCCCTTTGTCATCAATGACCACAAAAGGGTAGCATGGGTAGGATATGATTTGAAATCAATGGAGAGAAGTTCTTGTTAGATTGTTTCCATTATTTTCCCATTTTTGAGCACTTAGCTAGATTACTTGCATAATATATAACTCGGTTTGTCTTTTGGCAAGCTTCTTCACGCCACTAGGGGTTATCTTGACAAAGTTGGCTTATATATCATAGTGCTCATATTCTAGTTAAGTACTAGTTCACAAGCTCACAAACTAAGTTATATGTCACCACTAGATCAAACAAAGATGGAAGCAATAGTAGTGGCATATGAACTTGAAAACACTTGGTTTGTCATGAATGAGCCTAAACAAGAGAAATATGTCTATATGCGCTAACAAGTCTTACTAGTACATGAATGACATGCCAACCAATGATACCTTAGCTTTGTTGGAGTAGAGGCAAGTCATATAGTGGGGGTGCTAGCTCAACTCATGTTGGAGAAGTCAAGGATGTTCAATTCATTCTTCAATTGATAGAATCTCTTCTCATCGAGTGGCTTAGTAAGAATATCGGCTAGTTAATCATCGGTGCCAATATTTGTAACTTGAATGTCACCCTTGGATTGATGATCTCTCAAGAAGTGATGCCTCATATCAATATGCTTTGTTCTTGAGTGTTGAACCGGGTTGGTGGCAATCTTGACGGCACTCTCATTGTCACAAAATAATGGCACATTCTTGAATTTGATTCCATAGTCACTCAAAGTTGCCTTCATCCAAAGCAATTGTGCACAACAACTACCCGCACTCACATATTTGGCTTCGGCGGTAGATAGTGCAACCGGTTTTGCTTCTTTGATGACCATGACACAAGAGATCCTCCCAATAGTTGACATGTGCCGGAAGTGCTCTTCCTATTGATCTTGCAACCAGCATATTCAGAGTCCGAATAACCAATCAATTCAAAGTTCGACCCCTTAGGATACCATAGTCCTACATCGGGTGTGTGCTTGAGATATCTTAAGATCCTCTTGGTTGCCTTCAAGTGACTCTCTCTTGGTGAAGCTTGATATCTTGCACACATGCAAACACTAAACATGACATCTGGTCTTGAAGCGGTCACATAGAGTAAGCTTCCAATCATAGACCGATACTTCTTTTGATCCACCATGTTGCCACTCTTGTCTTCATCAAGATTTCCATTAGTGCCCATAGGTGTACTAATTGACTTGGCACTTTCCATCCCAAACTTCTTCAATATGTCCCTTATGTATTTTTCTTGGCTTATGAAAGTTTCATTCTTCAATTGCTTGATTTGAAGACCAAGGAAATAACTCAATTCACCAATCATGGACATCTCAAACTCTTTTGCCATCATTCTTCCAAACTCTTCACAATAGTCTTGATTGGTTGAACCAAAGATAATGTCATCAACATAGATTTGCAACACAAACAAGTATTTGCCAATTCTCTTGGTGAAGAGTGTGGTGTCAACCTTCCCCATCTTGAATTCCTTGGATAGCAAGAAATCTCTCAATCTTTCATACCATGCCCTTGGAGCTTGCTTCAAGCCATAGAGTGCCTTTCTCAACTTGTAGACATGGTTGGGCTTCTTCTCATCTTTAAAACCCGGGGGTTGCTCAACATAGACCAACTCATTGATGTATCCATTCAAGAATGCACTTTTGACATCCATTTGATAAAGCTTGATGTTGTATGCACATGCATAAGCTAGAAGGATCCTTATTGCTTCCAATCTTGCAACCGGAGCATAAGTTTCACCAAAGTCCAATCCTTCCACTTGAGTGTACCCTTGTGCAACTAATCTTGCCTTGTTTCTCACCACAATGCCATCTTGATCTTGCTTGTTCTTGAACACCCACTTGGTTCCAATGACAATGTAGTTCTTGGGCCTCTCAACTAGCTCCCAAACTTGATTTCTTACAAAGTTATTGAGCTCTTCATGCATGGCATTTACCCAATCACTATCATTCAAAGCTTTCTCAATGGTTGTTGGTTCTTCAAGTGAGACAAAGGAGAAGTGCTCACAAAAGTTTGCTAACTTTGATCTTGTTTTAACACCACTTCTTATGTCACCAACAATTTGATCTAAAGGATAATCTCTTGCAACATGAGTAGGTTGGAGAACTTGATTGCTTGAGCTAGGTTGACTTGCTTGAGATGGAATAGCTTGTTGATCTTCATCTTGAGCTTGAGCTTGATCATGAGCATCACTAGAGCTTTCAATGTCTTGATTTGCTTGCACACTTGATTGAGGTAGCACTTGATCTTTATCTTCTTCATCTTCTACATCAACCACTTGCCTTGGTCTAATATCACCAATGTCCATATTCTTCATTGCATTTACCAATTGAGTTCCTCTCACATCATCTAGATTTTTTTTCATCTTGAGACCCATTGGTTTCATCAAACTCCACATCATGGACTTCTTCAATTAGCTTGGTGGTGTGATTCCATACTCTATATGCTTTGCTTGTGGTGGAGTAGCCAATTAGGAATCCTTCATCACACTTCTTCTCAAATTT
>CM014272.1:5652817-5686902 GCA_004135705.1 Alloteropsis semialata
CAGCGCGGCCTTCGCCGCCGGCGACCCCCGCGGCGAACCCGAGCGACTCTACGGCTACTCTAACCCCTAACGAGCACCCCCGCGAGGTTAGGCTCTAACCTAGCCGCCTCCGGCGAGGAGCACCTCGCCCATGGCGGAAGCCGGCGACACGGCGGCTCGGCGCCGGTCAAAAGAAGGCAGTAGCGAACGGGAGAAAGAACGGGGAAGGCTCAGCGGCTCACCACGAAGCCAACGGGCGAGTCGGTGAAGGCAGAAACGGTCTGGTGGGGGCGGCTTGACGGCGATGGCGGATCCGGCAGCTCGGCCCCGTCGGCGATCTCGCGTTCCGGCGATCCTAGAGTGCCAGAGACCAAACCGCCAAGCGCATGAGAAACAGCAAAGGATAGAGAGTTCAAGACACGAGACCGAAGGAGAAGAAGCTCACTCCAACACGCTCGTCGCGTCGGGGATGGCTGCGGCGGCGCTCCGGTCACCCGCAGGAACGGCGATGAGCACTCCGGCACCTACGAGCCACTACGGCTTCCACCAACGGGCTCGGGAGGTGCGCAAGGAAGTTAGCTAGCTGCGAGCGAGATGGAGAGGGCGGTGATGGCTTGGTGGCGACGGATTTTGCCGAGCACCGAGTGGAGCTCGACGGCGACGAGAGGGGAGAAAATGGAGAGGGGAGGGCCTCGTCGCCCTTTTGAAGGCCGGGGGAAATGGGAGACAGGCGCGGCACGACGCGGCGCACGCGAGCCCGTATCTGCAACGGTCGCGGGAGCAAGATCCCGGCCGGCACGGCTCGCCGCGCGCCCGCGCGCGACACGGCCATGGTCGGCTCTGTTCGCGAGCAGGAGAGGGGGCGAAACACTGTAGCTGGATTTTTCCCACCCGACGGTTTTTGCACAAATGCGGCCGATTTTGCTAAACAACAGGAAAAACTGCAAAAACAAAAGTTGTAGAGTTTGAAATGCTGAACAACTTTGCTTTTGGAACCAAGTCCAAATTCGAAATATTTTTGAAACTACAGTAAAGGGGATAGAAGAGGGTTTTGAAATTCAAACTGAACTTTTTAAAATTACTTTTGATTTTTCTCAGCAACTTGAAAAATGGCCAAAATAGAAGTTGTTCTACTAAATGAGCTTTACAACTTCTATTTAGGAAGTTTTGTCAGATTCCATACAAATTTTGAAAAGACATTTCAAAACTAAGTTTTAAATCATTGTTTTGAAATTAATTTGAATTTCCACCACAGAACTTTGAAATCTCCAAAAATAAAAGTTGCTCCATTTTAAAAGATCTACAACTTTTATTAAAGGACTTTTAATAAAATCCAAATAGTTTTTGAATTAGAGTTTTGGGCCTAATTTTAAATAAAATTTCAATCCTTTTTTTTAAGAAATTTAATCACACAAACAAACACAAATTAATCCAAATCACTCTACGAGCCCTAATCACAATCATATGCAAAATGATTACTTTAAACATGATGTCATGGCAGATTAATTAATCCGTAATACCCGGGGTATTACACACCCCGAATGCACACTTGTTAGGATTCATCTTCAAGCCGTGTCTTCTCGTGCACTCCAGGGTAGCTTTTAGGTTGGCCAAATGATCTTTGTAACTTCTGGATTTGACCACCACGTCATCAATATAGATTTTAACAATTTTGCCGATCAACTTATGAAATATATAATTCATAGCCCTTTGGTAAGTTGCACCAGCATTTTTCAATCCGAACGTCATCACCACCCACTGGAACAAACCAAGAGTGCCAGACAACTTGAAGGCGGTCTTCGGGATGTCTTCATTAGCCATGAAAATCTGATTATAACCAGCATTGCCAGCCATGAAACTGATCACCTGGTGCCCTACAGCTGAATCTACCAGCATATCAGCTATTGGCATAGGGTAGCTATCCATCGGTGTGGCTCTGTTCAGATCCCTGAAGTCGATGCAGACCCGCAATTTGCCATTCTTCTTGTACACTGGGATGATATTCGATATCCACTCGGCATATCGGCAAGATCGGATGAACTTGGCTTCCAGGAGCCTCGTGATTTCGGCCTTGATGTCAGGCAGTGCATCATGATTGAAATGTTGTGGAGGCTGCTTGTGCGGCCGAAACCCTGGCTTGATCGGCAATCTGTGCTCAACAATTGATTTGTCCAATCCAGGCATCTCATAATACTCCCTGGCGAAGCAATCTCTGTATTCTTTCAACAATTCAACCAGCTCCCGCCTGAATTCTGGGTCTAGGTTGGCAGCATTGAACGTCGGCCTTGGCCTGTCACCTAGCCCGATATCTACTTCTTGGAGCTTATCGGCCGACGTAAACCCTTGCCCCAGCTTACCTTCTGTGCCATCGATTGGATTTTCCATTTAATAATAAGACTCAAAGCCGATTTCCCTGATCGGCTGTTGACTCTCATTAATGACCTTGATGGAGCCTCCTTCCCAAGTCTTGCCAGAGAAACAGTCATGATCCCCAGCTCCCTAGTACGCGGTGTCCGCCGTCGCCACACTGACCGAATCGTCGGCTGGGACCACCTCGACCTCATCCCCACCTCGAACGGGAACATGCCGATCTTCATCTTTCCTTTGGCAGGCGCCTCAAATTTCAACAAGCCACGCTGGATGGCTTTCTGGATTGCTCCTTTGAATATGCGGCAATTGTTCGTGGAATGGGAGGTAAGGCCGTGATACTGGCAGTACAGTTTTCCCTTTAGCTCTTCAAGAGTTGGCTTGGTGTAGTCGGCTGGGAAATGATGTGGCCTGCACTGACTGGTAGGTCGAAGAGCTTGTCCAGCTTACGCGTGTTGAAGTCGTACTGATCCTCCGTGCTCCAATGCTTTGGCACGGCCATGGGCTTTACGCCCCATTTGAGTTCGACAGCGGCCACCTCATCATCCTGCTCATCCTCTGAATCGGAATTGCAGACGTAAGCCGATTGCCTATACCTTGACTCCTTCTTGAAGTTCTGGGCCTGCTGCTCCAGCGTGGCCACCCTCTGCATCACCTCACTGATGCTGTTAAAGCTAGTGCCCACCAGCTTCTCCTGCACATGCGGGAGCATTCCACTGACCAATATCTTGGCGAGCTGCTTGTCACTTAGGCTCAGAGAGTAGCATAGGTTCCTGGTCTCCCTGAACCGCTTGATGAAGGCCGACCACTGCCCTTCTAACGCATGCTGGTGAGATCGGTGATGTCCTTCTCACCAGTGCCAGAGAAGTAGTTGTGAAACTTGGACTCCAGGTCGGCCCAGCCTTGGATTGATTCTGGCTCCAAAGACGTGAACCAACTGAAAGCAGGACCTGTCAGTGACAGGGAGAAGAGACGGATTCTGTGAGCTTCCTCATATGATGCTTCCCCGAGCTGAGTCAGATAGCGGTTGATGTGTTCTAGGGTGGTGATCTCATCTTGCCCGCTGAACTTGGTGAAGTCAAGCATGCGGTACCTGGGCGGAAGCGCCACCCGATCATACCACTCAGGGTAGGGGCGCCTGTATCTGAGTCCAGTCCCTGCCTTTGGTTGCAGGCCGAACGTGTCGCGGAGCATGGCGCTCATCTGGTTGAGCAGTTGATTGTTGGATGGCTGAGCGTACCCCGGGTGTGGAGCTGCCATGGGGTCTTGCATAGAGATACCTTCATGATACCCAGGTGTCGGGTCGGCTGTGTTCACCACCAGCGTGATCCCGGTCTTGTTCGTCGCGTTCACCGCGTGCCCCGTCGCCTGCATGTATGCGACGAGCTCCTCTGGGGTATGATTCTTGTACAGCTTGGGACAAGCTGCTTTTTTTGAGCCGAACATGATGCCGTGGTACCCTACGCCGGCGGCTTGGGCTGATTCGGTTGTTGCGGTGGGGAATTGGAGGTCCCTGCCGCTGCGCTTGCTCCTGCATCCTCGGCGGGTATATTGAAGTACGCCGGGTCAAGGGATTGCCAATCTTGCCGACTATGGATGGTCTTCATGATGTTGTAGACTGTCTGCAAAAAGACTCGGTGATGATGCCCGACAGCCGAGTAAGTAGTCTACCAGATGATGTCGTACAAATACTGCTTGAGCTCATCCTTGAGCTCATCCTCAGACGTGTCAGAATGGCCTGCCATGATCCACTTTGGGAATGGATTCTTCCTGATCACAGTGTTCTCGCGGGTCTTGCTGAAGGACAGCAAGTAGGCGTCAGTGAATTCTTCGACAATGTGGCTTAGCACCTTTGCATCTTCGTCGCTGAGTTCTTCTATCTTGACCCTGAGGACGCCGTCATCTCTGGGGGGAGCGTCCTTGGAGGAGCCGGCTCCCGCGGTCTTGCCTTTCCCCATGGTCTTCAGTGAATGGTCCCACCGGGCGTGCCAAAAAGTGTGTTGGCACAAAAGTGGTTCTCCACGCTCAACACACCAGCGAAGCCAAAACAACCCTTGAAAGCAATGGAGCTCTCGCAGATCTAGCTAGCTTCTAACCCGGTTCGAGAGTGCCGGTAACACCCAAACGTGCCAGTCAATTTGACCTGCAATTGACAAGGAAATAGATATAATCAGTAACACAAGGCGGAACCAACTGGTGGGCCCAGATAGTTCCAGCTGTATGGCACAAAGAGCCAGTGTAATCAGAGATCGACTAGAGAGCCGATTCCGTCATGTTATGAACCAATCTTGATGAAATAAGCATTATAACTTGATTTAACCGATTCATACATGGCGATGGTAGTAACAACTTTCATGAGATTGATGACAATATAAATAATGCATTCATGACAAGTTATATTCAATCATAAGATATTTCAATGAAGATCATAGTGAAATCGGCTGATTAACCGATTCGGCACATACGAGCAACATACAAGCCTATAAGATAGACAATGCTTTGACTCTCAAATTAATAGATCTAATCCGTTGTCCTACAATAGTGGAGATCGAGAGGATCGAGGCAGTCATGATGTAAACTACGATTTAAATCTATTAATCATCAAATCTAAACAATGTTATCCTATCACTTGAGTGTGACTCATATACAATCGAGACCTAGATACAATCGGCTAATGTAAAACATTCCATCTTATCATAATGAAACACGTGTCAGGTACAATTCAATGAACAGATAGATCTATTAAATGTAAACTGAAGCATCTAGATCAAGATTGGGCATAGTGATAATTGCTTGAAGTAAATAAACAGATCAATAATCATAAGCAATATCGATAACTTAATGAATCTAACTAAACTGCCAAATTTAGTTAGAGCCGATAACTAATCTCCGTGTACATCGACCGTTTCAATCTACATCCCATCCATCAGATGACGTTAAACATAGATCAATAAAGCAAACAAACACGAATCGATAACTAATCCATGCACGTAAACCTTCCTAATCTGAATCTCGTCCACCGGATGACGGTCAACACAGATTGATCGAGTAAACTAGCATGAATCATTCTTGACTCACTGTGTTCCCCGTGCCCACCGAATGACGCCAAAGAAACAAAGCTTAGCAAGGACCCTGGTCCGCCATGCTTCCACGTCCATCGGATGACGCTAAAAAGACATAGTTTAACAGGGGGTTGACGGTACTTACAAGCAAACTTGTGTCCACCGGATGACACCCGGCCTGGTTGAAGGAACTCGCCGGAATCTACTCTACTCCTACTCCTAGGGTTTGTTGGCCGGAGCCGAACGATGTGTTGTATTGACGTTGTGTGTGTACCGTATTACAATGGCTGAGAGCTTATATTTATACCCTGAGCACGAAGAGATAGAGTCCTAATCGAATTACAACTCAATAATAGATATAGAAACTAACAAACTATCATATATCTAAGATAACTTGGAGT
The DNA here is from genome assembly GCA_004135705.1 of Alloteropsis semialata. Lineage (NCBI taxonomy): Eukaryota > Viridiplantae > Streptophyta > Magnoliopsida > Poales > Poaceae > Alloteropsis > Alloteropsis semialata. The sequence continues at coordinate 5,658,627 of CM014272.1, forward strand.
CCAATATTCCCTTTCTATAACGGACTCCGATCATGATCGCATCTTGGCGGCGCGGACTCTGGCTGATGTCATCAATATCCGATGCTACCCTCAACCGTGCTTCCTGTTATCTTGGTCCGATAACCGATTTGCTGTTCAATCGGCTATTCCTTTCCTTCCGCCGGACGCTACCTGCTCCCAGGATCGGCTATTCTTCACTTCGCATCGGCTATCGGCTTCCGGTCCAAAATTTGGTGTTAACAGATATATAGACAGAAGTCCCATACATTGGCTTCCACTGTTTTATCGGCTATTACTCATTTGCCCGATTGATCGTTGCTTATTTGCTAACAATTCTTATCAGCTCCATCTCTTATTTGCTTTCAGCCGATAGAATAGAATTTTCATCAACCAGCAATGATCATCTTTGCTCTATGTTGCACTGGTCACAAATCAACTAGTCTAGCAACCAGTTTACCATGCCGCTGCTGGATGCTCGCCTCTGCTTGTTATTAGCTGCAGTCCCGCCTTGTATTGCTTCCCAGATTGCATCGAATTGACTAACAGGACAAGGCACGGGGTAACCAATGGAGTCAATAATGATATTCAAATGCTGCAGGATCTCGCACCAGATAAATGACTCCTGTCGGCGAGGCTGGTCTAGTGCACCACGGGACATTCGCTGTCCCACTGTCATGACTGATGTCAACGCCATCTGACCCAGTTTCGTTGGTCTTGTTTGTTGCTTCCAATAGCATGCGTTTGTCTGCAACATGATACTTCTTGACCTTTCATCCGTTTTAGCCGATCAGAAGCTGCCCCCCCAAGTCAGCTTTTAGGAACGAATCAGCCTGAAGGGTGGTGTCTTGAATTTGCGGCCGATTCTTCTTTGAGGAAATTATCGGCCCAGATACTTCACCATGAGACCATCAAAATAATATTGTGCTGTATTTGGACTTCCTGAACCGATTGTCCACGATCAGCCATGCCGGTGACGTTTCCGAAGGTGGCAATATCCGACTTATCGGCTTTTTATACATATCCCCTCCTCCTGTATAGGAATTAGAATAGTCAATTTCTAAATAGCCGATTCGAAGAGTCGATTATTTCCAATAGTCGATTCCACCCATCCAACAGCCGATCTGTAAAGGCTTCATGTGATCAGCTATTGGCCAATTGCAGGAACGCCTAGGCTAGGTGTCTGGTCTCTTCGATTCCTTCTTGAATAAACATGGATGAGCACGATTGGCCTCCTTTATACCCTATCAATTTTGTTGCAAATGCATGAACTATAAACTCTTTCATATCATGCATAAGCTTCCGTTCAATTTCTCGTGGATCTGAATCTCAGTTGGCTGTTGTGTAGCCAATAAGATAGCTGGATAAATGATCGAGAAGCTAATAGAATGAGAAAAGCAACGAATACAAAAGTACCTGCTAAGTTAGCCGATGTGCAACCAGACATCCGATTGGGAGCAGTATTATCAAACAGCCGATCTCTTAATCCGATCATATTGGGAGCAAGGTAGTAATGTGGTGAAGAGGAATGATTGCATTGGCTGCTGGAAATAAAATATTTATGAGAAACCCACGAGGGAATAGTGAAGCAGATGCTAAAAGAAAGCTATTATTTAATTCTCCTGGTCAAGGAAAAAAGGAAGTGGTCTTCGCACTGGACTCAGGAAAGTCTTGTATACCCTAGGCATGACAGAGCAACTAAGGATAAGCAATATTATATCTGGACTTCCTATTGATTTTATCAATGAGTTGATTGCTTAACCGAGCAAGGGAGTTGAGAAATAAGGTTCTGGATCTAGTTAGGATCGAGTTTCCGGGTTGGCGACACATTTTTGCTCCTCAAGCCGATAAGGGCTGATCAGTTTTCTTCTAGAGTAAAATCGGCTGGTACTTTTAAGATCGGTGCCCAATCCGTATTGGCATCGGCTAGAATATCTGAAGCGTGCAGCCAGATGTATGCGGATGCTATTTTCAGACATGGGTCTTGTACTCGTGCGAGGCAAATTGCAAGAAACCAAAAGATGAAAGGGAATCCAGATGCCACATGATTATTTGCTCACGTAAGAAGAATGGTGCGCCAATTGTTTGAACAAATGGGTACATCGATTGTGATGATTCGTACAGTACAAGCCGATTCTGTTCTATCATTAATCGGCTGGGCGAAGAGTAGCAGTACTGAAGCCAACAGTTATTGGCTGATTCTTAGGCAGATGATGCTCTCAAGCAGGAAGCTGACGGACCAAGTTCATTTTCATATATATAGACTGTGTTATTCACTATAAAGTCAATCATTGACTTTATTCCTTTTAAGACATGATCTTCTTAATATTCATTTAGGAATATATTCTATCTTAGACTTCTTAATACTTAGTATGAGATTTAATTTTCATATGTTGAGATTTCTATTCTTCTGGAACTATTTGGATTTTCAGAATCCACTTGTTAACTACATATTCCATATAATTCATTCCACTCGCCAGAGGTATAGTAAAACATTTAATTATTCTCAGTAAGAGATTTAACCTCAATTGCTTTCTTCATCAACCTGATATAATCGCTACAAGTATTTTTCCGTGGACTTTCTTTTTTGGATCAAGGTTCTCATAAGAGAAACTTTCGCAATTATAAAGATAGCATTGTCAACAACTATTATTTTCTCTCAATATTCTTGTGGTACTCTGGTTCTGTTGTCTGGAAGAATACTGAAACGCTGAAACCTGGTTCAAACAGTGAAAGTAACCAAGCTTGGTTGCTCTGCAGCATCTCAAGTTCTTGCCATCGTGCATCTTGATGATGAAGCCATCGTCAGATAAGCTTTTGAGCTCAACTGCAACCAAGCACAGATTTTTTAAAAACCAGACAAGCAATGGACTTGGTATGTGTATAAAAGGGTACTAAAATAAATAATCAAAAACAGGTATGTACCGTGGCTTCACATTATAGTTCTTACTCCATATTAGTTGCCTGGTAGCCATGAATCTAATCCAAACATAAAGTCCAACAATACCCAACAGTCCTGCATCTCTGGCTTCATCAGCTAGATCCACTGCAATATTGAATCTTTCGAACAAAGTAGTTTAGGAGTTTTTTCACGTAAAAGGCACTTATAAGATTGTGGATATTTTAGTGCCTGACCTATGCATAAGATTGTGGATATTTTAGTGCCCTCTGGATCTAATCTCTACCGTCCATTTAGAAGCGGACGGATCAAGGGAACCCGTACCCTTTCGGTCCTTGGCGTAATCAGCACATTACGCTTTCTAGATCTAAAAGCGTATTTCTGTGCGGTATAATTGAAAATGTGTTTTCTATATTTTCAGATTTGCCGCTGATTTTCAAACGCTTGTAAAATGCGCATTTTAGCTCCGATTGCGACGATTCAAATTGCATTAGATTCATATTTTCATCCTCTTTCCAGTGATATAATTTTTACCTCCTAAGTCCTTTCATTTTGTACTTTGTATCTCTTGAATCTGTAATATGTGCTGCTCGGATACAAGAAACGAAATCACCCGAGTTCAATGAAAATTGTAGGAACGGACCGATGTATTCATCCTATGTCGAAATACCAATTAATGTAGATCTAATTTTTGTAGCCTCCGTTGAGCCACTCTTGCTCAAGTATCAGGTTAGAAATCACACTTAAAAACCAAAACTTAAGTACATCAAGCTTGTTTGAAAGGAAATGACCAGCTGATCTGAGTACACTGACCATAGTAGCAAATTTTGGCTTTTGCCTGAGTAGGTGGATTTGGTTTTCTTTGGCCATGTACACAAATATGAGAGGACTTGTGCAGTATACCAGAGCATATGCAAAGGCAAACCAAAGAAGGATGCAAGTGGAATTGATACTTATGACAACAACAAATATACTGCGCCTGTTCATGCCATTGTTGGAGCTGGAAGGTTTAGCTTGGACAGGTTCCCAAGGATTGTGGTAAGAACTATAGTAACAAGTCTTTTGTAGTCCAAAGCAAGTAGTGCATGATCTTGAAGTATGGTATACATGGGATTTCTTGTAATAATTATTCAGTGAACATTAAGATTTGAGAGACAGTTAAGTTTATAACCCTTTATTGATATCCAATACTATGTATGCTTGTTAACAATCTTGTCTTGATTTCCAATTAATCAGTTGAGCAAGTGGAGCTTATCAAGAGTTACATCATTCCCTTGAAAAAACCGTAGCGTTAGCACGGGCACTATACTAGTTGCATAAATTCACAACTAAAGAAAAAGAATGGCACAAAAAAACTTGATGATCCATGATACTATCATATCTAATGCAGACATAATTCCTCCTTGTCCTCAAATCTGTAATGTTCTCTCTCTATCTTAGGGTCCGTTTAGCGTGCAAAACTTTTTTTAAAAAATATTATAGCATGCATGCTAACTTCGTTACATTTAATACTCTATATGTATGTGTCTAAACATTTGATGTGACAATGGTTTTGGAATTTGAAGTGTATCTGGGCCATGCACCTCGCTGCCAATGGTAGCAGCCGCTCGAGGTCCTGCGCCACCTCGTTTCCCGTACCAGATTGGGAGTCGTTCCGTTGCCCTAGATCACTAACGTGGAGCCCTCTCAAGAGTCGGATTTCGGGCACAGGGCTCCATCTTCACCGTACACAAGTTTGTGTTTTTTCTAGGCCAACGACAACCCAAACCCACATGACATCGCACACAGTGGCCACGTTGTTGTTCCCAATCACGGACGTCCACCCCTGTATGGCTATATCCATGACGTGTGGGGCCCTTCCATCTTCTAGTGCCGCAAGGAGTTTGAACCTTCCGCTGAAGCATGGGCCCACCCAAACAAACCTGGTTGAAATTATGGGAATAAAATTGGGTGCACCCCGGGTGCATACTTGCTCCTGTGCACTCCTTCATTGGATGTTTGACACATCGGAAAGGAAACTAATCATGCGGCCACCTGAGAGATGCCCTTCCACCAAACATGGGAGATGATAACCACCTAGGTGTTCACATGTTGCTTTCAGATCCTAACCAACCGTCAGATCGTTTCTATGTACACGTGTCATACATCAAGATGGGGGTGTCATACTTCCAAATTATGATGTGGAATTGGTGCAGAGAGATTTGATTGGGGTTCAACCATGTCCTGGTCATTGGCTATTTGCAGCAGAAGCCTTTCAAGATCCCCAAGAGGAAGTTCTGTGTCAGTACATTCTGTTGTTACAACAGCACCATTGCTAGCAATAGGATCCGTAGCACAAACTCCATGTCCCCTGTCGGCATCAAATGAAACTTGACAATCATCTGACTAGAACTGCAATTCTCGAACTGATGTTGATAAATCCGAGAACAATTCAACATTTTTGCTGATCATCAGATTTTTCCATCAGAAGCTGCTCAATATCCCCAATTGGGATATCAGTGCAGGTGTTCTCTACTACTATGACAGCAACATTCTAATGGAAGCATCCACAACCTAAGCCTTATCAACCCCCTCACTGAGCGGCTCTGACCTTGACCATGGGAAGAAGCAGGTTGTGCTTCACTAAACTCCTGGTGATTGCTTTAGATCAACCAATTCACCTTATTTATCCAGTTTCAAGCTTCCACTAGTGCCCATAGGTGTTGAAATTGCCTGTGACAGAACCGCCTAGATTATAGGGCCCACATGCATCATCAGTGTCCCAAGGACCACCGATTAGTCCGCACGAGTTCCCCATAACCTAGGAAGCCTGCCGGGTTTCCACGGAAACCCTAAGTTCTCCGAGGATCTCATTGTAAAGACCTTGCAAGTATCACAACAGTTTACATAAATAACTTAAATCAGAGTAAAGGGTGCGGAAGTATAATCATAGGTTTACAAAATAAATTACATTATCCCAAACCAGAGTTTCGTAGTGGAGTAGCAGCATACGACTAAACACCCTGCCGAAGGGTTATATAATGTACATATCTTCATTCTTGCCCGGTCCGTCGACCGGCACGGTCCCACGTAGAAGTGTACACTCGTCTTACCTGCAACAGGGGTTAACAAACCCTGAGTACATGGGGTACTCTGCAAGACTTACCCGATAAAAGAAAAGGGAATGAGACTCAGGAATGCAAGGCTGAGGGGAATCAAGGTAAGGCTCGAGCAAGAGTCAAAGGGTTTTGCAGAAAAGCATTACTATCCTATTTCAATATTTTATCTCGATGTTATTTTAATCATATCCATAGTTCCAAATTCATTAACATATATCAATGTACTTTCAATTTCTTAATCATTCTCGAAAAAACACCTAGTTCTGAACCACTTTTCGGGGTAAGTCAGTGGATCAAGTCTCCATTATCCGAGGAGCAACGACGATTCGAATCGATTAGTACCCAGCTGGGGATCCCTAACCACACTGCATATGTAGCACTTAAGCTTGCATATACCAACCCCTCCTACCACGGCTTTTCTACCCCTGAACTGGTCCTCTCGTCTCCAGGCATGCCGGCCACGAGGATACACGCTACTCTCGCCATCTCTCCACTCCCAGTGCGTGGTTGTCGGTTCAAGCAGTAGAGCCACCGGAGTCAGGGCTTTCCGAAGTATGTGGCTAGTTGCCAAAAAGTCTCGATCCAGCAGGCCTACAACGAACGGTCCCTAATATTTTTCCGTCGGTGACCATGCATTGGGACTCCAACCCAAGTACATAGTTACCCAACGGTTTCCAAATCCATGTCTGCCGGATGACAAGACATGGGGAACGCCGCCCCACGTGCACATCACCCGAGCGAAACATTTTCCGTTTCTGCCGGTGGTCAAACCTCGGGACTCTAACCCAAGTGATACAACCACCGAACAGAAAAATCCCATCCCGTCGGTGACGATGTACTGACCAGGTGCACAGCCACCGAACGAGAACAATACCAGTTCCCTTTTTCATGTTTAAATAATATATTACAATAGCTCAAAAATAGCTTTTTTGCAAATCTAAATTATTTAAGCAGGGCTAAGCATTTTTGAACCTTTTTATTTTCAAACAAGTTTCAGGGTAGTATATCAAGGCAGATAATGCAGCAAGTAGGTGACTCCTATCAACCTAATGCAATAATTTAAATCAAGTTATAAAGGTTTTATAAAACACAAGGAAGGGACTGAATGCACCGGGGCTTGCCTATTGCTTGGAGTAGATAGAATCCTGAAGTCGATCACCAAAAAAGATACACGTCCACCGAGTGAAAACCTTACTCGGGACTTGCTTGCGATAGTAATCACCGCGCGTTCACTACACGAAATAATAATGCAATACTTAACATGATGCTATGTATGCCATGATGCATGAAATTCATTAATTCGTAATCTAATAGAAAGTATATTTAATTTAGAAAGTGGAGTACAAGTTTCCTTCACCATAGAGTTGCAAGCCAATCTAACTAATTATTATTGAGGATTAACTACTTTAGTTTATTGACTATTTTAACAGTCGTTTAAAGTTTAATTAATCTTTCCTATAATATCATTAGGTGTTTATTAACCAATTAGTAAATCCTAATGACATGTATTACTTGTTAATTATAATTAACTATTATTAATCATCAATTAATAATAATAATAATAATTTCATCTAACAAATAATTTGCCAAGGATTATTTAAGGTGTTAGTAATCCCTGGTCTTCATTCAATCCAAAATATCACACAAAAACCCCAAGTCATTAGTGCTTAACATTATTTTAATTATTTATCTAATTAGTGATAAATTACAAAACAATTAAACTTAAATCCAAATGAGCTACATATTTTTGTGGAGGTAGCTCACTGCTCAAAACAATGACTACAAAATTTTCATGATTTTTGGATTAATATCTTGAGCTACATAATCCATAGAAGTGTCATTTGTTTAATTAAAATTCACATATTTAATACATAGCAAAAGTACTGAAAAATTATATTTTATATTTTTAATGTATACAGAGAGTCTACTCAATTAATTTCGTAATTTATAGTGTAGTAGATATTACTCAAAACCTATATTTGATATTTTTCATAAATATTATACTACACAGGGAACTACATAATAAATTTCATAATTTTCAAGCTCTGTGAATATTCCTGTGAAATTAACAATATGTTGCACTATTCATTATTGAGAAAATTTACAAAATCCCTAAAACCTAATCGAGCCAACGAAGCAGGCCGGCCCACCCTGGCCCACTCTGTGGCCCAGCGCCCCAAGTTCTCTCCTCTCTGTCTCTGCTACTCCTTGCCACTGGGCCGGCCCAGCACAGCAAACAGACCGGCCCGCCTCCCTCCATCCTCTTCTTCCTCCTCCCACACGACGGTGGCTGCAGCGGCCGAGGCCACTGCTGAAAGCTCTATATTTGGTTTTGGATAATTGATGACAACTAGTATCTCACCATTGTGCTTAAAGTGTACGATTACAAGAATGGTTAGCAAGGCAAGTGAGGAGGTGATGAAGGCATCCACATGCTTGGAGTAAGACCATCAACATGAAGATCAACTACTCCTACACTTGGTGACTTGGATTGAGCTCAAGGCAAAGGTATATCAATAGGGCTCTTTTCATTTTGGTGGACAAGGCACTATAGAGAGTGCGTCCACATTTAGGATAGATGACCGTACTATTAAGGGGGAAGAACTTCGTGGCAATTTTCGGTTATCAAGTGCCATTAGATGTCTAGTTCATGCATTGCATTTAGATCTAGTGGCTAACTCTAAAACCTTTGCAAAACTCTTTGAAAATGGCTATGTGGAGTTTGCAATAGAGCTTATTCCCGGTACTGCACCTATTTCTCGGAGACTGTATAGAATGCCACCACATGAGTTAGCTGAGCTCAAGAAACAACTCCAGGAGTTGTTGGACAAGGGGTTTATTTGTCCTAGTTCTTCTCCGTGGGGTTGTCCCACAATCTTTGTGAAGAAGAAAGATGAAACTTTACAGATGTGTGTGGATTACAGGCCACTTAATGCTGTGACAATTAAGAACAAGTATCCTCTACCTCGTATTGATATCTTGTTTGATCAATTGTCCAAGGCTAAAGTTTTCTCAAAAATTGATTTGAGGTCTGGATATCATCAAATTAAGATCAGGCCGCAAGATATTCCTAAAACGGCTTTCTCCACTCGGTATGGACTATATGAGTATTTGGTTATGTCTTTTGGGTTTACCAATGCTCCTGCACATTTCATGTATTTGATGAATTCAGTTTTCATGCCCGAGTTAGACAAGTTTGTAGTGGTTTTCATTGATGATATCCTGGTATATTCTGAGAACATGGAAGATCATGTTGAACACATGAGAATAGTTCTGACTAGACTCAGAGAACATAAGTTGTATGCTAAGTTTAGCAAATGTGAGTTCTGACTGACCAAAGTACCTTTTCTGGGTCATATCTTATCTGCTGAGGGTATTTCTGTAGATCCTTCCCACATATATATGTAGAGTGTTTGCGTGTAGTAAAACCTCTGCAGAGTGTATGGTTGATCGATCGATACATATGCCGATTCGTCGGCTATGGACCTTTCCTAATGTTTCTGCAACCACTATTAGGAGTGGTGTAATATGAGGGTATTTCTGTAGATCCTTCCCACATATCTTATCTTTTAGGTATTATTGCGAACAACAACTGTTTCTACCATTACTTAGAGCTTTTGAAATGTTTTTGCCTTCCTGCTCCCTTCTTTCCTTCATTCGTTCTCTCCAGGTTAGTAGTAATTGTTTATTTAGTTTGTGAATTTTTTTTCTCGAACATGCAGGAGAACTGATTGTCTTACTATATAAATTTATTTTGGCTTATATATGGACTTGAAAAACTTTTTACTGTGCAATTCGGTGTAGCTTAACAGGCAGTGTAACAGAAACAAATACCCAAGATATTACATCAATATCTATCCAAAACCTGACGCATACCTTGTTGATTTTCCATGTGAAGCAAATAGACTTCAAGACTGCTAGTGATTCCGATGAGTAGGCTTCGCAAGTGGACGATTTCCAGGGGCATGCTCGCATTAAAGAACTGATCAACAGTCTGCACATAAAATGATGAAATATAAGAACCTAAAGAAAGATCAGAGTGACAGTTAATATGCTTCCCCTGATTCCAAATGTAGGTCATTTTAGGTCTGTCCCAAGTCAAAAAGTTTTAGCTTTGACCACCAATAGATAAAAATCTAACTAGATTTACAGCATAAGGTTGATGCTTAGAGATTGATCATAAAAAGTAATTTCCTGATATATAATTATCTCTATGTGAATTATTACATTTTTATCAAAATTGCTAATCAAAGTTTAGTCTCATAGACGGTACCAATGTCCTGAAATGACATGCATTTGAAATTAGAGAGAATATTAAGCACCCTAATGAACAATAATTCAACAAAGCATTCAGTTTTATAAGCAAAGCACTGGTTCAAAAGGTAATCGGAAATAATATTAACAGAAAACTTCTGCCTTCAAGATGGAAGCTCAGATATTCTGCTTTGCACTTAGGATAAAATAGGACTACAAGTAATAAAAGTGCAAAATGATCATGGTGAAGTTTGAACCATATTAATGCTCAAAAATGGTTTCCATTTATGTCTTGAGAATAAGGAGCATAGTGTACAGAAACTTCTGAGTCAATTAAAAAAACTGACCTCCTCCACGATCCGGAATACTTCAACCACAGATCTTGCTTGTTTCTCGTGAGCTGATAAAGGTGTCCAATCCTGTCCCCCACAGATGATCAAGAAAATAGATCTTATAATCAATTGCATTGGACAATTGGACAGTTAGGACTTAGGAGAGCCAGTGACGCTGTTCAAAGTTTCTAAAGTTAACTAGGCACATCCAACATAGTGAAGTCAAAAGTGACAAACTACAGGTAATCAGGTACCAGTTGCTAACTGTTTCCTAGTCAGACAGTATGGGACCCATGAAGCTTAAAGGTGGTTTGATTGTGGAATTTCTGGAATTGAATACTGTAATCTCTCATCAACTGAACCATTCACAAAATGCACCCACACACACGTAAGTTATCAGCTAACAGGTGTTCCATGGTCAGGTTGGCATGTAACAGTAGGCCACATAAAATATCATTGTGGCAGGCTGGTAGTTATGCTACCACACACATGCAACTTAGATTCCGACCTGACTGCAATTATAAATTTCACACTCTAAACCGTATTATATGATTTATCAATATACCACACAAACATTGTGGTGACTGGTGAGTATGTGACTGGTTTTAGCAAATGATATTATCCGATACAGACTATACACAAAAAGGCAGAGAGCTCCCTTATCTTCTCTACAAAAATGTGTGCAGGGACATCAGTATGAATATCACCAAGTGCAAGAACATATGCATAATTAATTATTCGCTCCATTTCACGACATAAATCCACAATGGTTATGCACATAGACCAAGGAAACACCAAGTAATGACAACGTTGTTAAGTACTCCCTGCCCAATAGCATGATACTACTACTCAACCTTTTACAGATCATTAAAGAATAATTAAGTAAATTAGCAGTGAAGTTCTGCGGAATAACAAACCTCTATCTCAATAGTACGTTTTGTCCACTCCAAGACATTCTCGTGTTGAGCATGCAGCCATTGGAGAATAAGGGGTGAAGAAAAGCGGCCTAGCTGTTGGATTCAGGAGGTGTCATTTATTTAGATGTAAACATGTATTTTACAACAAAAAAAGACGTAAACATGTCCTTGGAAATGCCAGGTGCCAAGATATTCCAATAGGGCTAGTTATAATCAACCCCCTCCCCCCTCAATAAAAACACTAGTAATGAACCAAGTGACGAGGTCTTTGGCAACAAAAGCATCCAGTATTTAGACATAAATGGCAGCTTAAAAGAAAACCACGAACCAAAATTGGAAGAAAAGTGGCAAGGGTCCCAGGAAGGTGATATATTGAAGAAACATCAAACCATCTATGTTATGGTAGATGGGTAGTAGGGGATAATTAGGCCTTATGCTTCGCCTAGAGCTTGAGAGATTGAGGGAGACTAGATAATTGTTTCTTCATTATTCATTGCTTGATTAGAATGATACATATCCTCTCCTTATATAGAGAGGTTTACTTGACCCCTAAGAAAAGGACTCTTACCCCTCTAATAGATCTAATCTAATATCTTTCCTAGGACTCTATTTCCTTAACTAATTAGGACTCTATTTCCTAACTAATAGGACTCTATTTCCTAACTAATAGATCTATCCTAATCCTTCCCTGCTACAGTACCGCGCTACAGTACCCGCGTGGTACTGTTCACGCCTTGGGCCAGGCCCAACCCCATTGGCAGCCCGTTGGCTGCCCATGACAATCTAAGACAAGGACATCAATCGGAACACGGACAGCTTAACAGCAGAAAATGGTGTGTCACTAAAAAAACAATAAAGGGACAATTAATAGTTTGCTGGTAGTCAAAAATCGAAACCACTCGAATCCAGAATTCTGAATAACTTATGTACCAAAAGGTTATATAGTACTTCCTAGTTCCTCCATTCCAAATTGTAAGTGGTTCTGGCTTTTCTAGGTACATAGTTTTTGCTAGGCACTTAGATATACATTATGTCTAGATGCAGAGCAAAAACTACGTACATAGAAAAGCCAGACCAACTTACAATTTGGAATGGAGTACTTAGTGCAATATCGAATCGTGAAGAGACAATATAAGATGTCTCAATCCATAGGAAACCATGAGGAAGGTGAAGAGAGCAAATTTTTCTCAAGCTAATAGGAAAAGATTATTTTACCATTGATAAATAAATAAAACCAAGACAAAGGAAGCACTGCATGAGCTAATTTAATAGATCAAGGGCATTTCCAAACATTAAGTACTTATAATGAACATAAAACACTGTGATGTCTTACCATGTATGGCTTTACATAGTTGGAGAATGAAGACCCAACAGCTTCCCCGTACACTGAGTAAAGCTTCTGAGCTATAAAGAGCTCAAAATTATTCGATGCTGCCAGTACCTCTTTTGAGTTTTCCAAATGATCTGCCCTTTCCAAGAAAAGTTCCTAGTAGCAAATAGCAACACTAAACGTAAATGCAAGATCCCCTAATAAAAATGCCATAGCTGTACAAGGAGTTAAACTAACCAATTGTTTTCCATACAGCATGTGTAAGAAAATTAGAGCTACTCTTTGAGCTTCAGGATAGTACTTGTGAAGTATTGGACTGAAGTCAGTGCACTCTTTCTCTGCCACTGCCTTTAGCTCATTAGCAAGAATTGTCAATGGATGCTTAAATTCGGAATGTGAACGGCCATCTGATGAAATTAGGGCCTAATGGGGTATAATAAAGTATCAAGACATTATGCTGTTTATTATTTAGTTATCAAATGGAACTTCTAAAGTTAGACCCATGGATTGTTAGCTCACTTGCTTATATGCAGCATGGATCGATCTGACAATGAGTACATGGATCAACTTTGACTCTGGTGTACTCCCTACTGGGCTCTCAATGAACTGAAAATAACTCAAAACAGATCAAATCGCTTCAAAGGTAAAAAAAAACTCCTAAAAATTTCAGTATTCGATGAACTGTAATACATCATCGTATGGGTGAATAAGAGATCAGTATCAAACACAAAGGAATAAGAAACAGATACCAAGAATATGATAGAAGGATTGCGGGATAAAATGGAATACGTGTGTATCAAATACTAACATTGATAAAAAAAACAATGATACTTACAATGAGAAACAACTTAGATTATGGGATATGTTAAAAGACACTACACATGACATTCTGATCCAAGTAAATTTTTATTATTTTTTAACTTCTCATGTTCTGCAAATAACTATTAGCAAAAAAAACAGAAGAAACTGTGTGATATTATATCCATACCCATTCAATAAAACATTTAAGGGAAGATTTAGAGCTGTCCTAGAGAATTCCAATAAAGAATTCCAAATTCCAATGCAAAGTCAGCTAAAGTACAAAACTAGAGCTGTCCTAGAGAATTTTAGTTTCTTAAAAGTTCCTAGCTTAGGGGCAACATGGAACTTCAATATAGTTTACACTGTTTTTCAGGCTACTTGATTTTGATGAAACACAGTCATTTCTGATTGAATAGGATGTTTTATAACCATAATGATGTTTCCTCTAATGCATAGCATCATCTTAATGGTAAGAGGGTTGAAGCCTAATGGAGAGGAGTTAGACCCAAAATTCTAGTGTTTGACATACTAGTACCAGAGCAAAAGCATTGGAAATCTAACCCTGATTTCTTCAAAGTCATCCTCAGTGGAGTCCGTCACCAACAGCAAGACCAAGTTCAGTGTAGCCTCAAAGATCGAGTAGTTATTCTGTTGCAGGAATTAAAGTCAAGGGAAAAAAAACTTTTATGGTAGTACCACGGCCTTCCATGAAATATCACAAAACATCATACTATACTGATTTATATAGGTTAAGTACCATCAATGGAATTAATTAAGAAGAAACACCAAGCCCTTCTTTCCAAATTGATATAAATTTTTGTTCTTACAGTTTCTTACTAATTATATTCACATCATGCAGGTTGCATTACCAAACTTTTACTTTTTGTTAATTCATCACTTGCATGGACAAACCTCATACAACATATGGTCATCACGCAAACAATAAAGGATGGCCTACCTACATCAGCAACAGGCTTGTGAGTTCTGAACTTATCCTTCCATGGTAACAAGAAATTAGGTGACTGATTATCCATGGAATTTTATTTGTGCTTACATTCTTCGTCCACAATGAACTTACAGAAAGAATATGGTTGTCAAATTATGTAACAGTAAAGTTAAAATTTTAAGCTGTTAGATAAGCTAATTAGGTAATGGACAACCATAACGATAAGGAATAATGTAATCAGATAAAAAAAATCTCGACCCATAGAGGTAAGACCTCCCCCGAGGAAATGACAGAGCAGGGTCGAGAAAAGGTTACGATTTACGAGCCCCAGCTACTCAGACTCAGGATGTGCCACTAACGGCCAGAACGCGCCTGCAGCCGCGTATCATGCTACAGCCGTTAATGAACCACATATTTCACGGAAAATAGCACAAGGAGTGGCCTTTTTCGCGGGAGCAGGGATTTGAGCTGCCGACCTGTAGGTTGCACTTCTGCTTCCCTACCACTGAGCTAGGCGCACGTTCTCGATGTAATCATATCACATAACAGACTAAAAATATATAACAGAGTAAAAATATATACCATTTGTTAACAAATTTCCTTAATCAGCATGCTAAAACAGGAAGGCACATCCAGATAAATTTACCAAAAGAATCTTCTGTTGAAAACATAAAGTTGCAAACAAGGGATGTCAACGAACCTTACCTTACTAAAGTATGCATGATAATTGTCTAGCTGTTTGCGGCACCAAACATTTATTTTGAGTAGGGCACTGTCAACCAAACTTAGAACCCTGTTGCCACCACAGGCATCCACAGAACAAATAAAGCTGTTTGTATATAACTCTATTTCTTTAAAGTCGTGGTGCACTTGAAGTTTCTGTATTTGAAGGCTTGCATGTTTCAGTAGAAGAATCTCCCCCGTTTCAGAAAACTAAATGGAAGGAAAACAATCATATGAGTATGCCATGGGTACAAACAAGGTAGCACTAATAAAATGGTCAGGTATCGATAAAATGGTCAGGTATCGATAAGGTTGCCTCAATTAATGGACAAAAGAAGTTTTCCTTGCCCCTATAGGCAAATCATTTTATTATGGTTCACAAGACAATTGATTCACCATATAGTAGCTTCTTCTATTCAATAGAAAGCTTTGTTATATCGCAATAAATGTCAACAAGTTAGCTCCTATTGCCTACAAACATACTAGTTTCTGGGTTAACAAAAGGAAATGCAGAGACATGATGGATGAGCCACAAATTCATAATTCGCTAGTTCATTATATCAATAGGGGAAACGGATGCTATCTGAAAAGGATAAAGGCAAACTATAGCAGTGAAAAGACCTTCTGGAACAAATATTTAATGCGTTCTATATTGTCTAGTCGATTAACATGTATTCCTGAGCAATACCAACTTGATCATGCAAGTGTTTGATCACTGGCTGCAAAGCTCCAATACTATGTAACTATCATAACTAAGATATAGCAGTTATTAAACTATTACTACTGTAAAAGTTTCTAGTCTCCACACACTTTTTGTTTCTGCTTTCTAGACAACACCTTTGGCTCACCATTGACAGGAGTATCTCGGACACTACCAGGTGGTCTCAACCATTCTGATCCTTTGGCCCCGACTTTCACATCAAACACAAAAAAATAGTTTTTGAATTCCTAAATTTTCATTAGTAGTGTTTATTGTTGGACATGTACGTGGATGTGCACCAGGGAGGGAGGTACATGCAACGTTGTGGCTGCAGTCGCACCCACGAAAAGATTTAAAATACAGTGGTAACAACCACAAATCCTTGCACCCACAAAGTAAGCACCCCCCACCCCCGTCGGATTTGGTCTAGCCTCTGGTGTGCAAGGCTGCTAAGGGAGGGTTTTGTTGATTCGAAATGGATATTTTGTCTTTCAGTATGTTCAGTAAATCAGTAGTTACTGTGGGACATCCAATACTTGAGAACCAAAAGTAACTCAAAAAAAGCACCACCAATTATGGTCGCCATGTTGTTCTTTGGTGTCGTGCCTTCATGTGACTGTTCCCTGAAGGTGTGCTTGCATGCTTTCCTTTGCTGCTAGCCTGTCATTTGTCGATACAATCTGTGAAAGTCTGAATCCTGTGACCAAAATGACAATTCTGTTCATTGTTGCATCTCATGTGATAACTGATATCAATCCAAGTGGCAGGTTTATATGGATGCACTTGTAAGTTTGGATAGAAACTCTAGTTTTCTTAGTATATGAAGTATGTACATCAGTTGATTGTCTGGTCTATAGCTGTAATGCATTTTTGTATGTTTATTGCTTATCCATTATTTGAGCTTTTCTCACTGTTTTCATATGCAGCTAGACTTAGATACATTGGCCTCCATCTTCTTTACATTTTCAGTTTGATTTTGACAGAACTATAGGCACTCATCTTGTTGTGGTTAGGGATAATTAGGCCTTATGCTTTGCCTAGAGCTTGAGAGAGATTGGGGTGCGAGGTTTTGCCCCTCGGCGCCCGTTAGGGTTTTAGAAGAAGATTGGAATAATTCATGATTGATTCTTGATTGATTAGATTGATACCTCTCCTCTCCTTATATAGAGAGGTTTACTTGACCCCTAAGCAATCCCTCTAATAGATCTATTCTAATATACTCCCTACATCCCATATTGTAAGTCATTCCAAGAATCTTGGAGAGTCAAAGTATCTCAACTTTGACCAAGTTTATATAATAAGATAATAATATTTACAATATCAACGAAGTATCATTACATTCTTTATCAAATATATTTTCATAGCACACTTATTTGATGTTATAAATATTTGTATTTCTCTCTATAATTTTAGTCAAACTTGAAATGCTTTGACTCTCCAAGATTCTTGGAAAGCAAACGGTGCTCCTATCTTGCATCTTGGTTTCACGACACATCCAAACTCATCCAAACGAGGTTCCACTTCTCCCATGACACCTATGTGTTTCATGGGGTGCAAAGCAAGTAGTTTATGTGCCTATGGTAGGTTCGAAGCAAGCAGTGCTCCTATCTTGCATCTTGGTTTCACAATGCATCCAAACTCATCCAAACGAGGTTCCACTTCTCCCGTAACACCTATGTGTTTCATGGAGTGCAAAGCAAGTAGTTTATGTGCCTATGGTTGGTTCGAAGTAAACGATGCTCCTATCTTGCATCTTGGTTTCACAACGCATCCAAACTCATGCAAACGAGGTTCCACTTCTCCCATGACACCTATGTGTTTCATGGAGTGCAAAGCAAGTAGTTTATGTGCCTGTGGTAGGTTCGAAGCAAACGGTGCTCCTATCTTGCATCTTGGTTTCACAACGCATCCAAACTCATCCAAACGAGGTTCCACTTCTCCCATGACACCTATGTGTTTTATGGGGTGCAAAGCAAGTAGTTTATGTGCCTATGGTAGGTTCGAAGCAAACGGTGCTCCTATCTTGCATCTTGGTTTCACGACGCATCCAAACTCATCCAAACGAGGTTCCACTTCTCCCAAGACACCTATGTGTTTCATAGAGTGCAAAGCAAGTAGTTTATGTGCCTATGGTAGGTTCGAAGCAAACGGTGCCCCTATCTTGCATCTTGGTTTCACAACGCATCCAAACTCATCCAAACGAGGCTCCACTTCTCCCATAAAACCTATGTGTTTCATAGAGTGCAAGGCAAGTAGTTTATGTGCCTATGGTAGGTTCGAAGCAAACGGTGCTCCTATCTTGCATCTTGGTTTCACGACGCATCCATACTCATCCAAACGAGGTTCCACTTCTCCCATAACACCTATGTGTTTCATGGAGTGCAAAGCAAGTAGTTTATGTGCCTATGGTTGGTTCGAAGTAAACGATGCTCCTATCTTGCATCTTGGTTTCACAACGCATCCAAACTCATGCAAACGAGGTTCCACTTCTCCCATGACACCTATGTGTTTCATGGAGTGCAAAGCAAGTAGTTTATGTGCCTATGGTAGGTTCAAAGCAAACGGTGCTCCTATCTTGCATCTTGGTTTCACGACGCATCCAAACTCATCCAAACGAGGTTCCACTTCTCCCATAACACCTTTGTGTTTCGTAGTGTGCAAAGCAAGTAGTTTATGTGCCTATGGTAGGTTCGAAGCAAACAGTGCTCCTATCTTGCATCTTGGTTTCACAACGCATCCAAACTCATCCAAACGAGGTTCCACTTCTCCCATGACACCTATGTGTTTCATGGAGTGCAAAGCATGTAGTTTATGTGCCTATGGTAGGTTCGAAGCAAACGGTGCTCCTATCTTGCATCTTGGTTTCACAACGCATCCAAACTCATCCAAACGAGGTTCCACTTCTCCCATGACACCTATGTGTTTCATGGAGTGCAAAGCAAGTAGTTTATGTGCCTATGGTAGGTTCGAAGCAAACGGTGCTCCTATCTTGCATCTTGGTTTCACAACGCATCCAAACTCATCCAAACGAGGTTCCACTTCTCCCATGACACCTATGTGTTTCATGGAGTGCAAAGCAAGTAGTTTATGTACCTATGGTAGGTTCGAAGCAAACGGTGCTCCTATCTTGCATCTTGGTTCAACAACGCATCCAAACTCATCCAAACGAGGTTCCTCTTCTCCCATGACACCTATGTGTTTCATGGAGTGCAAAGCAAGTAGTTTATGTGTCTACGGTAGATTCGAAGCAAACGGTGCTCCTATCTTGCATCTTGGTTTCACAACGCATCCAAACTCATCCAAACGAGGTTCCACTTCTCCCATGACTCCTATATGTTTCATGGAGTGCAAAGCAAGTAGTTTATGTGCCTATGGTAGGTTCGAAACAAACGGTGCTCCTATCTTGCATCTTGGTTTCACGACGCATCCAAACTCATCCAAACGAGGTTCCACTTCTCCCATGACACCTATGAGTTTCATGGAGTGCAAAGCAAGTAGTTTATGTGCCTATGGTAGGTTCGAAGCAAACCCTGCTCCTATCTTGCATCTTGGTTTCACGACGCATCCAAACTCATCCAAACGAGGTTCCACTTCTCCCATGACACCTATGTGTCTCATGGAGTGCAAAGCAAGTAGTTTAGGTGCCTATGGTAGGTTCGAAGCAAACGGTGCTTCTATCTTGCATCTTGGTTTCACGACGCATCCAAACTCATCCAAACGAGGTTCCACTTCTCCCATGACACCTATGTGTTTCATGGAGTGCAAAGCAAGTAGTTTATGTGCCTATGGTAGGTTCGAAGCAAACGGTGATCCTATCTTGCATCCTGGTTTCACAGCGCATCTAAACTCATCCAAACGAGGTTCCACTTCTCCCATGACACCTATGTGTTTCATGGAGTGCAAAGCAAGTAGTTTATGTGCCTATGGTAGGTTTGAAGCAAACGGTGCTCCTATCTTGCATCCTGGTTTCCCGACGCATCCAAACTCATCCGAACGAGGTTCCACTTCTCCCATGACACCTATGTGTTTCATAGAGTGCAAAGCAAGTAGTTTATGTGCCTATGGTAGGTTCGAAGCAAACGGTGCTCCTATCTTGCATCTTGGTTTCACAACGCATCCAAACTCATCCAAACGAGGTTCCACTTCTCCCATGACACCTATGTGTTTCATGGGGTGCAAAGCAAGTAGTTTATGTGCCTATGGTAGGTTCGAAGCAAACGGTGCTCCTATCTTGCATCATGGTTTCACAACGCATCCATACTCATCCAAACGAGGTTCCACTTCTCCCATGACACCTATGTGTTTCATGGGGTGCAAAGCAAGTAGTTTATGTGCCTATGGTTGGTTCGAAGCAAACGGTGCTCCTATCTTGCATCTCGGTTTCACAACGCATCCAAACTCATCCAAACGAGGTTCCACTTCTCCCATGACACCTATGTGTTTCATGGAGTGCAAAGCAAGTAGTTCATGTGCTATGGTAGTTCGAAGCAAACGGTGCTCCTATCTTGCATCATGGTTTCACAACGCATCCAAACTCATCCAAACGAATTCTACTTCTGCCATAATACCTATGTGTTTCACGGAGTGCAAAGCAAGTAGTTTATGTGCCTATGGTAGGTTTGAAGCGAACGGTGCTCCTATCTGGCATCATGGTTTCACAACGCATCCAAACTCATCTAAACGAGGTTCCACTTCTCCCATGACACCTATGTGTTTCATGGAGTGCAAAGCAAGTAATTTATGTGCCTATGGTAGGTTCAAAGCAAACGGCGCTCCTATCTTGCATCTTGGTTTCACAATGCATCCAAACTCATCCAAACGAGGTTCCACTTCTCCCATGACACCTATGTGTTTCATGGAGTGCAAAGCAAGTAGTTCATGTGCCTATGATAGGTTCGAAGCAAACGGTGCTCTTATCTTGCATCTTGGTTTCAAGACGCATCCAAACTCATCCAAACGAGGTTCCACTTCTCCCATGACACCGATGTGTTTCATGGAGTGCAAAGCAAGTAGTTTATGTGCCTATGGTAGGTTCGAAGCAAACGGTGCTCCTATCTTGCATCTTGGTTTCACAACGCATCCAAACTCATCCAAACGAGGTTCCACTTCTCCCATGACACCTATGTGTTTCATGGAGTGCAAAGCAAGTAGTTTATGTGCCTATGGTAGGTTCGAAGCAAACGGTGCTCTTATCTTGCATCTTGGTTTCACGACGCATCCAAACTCATCCAAACGAGGTTCCACTTCTCGCATGACACCTATGTGTTTCATGGAGTGCAAAGCAAGTAGTTTATGTGCCTATGGTAGGTTCGAAGAAACGGTGCTCCTATCTTGCATCTTGGTTTCACAACGCATCCAAACTCATCCAAACGAGGTTCCACGTCTCCCATGACACCTATGTGTTTCATGGAGTGCCTAGCAAGTAGTTTATGTGCCTATGGTAGTTTCAAAGCAAACAGTGCTCCTATCTTGCATCTCGGTTTCACAATGCATCCAAACTCATCCAAACGAGGTTCCCCTTCTCCCATGACACCTATGTGTTTCATGGAGTGCAAAGCAAGTAGTTTATGTGCCTATGGTAGGTTCGAAGCAAACGGTGCTCCTATCTTGCATCTCGGTTTCACAACGCATCCAAACTCATCCAAACGAGGTTCCATTTCTCCCATGACACCTATGTGTTTCATGGAGTGCAAAGCAAGTAGTTCATGTGCCTATGGTAGTTCGAAGCAAACGGTGCCCCTATCTTGCATCATGGTTTGACAACGCATCCAAACTCATCCAAACGAGATTCCACTTCTCCCATAACACCTACGAGTTTCATGGAGTGCAAAGCAAGTAGTTTATGTGCCAATGGTAGGTTCGAAGCAAACGGTGCTCCTATCTTGCATCTCGGTTTCACAACGCATCCAAACTCATCCGAACGGGGTTCCACTTCTCCCATGACACCTATGTGTTTCATGGAGTGCAAAGCAAGTAGTTCATGTGCCTATGGTAGTTCGAAGCAAACGGTGCTCCTATCTTGCATCATGGTTTCACAACGTATCCAAACTCATCCAAACGAGATTCTACTTCTGCCATAATACCTATGTGTTTCACGGAGTGCAAAGCAAGCAGTTTATGTGCCTATGGTAGGTTCGAAGCGAACGGTGCTCCTATCTGGCATCACAGTTTCACAACGCATTCAAACTCATCCAAACGAGGTTCCACTTCTCCCATGACACCTATGTGTTTCATGGAGTGCAAAGCAAGTAATTTATGTGCCTATGGTAGGTTCAAAGCAAACGGTGCTCCTATCTTGCATCTTGGTTTCACAATGCATCCAAACTCATCCAAACGAGGTTCCACTTCTCCCATGACACCTATGTGTTTCATGGAGTGCAAAGCGAGTAGTTCATGTGCCTATGATAGGTTCGAAGCAAACGGTGCTCTTATCTTGCATCTTGGTTTCAAGACGCATCCAAACTCATCCAAACGAGGTTCCACTTCTCCCATGACACCGATGTGTTTCATGGAGTGCAAAGCAAGTAGTTTATGTGCCTATGGTAGGTTCAAAGCAAACGGTGCTCCTATCTTGCATCTTGGTTTCACAACGCATCCAAACTCATCCAAACGAGGTTCCACTTCTCCCATGACACCTATGTGTTTCATGGAGTGCAAAGCAAGTAGTTTATGTGCCTATGGTAGGTTCGAAGCAAACGGTGCTCCTATCTTGCATCCTGGTTTCCCGACGCATCCAAACTCATCCGAACGAGGTTCCACTTCTCCCATGACACCTATGTGTTTCATAGAGTGCAAAGCAAGTAGTTTATGTGCCTATGGTAGGTTCGAAGCAAACGGTGCCCCTATCTTGCATCTTGGTTTCACAACGCATCCAAACTCATCCAAACGAGGTTCCACTTCTCCCATGACACCTATGTGTTTCATGGAGTGCAAAGCAAGTAGTTTATGTGCCTATGGTAGGTTCGAAGCAAACGGTGCTCCTATCTTGCATCTTGGTTTCACAACGCATCCAAACTCATCCAAACGAGGTTCCACTTCTCCCATGACACCTATGTGTTTCATAGAGTGCAAAGCAAGTAGTTTATGTGCCTATGGTAGGTTCGAAGCAAACGGTGCTCCTATCTTGCATCATGGTTTCACGACGCATCCAAACTAATCCAAACGAGGTTCCACTTCTCCCATAACTCCTATGTGTTTCATGGAGTGCAAAGCAAGTAGTTTATGTGCCTATGGTATGTTCGAAGCAAACGGAGCTCCTATCTTGCATCTTGGTTTCACAACGCATCCAAACTCATCCAAACGAGGTTCCACTTCTCCCATGACACCTATGTGTTTCATGGGGTGCAAAGCAAGTAGTTTATGTGCCTATGGTAGGTTCGAAGCAAACGGTGCTCCTATCTTGCATCATGGTTTCACAACGCATCCATACTCATCCAAACGAGGTTCCACTTCTCCCATGACACCTATGTGTTTCATAGGGTGCAAAGCAAGTAGTTTATGTGCCTATGGTAGGTTCGAAGCAAACGGTGCTCCTATCTTGCATCTTGGTTTCACAACGCATCCAAACTCATCCAAACGAGGTTCCACTTCTCCCATGACACCTATGTGTTTTATGGGGTGCAAAGCAAGTAGTTTATGTGCCTATGGTAGGTTCGAAGCAAACGGTGCTCCTATCTTGCATCTTGGTTTCACGACGCATCCAAACTCATCCAAACGAGGTTCCACTTCTCCCATGACACCTATGTGTTTCATAGAGTGCAAAGCAAGTAGTTTATGTGCCTATGGTAGGTTCGAAGCAAACGGTGATCCTATCTTGCATCCTGGTTTCACAGCGCATCTAAACTCATCCAAACGAGGTTCCACTTCTCCCATGACACCTATGTGTTTCATAGAGTGCAAGGCAAGTAGTTTATGTGCCTATGGTAGGTTCGAAGCAAACGGTGCTCCTATCTTGCATCTTGGTTTCACGACGCATCCATACTCATCCAAACGAGGTTCCACTTCTCCCATAACACCTATGTGTTTCATGGAGTGCAAAGCAAGTAGTTTATGTGCCTATGGTTGGTTCGAAGCAAACGGTGCTCCTATCTTGCATCTTGGTTTCACAACGCATCCAAACTCATGCAAACGAGGTTCCACTTCTCCCATGACACCTATGTGTTTCATGGAGTGCAAAGCAAGTAGTTTATGTGCCTATGGTAGGTTCAAAGCAAACGGTGCTCCTATCTTGCATCTTGGTTTCACAACGCATCCAAACTCATCCAAACGAGGTTCCACTTCTCCCATGACACCTATGTGTTTCATGGAGTGCAAAGCATGTAGTTTATGTGCCTATGGTAGGTTCGAAACAAACGGTGCTCCTATCTTGCATCTTGGTTTCACAACGCATCCAAACTCATCCAAACGAGGTTCCACTTCTCCCATGACACCTATGTGTTTCATGGAGTGCAAAGCAAGTAGTTTATGTGCCTATGGTAGGTTCGAAGCAAACGGTGCTCCTATCTTGCATCTTGGTTTCACAACGCATCCAAACTCATCCAAACGAGGTTCCACTTCTCCCATGACACCTATGTGTTTCATGGAGTGCAAAGCAAGTAGTTTATGTACCTATGGTAGGTTCGAAGCAAACGGTGCTCCTATCTTGCATCTTGGTTCAACAACGCATCCAAACTCATCCAAACGAGGTTCCTCTTCTCCCATGACACCTATGTGTTTCATGGAGTGCAAAGCAAGTAGTTTATGTGTCTACGGTAGGTTCGAAGCAAACGGTGCTCCTATCTTGCATCTTGGTTTCACAACGCATCCAAACTCATCCAAACGAGGTTCCACTTCTCCCATGACACCTATGTGTTTCATGGAGTGCAAAGCAAGTAGTTTATGTGCCTATGGTAGGTTCGAAACAAACGGTGCTCCTATCTTGCATCTTGGTTTCACGACGCATCCAAACTCATCCAAACGAGGTTCCACTTCTCCCATGACACCTATGAGTTTCATGGAGTGCAAAGCAAGTAGTTTATGTGCCTATGGTAGGTTCGAAGCAAACCCTGCTCCTATCTTGCATCTTGGTTTCACGACGCATCCAAACTCATCCAAACGAGGTTCCACTTCTCCCATGACACCTATGTGTCTCATGGAGTGCAAAGCAAGTAGTTTATGTGCCTATGGTAGGTTCGAAGCAAACGGTGCTCCTATCTTGCATCTTGGTTTCACAACGCATCCAAACTCATCCAAACGAGGTTCCACTTCTCCCATGACACCTATGTGTTTCATGGAGTGCAAAGCAAGTAGTTTATGTGCCTATGGTAGGTTCGAAGCAAATGGTGCTCCTATCTTGCATCTTGGTTTCACAACACATCCAAACTCATCCAAACGAGGTTCCACTTCTCCCATGACACCTGTATGTTTCATGGGGTGCAAAGCAAGTAGTTTATGTGCCTATGGTAGGTTCGAAGCAAATGGTGCTCCTATCTTGCATCTTGATTTCACAACGCATCCATACTCATCCAAACGAGGTTCCACTTCTCCCATGACACCTATGTGTTTCATGGGGTGCAAAGCAAGTAGTTTATGTGCCTATGGTTGGTTCGAAGCAAACGGTGCTCCTATCTTGCATCTCGGTTTCACAACGCATCCAAACTCATCCAAACGAGGTTCCACTTCTCCCATGACACCTATGTGTTTCATGGAGTGCAAAGCAAGTAGTTCATGTGTCTATGGTAGTTCGAAGCAAACGGTGCTCCTATCTTGCATCATGGTTTCACAACGCATCCAAACTCATCCAAACGAATTCTACTTCTGCCATAATACCTATGTGTTTCACGGAGTGCAAAGCAAGTAGTTTATGTGCCTATGGTAGGTTTGAAGCGAACGGTGCTCCTATCTGGCATCATGGTTCCACAACGCATCCAAACTCATCCAAACGAGGTTCCACTTCTCCCATGACACCTATGTGTTTCATGGAGTGCAAAGCAAGTAATTTATGTGCCTATGGTAGGTTCAAAGCAAACAGTGCTCCTATCTTGCATCTTGGTTTCACAATGCATCCAAACTCATCCAAACGAGGTTCCACTTCTCCCATGACACCTATGTGTTTCATGGAGTGCAAAGCAAGTAGTTCATGTGCCTATGATAGGTTCGAAGCAAACGGTGCTCTTATCTTGCATCTTGGTTTCAAGACGCATCCAAACTCATCCAAACGAGGTTCCACTTCTCCCATGACACCAATGTGTTTCATGGAGTGCAAAGCAAGTAGTTTATGTGCCTATGGTAGGTTCGAAGCAAACGGTGCTCCTATCTTGCATCTTGGTTTCACAACGTATCCAAACTCATCCAAACGAGGTTCCACTTCTCCCATGACACCTATGTGTTTCATGGAGTGCAAAGCAAGTAGTTTATGTGCCTATGGTAGGTTCGAAGCAAACGGTGCTCTTATCTTGCATCTTGGTTTCACGACGCATCCAAACTCATCCAAACGAGGTTCCACTTCTCCCATGACACCTATGTGTTTCATGGAGTGCAAAGCAAGTAGTTTATGTGCCTATGGTAGGTTCGAAGCAAACGGTGCTCCTATCTTGCATCTTGGTTTCACAACGCATCCAAACTCATCCAAACGAGGTTCCACGTCTCCCATGACACCTATGTGTTTCATGGAGTGCCTAGCAAGTAGTTTATGTGCCTATGGTAGTTTCAAAGCAAACGGTGCTCCTATCCTGCATCTCGGTTTCACAATGCATCCAAACTCATCCAAACGAGGTTCCACTTCTCCCATGACACCTATGTGTTTCATGGAGTGCAAAGCAAGTAGTTTATGTGCCTATGGTAGGTTCGAAGCAAACGGTGCTCCTATCTTGCATCTTGGTTTCACAACGCATCCAAACTCATCCAAACGAGGTTCCACTTCTCCCATGCACCTATGTGTTTCATGGAGTGCAAAGCAAGTAGTTCATGTGCCTATGGTAGTTCGAAGCAAACGGTGCTCCTATCTTGCATCATGGTTTCACAACGTATCCAAACTCATCCAAACGAGATTCTACTTCTGCCATGGTAATTGCTTGATTGAAGGAGTATTTCGTAGTATAGGCGTGGTGCCTAGGCTAGGTTTACTTGTGAATGTCCTTTGTAGTCCACTTCCCGTTGATAGGATCGATAGGTGTATATAGTGGCAGGTAGGAGAGAAACTCTGTTTTCGGCTCTTATTAATGTGCTGCCCAATAAGAACAACATTAATCGAATTTATCGTAGATTGGGACTAGATTGTAACACCCCAGGTGTTAGTCACGAGCTAAGCAGCGAGTGTGGACCTGACCATGATATGTCAATCAATGATCTTTATTAATGTCTCACATTCATGCTCATCTATCATGGATACTGGAAAAGGTTTCATAAAGATCCGAATCAGGCATTCACATGAAACATAAGTTCTCCACTTGATTGGATTTATTGTTTATTTGAAGATAAACATAGAAAGTCAACCAAACCTTGCAACCTTACCCAAACAACTCTACTTGAGCTCTACAACAAAATTCATAAAGGATTCCTGTGGAGCAACTGCCCAGAAAATATCTCAAATGGCCTAAACATCAATTTTGAGCTCTCTAATTATCTGGGTTTGACCAAAGTGGAAGTGTTATTCCTGAGCAATATATGAAGTATGACCTTTAATAAAAGTTATAGAACTTTTGGAGTGTAACAAATGTTATTTTTGGACTAAGTGAAGATTCATAATCTAAGTGCCTCAAAGAAGTGAGATCAAGTCAGGAAGAGAAATATGATGTCAGCTCCTGAAAATATTCTGTCTGAAATCAATACCCATTTCCATTGGCATTCCGTGTTCTCCGAATTTTGTTAATCAAGTTAAGTTGGACCAAAAATAGAAGTTGTAAATACTACTTGGAGCACAGCATATCAAAAGTTGAGGTCAATCCGACATTGTTTGACAAGGTTTGCCTTTAGGTTTTCGTTGGTAATTAGTGAGTTGACAGCAGCAACTTTAGCGCTAATTACCTGCTAATACATTTATGAAATGGCTGAGCTTCCTTAATGAAGAATGAAGCGCATTGTGCGGGCTCCAACTTTCATTTTGGCGCCCAGGTCGAAATCTGCCCTGAAGATGACGGAATCGGCCGCCCAAACCAGCCCCGACGACGTGCGCCACGTGTTCGATGTTATGCTGCAATGGAAGAACGTGGCACCCGAGCTCTGCCCATGTCGGCCACCATCCTCTCGCCCCTGCCTGCGTCCTCAGAAGCGATGGGAGCCTCCAGAACTCGCCCTCGTCCT
>CM014272.1:5694648-5714254 GCA_004135705.1 Alloteropsis semialata
TCCTTCAGCACCATGGGCCTGACACCTCCCACCGGCCTCGACTGGGTTGCTGACTCGGGTGCGACTTACCACACCACGTCCCACCCCGGTATACTCACGGCTGTCCACCCTCCTTCTTCTTCTCTTCCTTCCTCCATCATGGTTGCGAATGGGTCTTGCATTCCTGTCACATCCGTGGGATCTGCCTCCTCTCCGGGTTCCTTTCGTCTTCCTGATGTCTTAGTTGCTCCTTCTATGGTTCACAACCTTCTTTCCATTCGTCGTTTTACTACTGACAATTCGTGTTCTGTTGAGTTTGACTCCTCTGGTCTTACTGTGAAGGATTTGGCTTCCCGGCGTCCTCTTCTCCGATGTGACAGCACGGGGCCCCTTTACACTCTTCGGCTTCCTCCTTCTGCTCCTGGCGCTTCGGCTTCAGCTTCCGCTGCCTTCGCTACCTCCACTTCTACTACCTGGCACCGTCGTCTCGGACATCCTGGCCGTGATGTTTTGATGCAGCTTAGTCGTAGTTCCGACATACCATGTACTCGGGCTAACGATCGGCACTTGTGTCATGCGTGCCAGTTGGGTCGTCATGTTCGTCTTCCTTTTCCTACCTCTTCTTCCCATGCGACCCACATTTTTGATCTTGTACACTGTGATCTGTGGACATCACCTGTGATGAGTATTTCTGGCTATACATATTATCTTGTCATAGTTGATGATTTCTCTCATTATTCCTGGACTTTTCCCCTGCGTGCTAAGTCTGAGGCGTTTCCCACACTTCGTCACTTCTTCGCCTGGGTGTCTACGTAGTTTGGCCTCACCGTCAAGGCCATTCAGTGTGACAACGGGCGTGAGTTTGATAACTCTACCTCACGGGACTTCTTCCTCTCTCACGGTGTCCAGTTGCGCATGTCTTGCCCCTACACCTCCTCCCAGAATGGCAAGGCTGAGCGCATGATTCGCACCACCAACGACACCGTGCGTACTCTTCTCCTTCAGGCTTCCCTTCCTGCCCGCTTCTGGGCCGAGGGCCTGCACACCGCCACTTATCTCCTCAACCGCCTTCCTTCCACTGCCTGTCCGGCTCCCACACCACACCACGCCCTCTTCGGTACCCCTCCCCGGTACGATCACCTCCGTGTCTTTGGGTGTGCGTGTTATCCTAACACCGCTGCCACTGCTCCTCACAAGCTGGCGCCCCGTTCGACACTTTGTGTTTTCCTCGGGTACTCCCCGGATCACAAGGGGTACCGCTGCTATGATCTCACCTCTCGCCGGGTTCTCATCTCTCGCCATGTGGTGTTTGACGAGTCCGTCTTCCCTTTCTCCACCACCCCCACTCCTCCTTCCACCTCCGACCGTGACCTCTCCTTCCTGTCTCCCACTGACGAGGTGGTTCAGCCACCGTTTCCGTTTTCTCCTGCAGGTTGTGCTCCGCCGCTCGTGTCGCCGGCTCCTCACGCCGGCCCGGCGCCCTCCGGGGCGTCACCTGACCCTGCGCCTTCCGCAGGTCCGGCTGCGCCCGGCCCTCCTCCGGAGGCGCCTGTCTCTGCACCCTGTGCGGAACCAGAGGCGTCGACCTCCGAGACTCCGGCCCGGTTCGCCCACCCGGTGCGTGTCTACCAGCGCCGCGTGCCGCCGGCCCCGCTGGAGACGATGCCGCCACCACCTCCTCCGTCGCCACCGCGGTCACCTCCGGAGCCTACCCCTCCGTCGACGCCCACGCCGCCGTCTCCGCCACTACCAGCTGCTCGTGCCGAGCCGCCGGTGTACCACCCGCCGATTCTTCACCGACACCCGCGTCACGTTCATCCCATGGTGACGCGGCACGCGGCTGGTGTCCTGCGGCCCCGAGCTCTTGCGGCGACTCCCGGGGACCCGCAGGTCTCTCCTGTACCCTCCTCTGTCCGCGACGCCTTGGCGGATCCTCACTGGCGTCGTGCGATGGAAGAGGAGTACGCGGCCCTTCTGGCCAACCAGACGTGGGACCTGGTGCCGCGCCCGCCGGGGGCCAATGTGGTCACTGGCAAGTGGATCTGGACACACAAGCGCCGGGCCGATGGCTCCCTCGAGCGATACAAGGCTCGCTGGGTTCTCCGGGGTTTCACTCAGCGCCCCGGTGTGGACTATGATGAGACTTTCAGTCCCGTGGTGAAGGAGCCATGTCCTCCGGTTCTCATCTCAAATCTCTCTCTCTCTCTCTCTCTCTCTCCCGTTTTAATTTAATTAATCTCCTCCACAGAAGCATACTGCACACAAATACAGAAAACGCCATGGATCGGACCGAATCATTTCCTTAACCTTCGCTGCTCAATTTTGGCAGTTTTCTCGCCCATGGACTTCCACATGATGAGGAGAGGGGACCATCGCTTCCACGACATGTTCCTCCATCGAGCTGCCGGTTCAGTGATCTCTTCTTCTTCTTCCCGGCTGCTCCAGAGCGGGGAGTTGTTCGGGTCACGACGACACGCAGCCGTCTCGCCGGAGACCAGCAGGCTCTACGCGCTCCTCCAACGCCGGCAGCAGCCTTCCATGCAAACGTTCGACTTCAAGAACTACAGTAGTAGCCTGATCAGGTACTTACTAATTAATCAATCCCCAGATCAAAATGAAGAACACCATCCTGTGATATGATCGTGGGAAACCCTATAATTAACTAGTATTTCTTATTACCTATGTATGAATGCGCATAGGGATCAAGAGTGGAGTTTCAGCCAGCATGCGGCGGCGCATTGGAACGGAGCAAGCTCTGGGCCGCGGCCCCTGTCTAGGACAATGTCGTCGGCAGCTGCCTCCACGGGTCTTGCTGCGTTGGGCAGTCGCCACCATCATCATCTCCTGCTGTCGTCGTCTAGAGGGAGAGTCGTCGCCGGTAACGTGATGTCGTCCGATCCCGTGGTGACAAGCAGTGAAGCCCTAGGCCACCGCTCCCGGCTCCAGCAGCAGGTACTACACCATTCGTATTGCTTCGACTCCCCCATTAATTACTCTACTTGGTCATGAGTCATGACAATGTCTTTTGCTGTCATGTATGCATGGAGCTGCAGCAGACGCCCAACAGTGCAGCGACCAAAGTAATCGGCGGCGAGATGTGCGCTGGGACCAGAACGACGACGACGACGAAGAGGATGAAGACGCCAGCATTGGAGGGGAATGGCGGCACGCCGGACTTGCAGCTAAGCTTGAGCCCCAACGACGACGGCATCGACATGGGAGGAGATGCCGCCTGCAAGCAGGTCGTCAAGAAGAGGAAGATACTAGGCAGCATCGGGTTAGGTGAACCGGAGGTGGACGACGATGACAGTGGTAAGATGCTGCCTCTCTCGCTCTCGCTGTCACTGCGTGGTGGTGGCCACCATTATCAGTGGAGCGGCGATGATGCCGGGAGGTTAGAGGCAGCGACGACGGCAGGCGCTTTGGATCTGACCATGTCGATCAAGGCATTGGAGTGAGGAGGGAGATGATGTCGTGGCCGTTCTGGGGCTGAGTACTTTGGATCTGACCATGTCGATCGATCAAGGCATTGGAGTGAGATCTTTCAAGTACTTGTCCCAAGGCCTTAGCTTCCAAAACTTGCACACTGCACCATGATCGAGATTATATTAAGTAACGAGACGTACTGTTAATTTAAGTTAACCATGCATGCATGCTTCCAGACCAGACCAGATATAAATACATATCTATATGCTCGGTCCATGAGATGCACTTAGCTAAGACGGAGTGTTTTTCTCTGTTATCCATAGTTACATGCTTACATGCATCAGTTGTTATTTTGTTTTTTTTTCTTTGTGGAGAATCATGCTGTCGTCACTGCACTGCAGGGTAAGGATATCAAATGCAAAAAGTAAGAAAACCATCTTCACTTGTCAAATGTGTTGTCCAGTTTATATTAATATATTAAATAGTTTCACCTTTGTAAAAAAAAGTAATTAAGGAAACAATATTTACGCTAGTGTGTGTAAGATTCTAGTTTTTTTTTTGAGAAAAATCCATATTTTTAAAATAATATTGTAAAAGCAATAAACAGTCAAAACTGTTTAAAAGTTTATCTGGAGCCTTGACAAAATCATCAAGATTTCCTATCACGAATGATCTAGTAACTAGACTGGATTTATGAGTCCAACATTAAAAACTCTACTGGGCAACAACCTAATTATATTAATTTTAATTACAGTATATATTTGATCCATATTGTCATGTAAGTAGTATCTACTACAATTTTATTTAAACAGCATGACAAAAGCGTATTCATTTAATTATGTGTACTCATTCCATAATCCATATGCATATATATACTTCAACTCCAACATATGATGTAAATTTAAAATACCTATTGAAATGTTATGTACTGCACAAAATGAATGATATGATAGTGTAAAGAACTATTTTTGTGCTAAATAAAGCATTAATTATATATATGTGGTAAGAATAATGCACCTTTGGAAATTATATTACTATTAGATGTACACTATGGAAAGCAAGTATGTTTTGCATATAAATTTAGGTATATTTAGGTATTTTCATAGTATTATATTACCCGAGGATGGCTGACGGGATGTTGTAGAGGATGGACGGAGCTGGGGTAGGATCCTATGGCCTAATTGCCGATGAGCCGGAGGCTTTATGGTGGTGTAAGGAAGAAAATGAATGGGCTATGACGACATAATTGCGTGGATCACAGGAAAATAGTACCCAAGGCCAACAAAAACATATAAACATGTAGCATTTGTTCTTAACCCAAACATATAAACTTTAGCCTTCACAATCAAACACAGATTAAGCAGGATTGCAGGAAAAAAAAAACATATATGTACAACTAAGAACGGAGATAGGTCCATACCTGCGGCCCTGTCTGGAAGCCCAAGATCCTCGCATAGCTTGAAAATGGCAGTGAAGTTCTTCTGACCTTTGCGAGGGACCATAGCAAACATACTGATGATCTCATGGATATTGAATTCAGATACAATATTATATGAGACGAGGAACTCGAGGAAGCTCACTACTACAAAAACAAACTGTAAGAACGCCTCCTTTTTGCAACAGGGGCGGTTCGGGGGCGCACCGTTCTTACAGCGACGGAACAGCCCCAGGAGCTGACCAGCCGCCCCTACAGAATTAACAGTAGGGGCGGCTGGAGTTACGAACCGCCCTTACTGTT
The DNA here is from genome assembly GCA_004135705.1 of Alloteropsis semialata. Lineage (NCBI taxonomy): Eukaryota > Viridiplantae > Streptophyta > Magnoliopsida > Poales > Poaceae > Alloteropsis > Alloteropsis semialata. The sequence continues at coordinate 5,699,792 of CM014272.1, forward strand.
GTACAGATTAGTAGGGGCGGTTCGTGTCTGAGCCGCCCCTACTGAAAATATAGTAAGGGCGGCTGGAATATAAGCCGCCCCTACTGTTATAGCTCTAGGGGCGGCTCAATCAGAAACCGCCCCTAATGTGGTCTGCACCAAAAACAACACAGCCCCCTCTTCTTCCTCCTCGGGTTCACTCACTCCAACTCGCAAAAAAAGGTTAGGAGGCCTTGGGCTCCTCCCAAAAATTGCTCTACTAAGGGGGGGAGGTTTTGAGCTCAAATACTTTGGTGGAGAGCTTGTAGAAGGTAAGAAAATGCTATTCCATGCCTTTAATTATTAAAGTTTTAATGGTTGGTTAGTGAGTAATTGTTGTTTGTTCTCTCTCTCATTTATGGTGTTTGAGCTATGAAATTAGCAAACTAAGGCCCTAATTTTGGAGGATTTGTTAGTGGATCGGATTACACCCTTCTATTAGTCTACATTGCATGATTTTAGTGGACTAGAAAAGCTAGTTGTAGCTAGGGTTCATGGTTGCTTAGGATGAACACGTGTATTTTTTCTTTTTAATTCGTGGCGCAAATTTGTAACTAGTTTATCTCTCTCCTCGAAACTCCAAATGTTATGATTTTTGTTTCGTAAATTTTGTAAAATCATTATCTATTAGTGTATCCATACTAATTGCTATAAATTTTTCTATATTAATGACTATTTATTTGTAGCTGTTTAAGGTTTGTCATGTATATGTATTTTTTCTTTTTAATTCGTGGCGCAAATTTGTAACAAGTTTATCTTCCTCCTCGAAACTCCAACTGCTATGATTTTTGTTGCGTAAATTTTGTAAAATCATTATCTATTAGTGCATCCATACTAATTGCTTTAAATTCTTTATATATTAATGACTCTTTATTTGTATCTATTTAGGGTTTGCCATTTGTATGTATTTAGTTATCCGATTAATGGTTTCTTTAATGTACTTTCTTTTAATTGTTGTCCTGAAGGATATGGAGCACAGGAATTCTTGGATGTATGGCGAGTTAAGGTGGAAGCAAAGTTACCGTGACGAGGTGGATAAATTCATTGAAGCCGCTGAGAAGCATGCAGAGACGTTGACAGAAAATAATGATATAATAGTATGTCCGTGTTTTGATTGCAAGAACATACTGGCATGGAGAGACGTAGAGGTCATCAGAGAACATTTGGTTACGCGAGGATTTGTTAAGGACTACACAGTCTGGATTCATCATGGTGAAAATAAAGTTTATGATGATGACATGGAAAATCTGATAGGAGACGACCCCGACACCCAAAAGCTCCTCTCCCAGTATTCAGAACAGCTTGAAGTAAGAATGAACCGCGGATGTCACAATGAATTTGAAGGTGATGATGATTGGGATAGTAACGGCACAGGTGGTGATGACGGTTGCACTGGTAACGACACAGGTGGTAATGTTGACGTTGGAGCACGTGTCGGGAATGAAGATGATGGTGATTATTTGGAGGAAATGCTTCGGGCCATTGGACCAGAAATAATCCAAAAGAGCGTGAATGGTCTTGAAAACCTAGAGAGGGTAACAAAAGCATCGAAGGAGACTGTCTATGGTGTTGCGAATGGTTGTCCGACACACTGGACATTGCTACGTTTTGTGCTTGAACTACTCATCCTCAAGGCTAAATACGGTTGGTCGGACTGCAGTTTCAATGATCTGCTGGGCCTCCTGTCATGGTTGCTACCAAAGCCAAACTCAGTTCTGCCAACACCTACCAGGCAAAGAAGGTTGTAAGTCCGTTGACAATGAGTGTTGAAAAAAATCCATGTATGCCCGAACCACTGTATCCTCTTTCGCGGCGACATATTCAAGGATCTAGATAAATGTCCTAGGTGCGGGGCCAGTCGGTACAAGAACAACGATCAGTACTTAGGGAATGAAGCCTCCATAGGGAACAAGAGGAAGAAGGGTGGAAAAAAGGCGGTACAACATTCTCAGGTGCAAGAGGACAGTCCATTAGGCATTGATTCAAAGAAGAGAAAAATTCCCGCCTTGGTAATGTGGCACCTACCAGTGAAGGACCGCTTGAGGCGTATCTTCCTAAACCCCAAAGAAGCCCAACTCATGACATGGTGGGATGATACGCGCCAGATAGATGATGATAGGATTGCACACCTGGCCGATGGTACTCAGTGGCAAAGCTTTGATAAGAAGCACAGAGAATTCAGCGAGGACCCAAGAAATGTACGGTTTGGATTGAGCACTGATGGAATGAATCCCTTCAATGAGAGGACGAGTGACCATAGCACTTGGCCTGTGCTCTTGACCATGTACAACATCCCAACGTACCTGTGTCAGAAGAGGAAGTACCTCTTTCTTACTTGTCTCATTTCTGGTCCTAAACAACCGGGCATTGACATAGACGTGTTTATTGAGCCTGTGATGCAAGAAATGGCAGAATTCTGGAAGGGGGTGCCGATGTATGATGCCTTCCGAAAGGAGGACTTTATATGTCGAGCCATAATCATTGTTACTACCAATGATTATCCCGCGTTGTTTGCCTTGAACGGACAGATCAAAGGGAAGACTGCATGCATAACCTGCTTGGACGTTACTTCATATGTGTATCTGGATGCATCGAAAAAGATAGTTTATATGAGGCACCGACGCTTCTTACAGCAAACTCACAAGTACCGCAGCGTAAGGTTCAAACATTATTACGACAACACTCTAGAGACTGAACCCCCTCCAGAGAGACGCAGGAATGGAGAATATGTATACAAAATGGTGAAAAACATAAGAATCGTCTATGGAAAGAAGAATCCAGATGGGACGATCAGAGATAGAAGTAAACATCCTATCGAAGGCGTACCTTTTAAGAAACAATCCATCTTCTTTCAGTACTTGCCTTATTGGCCAGACTTGGAGGTTCCCCATGCCATTGATGATATGCACTTGAAGAAGAATGTCTTCGAGAGTCTCGCGGCTACATTCATGGACACGCCCAAGACAAAGGATGGTCTGAAATCACGGAAAGACATGGTGCAGCTAAAAGTGAAGCCCGAGCTTCACCCGGTAAAAGGGGCAGATGGAAAATGCACTCTGCCCGCGGCTTGCTTCAACTTCACCGTAGAAGAGAGGAGGGCTATATGCAATTACCTAAGGGGGTCAAAGTCCCTACTGGGTTTTCGGCAAACGTCAAGAAGCTAGTGTCCATGAAGGACCTGTCAATAACACACTTGAAGGCCCACGATTGTCATGTAATGTTGACAGTGTTCCTACCTATTGTTATCAAGGCTATAAAGCCAGAATTCTTGAAAATGGCTATCACCCGTATGTGCTACTTCTTTTCAAAGATCTCGCAGAAGGTGATTAACAAGAAAGAGCTGAAGTCACTACATGATTTCGTGGTGGAGACCCAAAACCAGCTAGAGATGTGTATGCCTCCCGCGTTCTTTGATATCATGCCACATCTCATGATTCATATGGTTCATCAGATAGAGGCACTGGGACCTTGCTACTTGTATGAAATGTGGTCCTACGAGCGGTTCATGTCTGTCCTAAGTCGATACGTGCATAATCGATATTACCCAGAGGGCTCCATGATAGAGGGGTACACTACTGAAGAAGTCGTAGAGTGCTGTCAAGAGTATCTAAAAGTACAGAGAGCGATTGGTAAGCCTGAATCTCGTCACAAGGGTAGGTTGGCTGGGAAAGGCACCAGGGGCAAAAAAGTGTTCATTGACGAAGATTACAATGAAGTGAGTCGGGCGCATTACAGTGTCTTAGCGACTACAGAAGTGATGCGACGGTACATTGATGAACACATGGCTATCATAGAGGAGGAGAGAAATGGCCGCTCAAATGAGTGGGTCATGAAACAACACAAGCAACGATTGACTGCATGGTTGAAGGACCAAAACATACCGACTGGACCAACCAAAGATGATATTACCGTCCATAGGTTAGCACTTGGGCCATCGAGACAAGTGACATCTTGGCAAGCTTACGAAATCAATGGGTACACATTCTATACCCATGCAAAGGATAAGACAAGTGTGAACCAAAACAGCGGGGTTCGAACTGAAGCAATAAACCAAAAGGGGCGAACAATCAATTACTTTGGCATCATTGAAGATATATGGGAACTTGACTATGGAGCGGATATACAAGTGGCCTTGTTTCGTTGCCGCTGGATCAAACAACACGAACTGAATGAGATCGGGTGGACGATGGTTGACCTCGAAAATGTAGGCTACCGAGATGACCCTTGGGTGGTCACTTCAGATGTGGCACAAGTTTTCTATTTACCTGACCCAGTGTCTAACCTTCCACCAAAGAAGAGGACAAAGCACGTGGTTGTCTCTGGAAAACAGCACATTATAGGAGTTGATGGCGTGGACGATCCTGATGAGTATAATCACTATGCTGAAATGCAGCTATACACAGACTTTACGAAGAAGATCGAAGATGTGGAAAAGAAGCTGCCCAAAGACATATTGCCATGGGAAAGGAAAGGGGTCAAGGGGAGAGTTGTTAGGGATGAATAGCTAGTTGTTGAACGTGATGTGTTCGAGAGACTACCTTTATGTATGTGAGACTATACCTTATGTATGTGTCAGACTTCATTTATGTATGTGATTTCATTTATGTGTGAGACTTCATTTATGTATGTGATTTCATTTATGTATGTGATTCCATTAAAGGCTCCATATACCCTTGTGAAGCAAGTGCACTCCAACTTTGTTGAAATGGCTTGAGATTTTTGTGGCAGTCATTTATAGCCAAAATATGATCCCACACCAGCCCCCACATTTTCCAAGGGTAACAGGCCTCCAAGACTTCACTTGATCAAAGACTAAACCCAAGCTCAAGCTAGATGCACACTAAGTGGATGAACTAGCTCAAACACTCACAAGATCTTCACTATTTGCTCAAGTGGCTCCTTGCAACTCTCAAGGGGTGTATCAGGTGGTAAGAGGTCCAAAGAGCAGCCATGGAATCGACCAAGGGGTTATATATAGGCTAGACACAAAGAACTAGAGGTTACTCAACAACTCCCCTGAAAACCGTGATCGGCGTATGATACGCCGTTCACAAAAGTGACACGGCGTATAATATGGCGACCACTTTTCCAACGGTCGAAACACTTTTATGAACGGCATATGATCCGCCGGTACACAAAGTACACACGGCGTATCATACGGCGTGCATAAACTTATGCCACATGTTAACTGCTGACTCAGCCGAAACATATACGCCGCCACCGGCGTATAATGCGTCGATCGCTTTCCTCGAAACCCTATTGACATGCTCACTGAGTAACTCGTACGCCGATACTACGCCGTGAGCGGCGTATAGTACGGCGTCCTTGGTACACTTGAACATCTTCCTGCCGTAGTACGCCGTATGATCCGCCCCGTGTACACACAGTACCGGCGTATCATACGCCGTAGCCTTCCTTCGTTTTCCTTCACGCGCCGTAGCCTTCATGCATTGTACGCCGTTGGCGGCGTATCATACGCCGTGCGCTGAATGTTGAAAACTCGTCCAATTCAAGTCCTTTGAGTTTTGGCTTGGCTTCAAACTTGATCTAGGATATATTTGGGATGTTTTGGGCTAGGTTTTGGTATGTGTGCATCTAACTCAAGCATAAGCCTAGCTTTGATCAAGCTACTAACTTAGAAACCCCCCTTAATAGTACGGTCTATCTAGAAAACTAGAAAACCTAACTAAACAAGCATTACTTAAGCAAACCACTCACAAAATTTGATTGCAGATTAAAAGAAAAAATTAGAACTATTCACGTGTGTTCTTCATTGCAATAAAACTGGCCCAATCATGTGTTGCCATCTGGTGGGCTGGATATCCTAATGATAAAAGGTAACAAATGGTTTCGTTGAACAAACACCGCAATGGTTCAGTGGTAGTGCTTCTGCCGCGCGAGCCGGACGTCCCAGGTTCGATTTCCCTCTGTGACATTTTTTTTGCTATATATAAATAATAAAAAGCAAATTTGGCAAAAAATTGGGTGCGCCCCAGGCTTCGAACCCGCGACGTCACTGTCGCCAACTCGCTGGCTTACCATTGCACTACTCAAGAAAGTTCGTTCAACCTCCACGTACAAATATACTTAAACACGTTTTGAAGCCTAGCCAACCATTAAAGCCTCATCGCCTCCTCTTCCCCCACCCGCCTCATCCTCTTCCCCCACCCGCCGCAGCCGTGCCTCCTCTTCCTCCCTCCCTCGAAAAATCCGGCCTCACCCGCCGCGCCTCCTCCTCCTCTCACCCACCGCGCCACGGAGGATGCCTTCCCGGAAGCGCCGTGGTCTGGTGAATCTGCAGAACCGAGATGCGGTTACCGGCCGTTGGTTGCCGGGGAAGAAGACGGCCGCGGCGAATTTGGGCGTGAAGAAGCCGGCCGCGGGGAAGAAGCCGGCCACGGGGAAGAAGCTGGGCGCGGGGAAGACGGGCGCCTCCTCTTCCACTCGCAAGAAGCGGGCGGTTCCACCACGGCTGCGGAAGACCCGCCGCGGTTCTCCCTCCTCGTCCTCATCAAGCAGCCGCGCTTCTCCCTCCTCCTCAACAAGCAGCGTAGAGGCCGCGGCTACGGAGAAGTGGAAGGCGGCGGCTACGGAGAAGAGGAAGGCGGCTACGGAGAAGGGGAAGGCGGCGGCAAGAACAGAGATAGTAATTGTTCCCTTGATCTCGCGGTTCTAAGCCCTAGGGTTTTCCTCTGTCATAGTGCTAAACAATCGACTTGAAATTGAACCCATGAATTGAGCTGGATCCTGATCATATTCCATGTATTTGAAATGGCATTGCAAAGGGAATAAATGAGTGGATTAGGAATCTTACATTTGTTCTGGCTTCCATGTATTTGAAATGGCATTAGAGTTAACTGCTCAAAGGTTATGCTATATGTTGCTCAGATGTCCAATATGTCTAATGGCTTCCATGTCTATGATAGATATCTAATGCTTGTTCTTTTGATGGTAAATATCTAAATTTTGGTTCTTTTAATGGTATGGATCCAATTTTGCCTTTCTAGAACTATTGCTGAATTTAAACTCCTTTCAGTAGCTTATGACTTCAGTAGCTTTGAAACAGCACTACTTTCAGTAGCTTATGCTTTTTCCCTGAGGCTCTATCAAAGCATACCAGACTATATAGGATAAGCATAACTCTTGTGCAGCATTTATTTTCAGCTTGACTAATATTTTTCATCTTCTACATCTTGCAGCATCACATGAGCTTCTGGGACTTGCACAATGCGGTAGCTGCATCACAAGGGAAGATCAAGGTAATTGAGAAAGAGCTTGCAAAGGAAAAGGCCAGGAAGAAGGTGGCAGCAGACACACAGGTGAAGATCAGTGCACTTAAAGATGAGCTTGCAATGGAAAAGGGCAAGAAGAAGGAGCTGCATCATGCACTGATAAAGGCGTCGAAGAAGGCAAGAAACATCTAGATGATAGTTGAATCTAGGTGGAGTGTCCCAAGTTTTGGCCATGGCAGTAGTGGATGGGACACACTGATTTTGTCCATCTGTTTACTCTTGACTGTCATTTAGGTGTCATGTCTTATGTATGAACAAGCCCTCTCAACAGAGTGGATGGAAGATGGATGATCTGTAGGTGCTATGTATGATCCTAGTCGTGATGTGTCATATAGGATAAGAAACATATAGGATAAGCATAATCACATGCTGCCCTCGTCTTCAATCTCCGTGAACCGAGTCTACCGTGCACCTACACTTTTCCAACGGCTACTTAAGCACGGCGTATAATACGCCGGTGATCAAAGAACCATCGGCGTATCATACGGCGTCAACGGTCATAAACCACTTGACTCGGCCAAAACATATATGCCGCTGGCGGCGTATCATGCGGCGCACCTTTTCCTCGAAACCATCCTGACATGCTCACTGAGTAACATGTACGCCGATACAACGCCGTCCTCGGCATATGATACGGCGTGTTGGTTTTTGCAAACATCGCTTGAAGAGCTTCATGCGCGACAACGCCGTATGTTACGCCCTGCGTAAGCACAGTACCGGAGTATCATACGCCGTGCCCTTCCTTCGGTTTCTTCACGCGCCGTTGCCTTCCTGAATTGTACGCCGTAGGTGGCGTATCATACGCCGTGCGCTGAGTATTCAAAACTCGTCCAATTCAAGTGCTTTGAGTTTTTGGCTTGGCTTCAAACTTGATCATTGATATGTTTGGGATGTTTTGGGCTAGGTTTTGGTATATGTGCATCTAACTCAAGTATTGACCTAGCTTTGATGAAGCTACTAACTCATTGACCCCCTAAATAGTACGGTCTATCTAGAAAACTAGAAACCTAACTAAACCAAGTGTTTGTGGTTTACCAAATCCACTTGCCACAAGATTTGCGTAAAGTAAATGCGCGATAAATAAAAGACAATAATTAAACAAGCATTACTTAAGCAAACCACTCACAAGGTATATAGACATGTCAAAACACAAGCACGCTCAAGATCCAAATAACATGTCCATACACAGAAAACACATAAAGAAGCAACACACTCCCTCCCAAGCTCCCCCTATCTCTAACCCTCCTATCTATCTCCCCCTTTGGCATCTAAGCACCAAAAGGAGGTCCTCAAGGGTCCTGCGCTGGAGGCGTAGAGGCTGGAGGAGTCTCCGCACGACGAGGCACTGTCGTGTACTGGTCGGTGTCGATGTCCTCGTTGGTGTCGGAGTCGGAAGCAGTGCCGGCGGTCTCGGACTCGGCTGGAAGTGAAGCAGAAGCCGTCGGGAGTCCGGACGAAGTCGAAGCAAGGGGGTCCTCTGCAGCCATCAACTCCTGCTCGATCTGTGCGGTCACCGACTGAAGTGTAGAGTCGGGTGTCTCGAAAGAAGAAGCAGTGACCGGCTGGACTGGAGTGGTCGAAACTGGGAGTGTCGGCTGAGGTGACGACTCAAAGAGAAGAAGCCCTGAACTGACTGGAGCGTGCTGGTGAGCAACTGAGAACTGGCTCGGGCTCTGGGGAACCTCCTGCTGCTGCTGCGGCTGCTGCTGCACTGGCTCTGGGGAGAGGACTGGACGAGGGAACGGCCCGGTCTGGATCAGCGGCGAGATCGGAAAGGTAGCAATAGGAGTCACCTGATACCCGCCAACTGAAGCTGGTAGAGGAGTAGAGGCCGTCACCGGGGGTCTAAGATCGGGCACCACTGGAGCTGGAAGTCCTGCGTGGTCGTACAAGGTGCCGATCGTCCCGTGCAGCCAGGTGAACATCAGAGCTGAGGTGTGCTGCTGCTGCTGAAGGGCTAGAGCGGTGGCCTGCTGCTGCTGTAGCATCATGTTCATCATCTCCGTCTGCCGGGACACCTGACGAGCGAGCTCGTTCTGGAGAGCTAGCTGCTCCCTCCGGGACGACTCCTGCTGCTGGACCTGCTGACGCCTCAACTCTGCCTGCTGCTCCTCTAAGCGACGGGACTGCTCGAGCTGGGCTGCCTGGGTCGCCGCCAGTGACTGAAGAATAGCTGTGAGCTCTGTCGGCTGGGTCACTGCGGCCTCTGAGACAACCGGAGGCGGTGGAGGTGGTGGAGCTGAAGGTCCTGCCTCGGCGTCGTGAGCAAGAGGAGGAGGCGAGAGCGGCGGAAGCTCGAAGTCGCTGTCCTCAGAGCTGTCACTGGAGACCATGAAGTACTGAGGTAACTGAGCCTCTGCCTGAGCTAAGGTACTGTCCTCCTCTGCTGCCTCTGCTCGCTGCTCTGGAGTCATCTGCTCTATAGCCTGCCTCATAGCCCTACGGCCCCGGCGTCTGTCATCCGGCTTCGCTGGACCGTAGGTGGCGTAGCGAGAAGGTGTCGACTTGTAGAGCTCTCTGAAGCGGGGTGGTCGATAGGTCGAGAAGATCCGAGAGAGAATGTGACCGTAGACCATCCGGCGTCCAGCTGGCAACCCGTCAGAGATGACATCCTGAATTTCACAAATCAGGAAGTCGGCGATGTCGAACCGGGTCTTTGTGAGCAACGCTGCCAGGAGCCACTGCTGAACTGACGAGACTGCCTCTCCGTAGCCTGACCTCGGAAGGAGTGAGACTCGAGTAGTGCGGAGAAGGGCGTAGGCCAACTGAGTCAAGGCATCTGGGACTCGAGGGGCGCCAGGGATCAGCGGGGGGTCAAAGAGTATCGCGACCTGCTCGTCTGTAGGAAAGACACCCCCAAGCTGGCTGCAGCGGGGAGGAGTGGCACCAGGGTGAGCCTGCTCGTGAATCCGGTACTCGGACTGCTGCAACCCGTAGAACTCCCTGAGCTGCTGTGCCGTCAGTCTGTGCTTCTCCCCCTCAAACATGAAGATCATGTACTCACGATCCGGGGAGATCCACACAGTGGAGTAGAAGACTCGGATCCACTCCTCAATGTAGCCATTGTGGCTCAGCAAATCTATCAGTCCTGGCTGTGCCTCAAAGAATGGCCTGACGTCCTCCCCAGCTGCCTCCCGGATACGATCCACGTCGATCCGACGGTGCTCAAACGGACTGATGCGCCTCTTGTGATATGACAGGTAGAAACTGTGCTGAATATAAGTCCAGAAGCGCTGATCAACCCCGGGCTCTCTGACAGGAACAAACCAATCAATGTCCTGAGATAGACGCATCCTCTTGATGTGGCCGGCTCTGACGTTGGTGAGATCCACCAAACGAAACTGAGCGACCTCTGGGTGCTCTCCTGGCTGAGGGTCCCTCCTGTGCACCTCTGCTAGCTCCTCAAGCTGGGGACTCTGCCCTCGACGGCCGCGCTGGGTACCGCCACCTCGAGTCCGAGGACCCTGGCGAGTGGCGGTGCTCGGAGTAGTACGAGCACGGCCGGAGCGTCGAAGCTGGGGCTCCTCTGTCTGCTCTGTCTCTGTCTCTGCTGTCCCTGAACCTGCTCCCCCTGCCTGTGCTCCCCGTGCCTCCCCCTGACTCGGACTGCCTCCGATCCGGAGAGGACGCTGCTGGTGGGTATCTGGGACTGCCAGGACTCTCTCAAGCTCGCGCTGCTCGCGAGTCTTCTTCTTCTTGGTCTTTTGGGGTGCAATCTCCTTTCCCTTTCTCTTCGTCATCTGTTGATAAAGATTGGAATGAGCGACAAGAGTATGGAAGAAAGATATGAGCCTAAGCAAGAACTCTAGAAGGATATGACAAGATTTGGCATAGATTGACCATATGAAAAACTTCGCTAAGCAAATTAGGATGCACTAAGCATTGGCCACAGTCTACTTAGCAAAAAGAAGTGCATATGGTGCTAGGCATGAATTTGGCAGAGATTTGATCACTGAAACATAGATATGTCATTGATGAACTCGAGATCATGAAGTTTAGGCACTAGAGATAGATCAAGACACCAAGTAATTGCTCATGAATTTGTGAGAATTTGAACTCTAAGGCACACAAATTGCATGGCATGATTTGAAAAGAACCCTAGATGAAATTGGATTGGGGCACATTCATGAAATTTCATATGAATTTGGAAGGAATTGAACTCAGAGTCACAAATTCATGACAGCGATTCTCACCACGGCGAGTTTATGCACGCCGTAAGTACACCCTTGATTGGATTTGAAAAGGGGGAAACCGATTCTCACCACGGCGAGTTCGGACAGGGGCTTGGGCGCGCGGAGAAGGAGACCAGAGGAACGAGGCGCGCTTCTTCTTCTCGAGCTCCTTCACGCGCCGTAGCCTTAGGGCACGGGCGCGGCGCTTAGGGCACGGGCGCGCGGGACCTAGGGAGGGCGCGGGCTGATAAGGGCCGGTGGGCGGTCTGCGCGGCGGCGGGGCGGCGCTTGAGCGGCGGCGCGGCGCGGGGAGACCGGCGGCGGCGGGCTGGCGGCGCGCGGGGTCGGGAGCGGCGGGAGGCAGCGGGCGGTTGGTCAAAAGTGAACGCGATTAGGTCAAACAGCGAACGCATATATAGGACAGGTGGGGCCCGGCGAATATTCCACCGCCATATGAAACGCCATGCCCAAAAGTGACTCGGCGTATAATACGGCGTCCACTTTTCCAAAGGTCGAAACACTTTTCCAACGGCTACTTATGAACGGTATATGATCCGCCGGTACACAAGTACACATGGCGTATAATGCGTCGATCGCTTTCCTCGAAACCCTCTTGACATGCTCACTGAGTAACTCGTACGCCGATACTACGCCGTGAGCGGCGTATAGTACGGCGTCCTTGGTACACTTGAACATCTTCCTGCCGTAGTACGCCGTATGATCCGCCCCGTGTACACACAGTACCGGCGTATCATACGCCGTAGCCTTCCTTCGGGTTCCTTCGCACGCCGTAGCCTTCATGCATTGTACGCCGTTGGCGGCGTATCATACGCCGTGCGCTGAATTTTGAAAACTCGTCCAATTCAAGTCCTTTGAGTTTTGGCTTGGCTTCAAACTTGATCTAGGATATATTTGGGATGTTTTGGGCTAGGTTTTGGTATGTGTGCATCTAACTCAAGCATAAGCCTAGCTTTGATCAAGCTACTAACTTAGAAACCCCCCTTAATAGTACGGTCTATCTAGAAAACTAGAAAACCTAACTAAACCAAGTGTCCTTCATCTCCTTGTGACACTCGGATCTAGAAAAGTCCTAAGCCTTCATGAGATATCCGATTTGCGTCCAATTGAGGGGCCTCCTTTCATACTCTCCATGCGACTTAAACAAATATAGAATAAAACCTTCATAGCACATGTTAGTCACATAGATGGTATTGTCATTTATCACCAAAACTCGCCATCTAAGACTACAACTTGGACCCCACAATCCCTAAGAAACCTAGTGTAGAGACATGGTTCAATTAAAGGCTCCATATACCCTTGTGAAGCAAGTGCACTCCAACTTTGTTGAAATGGCTTGAGATTTTTGTGGCAGTCATTTATAGCCAAAATATGATCCCACACCAGCCCCACATTTTCCGGACAATTATTTGCATTATTATAATTTTTTCCGTCGTGCGCGAGACAAAATATGGGGCGTTATACATGGAAAACACTTGGGTTATGGTGGTAGCTTCAATGTAGGCTCCACATGTATATTTTTATATTTACATAAGTTTTTTATCATTTTGTACCTCAAAAACACTTAATAATGTTGATTTAATAATTTTATTACAAATAAACCAAAAAACAACAGTAGGGGCGGCTGTATCAGAAACCGCCCTTACTATTTATTCTGTAAGGGCGGTTTATATCACCAGCCGCCCCTACTGTGGCCCTCTGGTATATAAGGCAGCCGCGCGTCGAGCGCGAAATTTGGCTAAGTCTTGGCGCGTTTTCTCCCTCGCGACGCCGTCAGGCTGCCGAAATTTCCCCCCGGCCGCGCGCCTCCACCGTAGCTGCGCGCCGCCGTCGCCGTAGCTGCCCCCCTCGCCCTCTAGCGCGGTCGTCGAGCCCGCGGTCGTCATCCCCGTCTTCCTCGACGCCTCGCCGGACCCGTCTAGACGCCGGTGGCCGCGCGCCTCGCCGGAACCCTAACTCCGCCGCGACGCCGCCGCCTCTGGACACCGAGGGCCGGGAGCGCGCCGCCGTCGACTTGAGCTCGCCCGGATTGAGTTCGTGTACATCTTGGGGACATTTAAGGTTCGCGCGCGCCCCTGGACACCGACGGCCGGGAGTGAAGTCTTGAAGGTTTTGTTCCATTTGAGGAAGCAGAGGATGTATAACAAGGCTTTGAAGGTACATGTTTTGTTAACTATGTGACTATTACGACTGCTGGGTTCGATTGCATTACACATGTTTTTTAGTGAAATGCGTTCAAGTTTACAGCTAGTTGTAAATCCAGTAGTCTACAGAATTTAGTCCGGCTCACTATTTCTGTTAGCCCCTGTGTCTAACATCTTTAACCCAATTCTTGACAGAATTTCACTCTTTCCATTGCCCCCTGTGTTTAATGCCGTTCACTTGACCTTGGTACTGATAGATAAGATTAGTTAAGTTTTCCAGAGGGAACTAGCATTCAAATTTCCTAGTCTTCTTTTATGTTTGGTTTCACATGTTTGATGTTTTGACATATCATGCTCCACAAGAAATTCAATTTGCATGATCTATTTGCAGCTTTACATGGAATGATTTCCTGTACTTGTACTTGCTATTTATTCTAGCAAGCGTGAACTTTCTTTTGAATACAGAATTACAAGCCATCATTTGAACAGGCAACTTAGCCTTAAAATGTAAAACAATATTTCACATTTCACTGCCATTGCCATTGTCAGACAACCACTGCCATTGTTTTTATGTAGAATACAATATGGCCTTAATTCCTCTGCGGTGACTGTATCCTTCGAAGGTAGTTGGACAAGCCGATCAATAATTCATGCATATTTCATATTTCATATTACAAAGAAAGGAGAATGCTTTATCTTTTTGATTTAGCAAGCATTGGGGATGCTTTATCTTTTTGTCAGCCAAGTCATACATTTTTATTTGTGGATGCTCAGGAACCAAGGTGTGAAGTTGGGAAATCCCAGATTTTGAGCTGTTAA
>CM014272.1:5714267-5725799 GCA_004135705.1 Alloteropsis semialata
GTCCTTTTATATGTTGCAGTCCATGAGTGGTTGCAGTGCTATTTTACTGTAGGGAAAATGTTAGCATATCAGCAATTTGACAAATTATATCCCCAATCTGGCAGTGCTATTTTAGTTTCTGAATGTGAACTAGTTGATGTTGTGATCTACCTGATACCTGAATTGTGGAACTGAAGCCATGTTACTGACTTTTTATTCATTTGTGAACTTGTGCTGAGGCAGTGGCATGTTCAATGATGTGAACTTTTTATTCACTTGTGAACTTGTGCTGAGGCAGTGGCATGTGCTATGATGTGAATCTTTTTATGCTGAGGCAGCGGCGATGATGATGAGATGCCCCCATATATACTTGAGTGGCTAAACTAGGACGGCTTGTATACCATATATACAAGCAACCAGTTTAGACGTGATTTGATAAGAATTGGGCACTTCTGAGCCAAATATTTAAATGATGTTTTTTTTGCCTACTTTTATAGCAATATCTTTTTTTTCTAGGTATTGCTTTTTTATTACAGATATATATATATATATATATACCTTTGGTGAGTCGAAAGCGTGTAGGAGACCTCCTGGTGTATCTAAAATACCCTTTGTTTCTTCTGTTAGTACAAATCGCAAAATGTCACCGACAAGAGAAGGTGCAACCCCAAGCCCTGAGCACGGGAAAACCTTTGAAGAGGGAGAACCACATGTCATGAGTCAGGAAGAGTTAGCCAAAGATATAGAAGGGTTGCTTAGTCAGAATTTGTTCGAAGATGAAGTAGAAGAGGGAAGACCAGGAGAAAAAGATGGTGATGATGACGACGACGAAGAAGATGATGATGATGACGATGACGATGATGATGACGGGGGATATGTATCTCCCGATGATCCTCACCCATTTTTACCGAGGCATAAGCCAACGGAAGATGAGCTGGACAAGGATTTCGACCCTAATGACGAGGTAGAGACTAAGCCTTATGTAAGGAATGTTTGGTAACACTTTTATCGTGTTACAATAACTAACACTTTGGCCTCTTGTGTATATAGGCCACTCCTGAAACTCCTCCTCGTCCGAAAAGACAATGCCGACGTCCGCGACGTCTTGACGGAGAAGACACACCACAGGAACAAAGAGCAGAGGCAGCCGCCACAGAGTTGGACGTTGCCGCCTCTGCACCACAACCTCAGGCCACAAACTCGGAGCCAAAGCCAAAGAAGAAAAGGGGGGGGGGTTAGAAAACCAAACCAATATCCTGAGCACAAGATATATGTGATAACAGAGGTGGGGCCACAAGGGGACATCCGTCAGCCAACTGAAGTAAGATCAAAATTTCGTAATGCAGTAGGCGCCCTTGTAAGAGATAAGGTGAACCCAGTTGTCAAATCATGGAAAACAGTATCAAAGGACACCAAAGTAAACCTGTGGGAGAAGTTAAAGAAAAATTTCATCTTTCCAGCCGATAACCAGGCAGCAGCGGAACGTGAAGCGTACAAGATGATGGGGGAGGCATTCCGACGATGGAAGTCGGATCTCAACACGAACTATATCCAAAAGGGCCTCACTCCCTTCCAGAAATATGGAAATATAACCATTGGTCAATGGGAGGACCTTGTGGCTCAAAAGACCTCAGATGAAGCAAAGCGCACCAGTGCCCTTAACACCGAGATAGCGAAGAGGAACCAACACCGCCCTCGTCTAGGCCCCGGTGGCTACTTTGCCAAGGAAGGGGTTTTCCAGAAGATGGATGAACAGGCCACCGCAGCCGGGCTTAAGGTGGAAAAATTGAATAAATGGTCAAGGAATTGGGTATTTGCAAGGAGTACCGAAAAGTCCGGTGCCAGCCTTAAGTTTGATAACCCCGAGACCGAACAGGTAGTATCATCGATGTTGAAATACGCTGAAGACAAGGAGCAGGGCTCATTCAAATCGTCCAGAGAGAGGGACGAGCTTAGCCTAGCCTTGGGAACCGCCGAGCACACAGGCCGCACCAGGGGGCTAGGAAAAAGGACAACCTGGAAGTATGGGTTCGAAGAGGACAGACCAATGTACAAGAAACATGGTAGGGACCGAGCGTCCGATCTTGAAAAGACAGTGAAGGCTCTGGTAGCTAAGGCTCTCGAGGAGCAAATACTGTCTACGGAGCCGCGGAGGATAGTGGAGCCGCCAGGGCAACTTGCAGTAGTCGGGAGCCCTCCGGAGGTCCCTAGCAGCCAAGGTTCCACTTCAGGAACAACCCCGGTCGATCGCATACGAGAACCAACTACCTGCAACTTGTTGGTTGTGATGGGAAGAACCGGGAGCTATACGCCAGAGGTCGCAAAGGGTGTGGCACATCCTCCTGGTGGCTTATGGCACAATCAAAAGGTCCATCAAGACTACACTAGGGTCGAGGTGCATAGCGTGGATCCCAAGTATGTGGATTACATGATAGACTACCCAACTCCCGAGGGAGTGAACCAACTTGGAGATACAGTGGGGCAGTTCATCCTCTGGCACAAAAGGGACATCGTGTTGACTGGTTATTCACCACCTCCGCCAGATCAACGTCTGGCCTCAGTTCTTGAACTTCAGGAAGGAGAAGTGTCACCGACCCGAGGCGGCAATGTGCTTGAGGAAGGAGAGATGCCACACTCTTCTCCGCATGTGGCTGATGAGGCACAAACTTCTTCGCCTCGCAAGGAGCCAATGCCTTGTGAAGAAGAAGTGCCTCCGAAAGAACTGCCTTGTGATGGCCAAGTGCCTCGTGATGACCAAGTGCCTCCGGGGCGACTACCTCCAGAGGAACTGCCTCGTGATGACCAAGTGCCTTCGGGGGAACTGCCTCGTGATGAACAAGGGCGTACAGGAGAAGTTGTTGCAGAAGAGG
This sequence comes from Alloteropsis semialata, assembly GCA_004135705.1. Lineage (NCBI taxonomy): Eukaryota > Viridiplantae > Streptophyta > Magnoliopsida > Poales > Poaceae > Alloteropsis > Alloteropsis semialata. The sequence goes on from CM014272.1 coordinate 5,717,117, forward strand.
ATATTTGGGAGGAGACAGAGCTTAGAAAAAAGTATCCAGTCAAAATAAGGCCATGCTATAGGGATGTTAAAGGCGCCAAGTCGACGACTCTGTGGTACTCCCATGAACAGTTCAGGCCTGAGAACCAAGTCAAAGAAGTACCAGCAGCGGTTGGGACGAGTAATCGCCGACCGGCAAAGAAGTATCCAAATGTTGACAATGTCAAATGGACAAAGAAAGTCCCCAAAGAATATCAAAGAGGCTGCTCCTTCCTACCAAACGCTATCATTCAAGACCTACCACTTGGAATGAAAAAGTTCCATGATTGGTACTTGCATGCTACAGTGCATAAAGGGATTGATTTCATATCAGCAACCTATCCTCCCGGTACATTCGGAGGCTTCGCGGGGACTATTGGTTGTGGCTTCAACGACATCCAGACAATGTATCACCTTGGATCTATGGACGCGAATCTAGTTGACATGTGGTGCCTGTAAGCCCTTTTCCCTCTTCATATTGTATGATTGCAATATTTCGATATTGTTGCAACTAATGCAAGCCGTGATTCGCAGGTACCAAGCTCACCTTGCAAAACAACTTCCAAGTGTGAAAGTTGGGTACATAGATCCTCAAGTAATATCACAGTCCCTGTTTATATATCCCAAGGGATGGGCACTGGATGGCAAAGAGTTAGCAGATGGAAAGACCACTCAGGAAAAAGAGAAAATCCGGCAGAAGGCACTCAAGGAGGCGGCCATTGGTGTTGTGGCGACCATAGCCATGTGTTTCAAAAATCTCCAACATAACAAAACAATATGGCTACCATACCACTTTGGGTAAGTTCAACTATATACATAGTTTTTTTTATAATACATATTATATGGAAATGAACTAATCGGTTTCCTATGATTGAATTCATGCAGTAACCATTGGATTGCTATAGCCGTTGATCTCAGTCACAGCATGGCGTGGGTCTGTGACTCAGCCGACTTCGACGTGGCGACATACAAAGACTTCATAGCGATTCTTAAGACGTATATCATACTATCCTGTTATATATTTATACATAACCTTCTAACCTCCACCTTTTGATACTAACAAGCTGCTTTTGCGAAATCGTTTCGAACAGGGCGTTCAGGCACTACGTTAAGGAACATAAAGGGATACACCATCCAGAGAGGAAGGATGTCCTTTGTGTCAAAACAAAAGTTTGTGTAAGTATGACCTACTATAATACTGCATTACGAAGTTGCTGTTATATGAATTTGCTAATAACACTTGTATATGTGATACACACAGTGTCCCAAGCAGAGGCCCGGAAGCGTACATTGTGGATATTATGTGTGTAGTCTGATTAGTAACACCAATATCTACCGGAGACACCCAGCCGATGTAAATGCTCAGCCCTCTATCTAAATGCACTCTCTCTCTCTAAATTTGCTCACAAACTTCATATGCTCACTATCTTTTTATATATATATATGCTCATTTTGTAGTTTCCAGAAGAGGCAGGTACAGGTAGGCATAGGGACCCTGTTGAAGATGACAAGCTCTTGGAAATCGTCGGCGATCTTTGTAATTTCATATTGGATGAAATTATAAGCAGCAGAGGCGCATTCCATGACCATGCATCCGAGTTGGCGAGTAATCCAAAGTTTCAACATCTTCGTGAGTGGGAAAGGCTAGGCTTGGGAAGGTGAACTTTGAGGAATTGTGAATTATTGAACTTGTGACTTTGTGTAATATTGAACTTTGAGAACTTGTGATTATATGTATGTGAATGATCATGTGAATTATTGGACTTTGAATTATATATATGTATGTGAATTATTGGACTTTGAGTTATGTGAATTATTAGGCTGTGGATTATATATATTCTGTGGATTATATTATATTCTGTGGATTATATTATATATTTCTGATTTACTTTTTTTGGCTGGGAACTGAGATTAGGGGCGGCTAAATAACCAGCCGCCCCTACAGATAACATAGCAGGGGCGGCTATGTCTCCAGCCGCCCTTAATGTTTATGAGCAGCAAGGGCGGCTGGAAATGCGACCGCCCTTAATGTTTATCAGCAGTAAGGGCGGTTTTAACTAAAACCGCCCTTATTGATTTATCAGTAAGGGCGGCTGGTTTCCAGCCGCCCTTACAGTTCTTACCACTGTAAGAACGGTTGATTAAGGGCGGCTCGTAAAACCGCCCCTACAGAGGCTTACGAGCCGCCCCTACTGAAACTTTCTGTAGTAGTGATTGCATGGGTGCGGCTCACGGTGATAGGGGTTCGTCTAGAGATGCTGCTTGCGGAGCGTTCCATTTCTGCCACCCTAGGAGAACCATAGTCGTGACTCGGCGAGGTACATTGTATTCTTTGACTGTCTCATGTAGTGTGTTGTTCTCCATGAAAATATGAGAAAATGCACCAGTCTTGAAAGCTGATTTATTTTAGTGTGTCTGAGAACTGAAATGACGCAGCATGCTTCAATTAGGATAATTAAGTTTGGTTTGCAACAACTGTTAAGTGAACAGGGACAACGACGGAAATATTGGTGCATCTGGTCAATTTGAAACACTAAATCCTCATGGAAACAATGGGGTACATCATTGTACGCCTAACACTGATGCTGCTGGGAATGTTTTTTTAGTGAAATCATGCACACTGATGGCTCGGGTCAAGTAATAAATCAAGCTACAAAACTACTTCAGCAACCTTACCAGCATCATAGGCTCCATCTGTAAATGGGTGTGGGATGCATCAGGGTAGTTGCCAGTACCTGCTCTCACCAGAAATGTTGTGCAATCCTCTGGTAAAGCCCAGCAGTACTGTGATACAATAGCTTGCTCATTATTCATGAACTGAAGGGTGCTCCTGAAGTGAAGTGCCCATATTTTTGGGGTTCTACAGAGTTCGTATTGAATCCGTTGTATTAGCAGTATCTTGTTACTCTGTCCATGATCTATGCACTACTGAATACTCCTGCTCACTTTTAACTTGTTTTATGCATCTGCCAACCATTACAGAGAACTTAAGCAACAAAGCATACCTAGCCATTTTCTATCATGGAGTCTTTATTGCTATCAAATGTTTATGGCAGGGCCCAACTGGATGGGCCCTGCCATAAATATTATAATTCAGGACTGCCAAATATGGACGTCACTATTAATCATTTCGGTGATGGAGGGGCCCTGCTGTGTGCCATCCATCGTCACCAGCTCTGCCAGGATGCTCTTCGTGACGCCCCCGCGGCCTCTGCCACCCTCCCGTCTCCGACGGCTCCCTCTGCCTTCTTGGCACTTGAGTTAACCTCGCCAGTCTCGCCCCACCTAGAAAGCCAATGCAGTTCATCGCAGCCTAATGTCGAGGAGTACCCTGACAGTGGATTTGATCATGCCCACTGTGTTTCTTTAGCTGTAACACCCAAATTCCATCATTTAATAAATCTTAGCAACTTTTGTTTTATCTAGATTTATCTAGGGTTTAATGAGTTTTCTTTTAATTAATTTGTGGCCTTAATAACTTAAATAATAATTAATTAATTTTAGTACAACAAGTGAATGTTGCATATCATGTCTTTGCATGTGTTTTTGTTTGCTTGTGTGACTTCCCAAATCTGCTCCAAATTCAAATCCAATTCAAACATCTCTCAAATTCTCTTCAAATTCAAATTCAAACAAAGTTTGAATTATTTTCTTTTCCCTCCTTTCCTCTTTCCTCATTTTGGCCGGCCCGTTTCACCTTCTTCCTCTCTTCCTTCCCTTTCTTCCCCGCCGGCCCATCACTTGGCCAACAGCCGGCCCATCTCCCCCGCACTCCTCCCTCTCCCTCTCACTGCCCGATGGACCCCACGCGTCAGCGTGTTCTTCTTCCCCGCGACGCTCGCCCGAACCGCTCTCGCGCGCCGCCGTCCGCGCAACCGCTCGCCCGCGCGCCCCGCACGCACGCGCGCTGGCCACGTACCCCGCTCCACTCGCGCACGCGCTCCGCCCACACACCCGCGAGCCCGCGCCTCGCCCACGCTCCCCCGGCCAACTGCCCGAGCCCGTTCCCCCCTGCGGCTCGGCAACCGCCGCCGCCCCGCTCCGTTCCGCCCGGCCGAACCCCCCCTCGGCCCCTCAATAAAACCCAACGAGCCCCGCCCGAGCCAACACACGCCGCTCACGCATCCACCACGCACTCAGAGCCCGAGAACCACCTTGCCTTGCGCCGGGTTGCCTCGCCGGAGCTCCTGTTTTCCGCCGTCGAGGTAATGTCACGCCGCCGTCGTCAATTTCCCCTGCCCGAGCTTCCTCCTGATCTATCTGCTCGCTCACTCGACTCACAGAAGCACCTGGAGCTTTTCCCCGCCGTCCAGGAGCTGAAGCCGACGCTCGAGCCCCTCCTTCACCGATCGACCGAGCCGCTCGCCTCCCTTCCACGCCGACGACCCACCTCCGACGCTCAATCGACCTCGAGAACCCCTCTGGTGAGCTCGCCATGCCCCGTAGTTGCTTCCCGTACCATTTGATCGCGTCCTAGTGCTCTGTAGCACGGGCTAGGCCTTGCTCCGGCGAGCTCTTCCCGCGTCCGCGGCGGCGCCGCCGTGTTTACTCACCGCTGGCGCCCCCTTTCTTTCTCCTCCGTCCATCCTAGATCCAACAGCCCGGATCAGCCGTGGATACCGGTCAGCCGCGGTCAAACCCGCCGCCCGCGCCACTTTTCATTAAGAGCCCCTGTACTTTCTTGTTATTAACCCACGGTCCTTCTGCAATACAAAATATTCACAGATATGCCCTTAGAATTCATGTTTAGGCCCCTGAACTCTTAAATATTTGAACCCGCCGTCCTTTACATGGTTTATTCACCTGCTAGCCCCTTTGATCTTGTATAATTCTGTTTAGGCCCTCGGTTTTTTATCAAAACAGTGTGCCGACTTTAGTTGTTATTGCTTATTAGTCCCTGCAACCCTGTTTTTAGTGTAACTTTGTCGTTTTAAATCCGTTTTGAGCGATCCTCGCGGCCACACGTTCGTCTCTGCATGCTTTTTAGGTTAAGATGCTTGTTCTATACTTTTAGTACTGTTTGGTGTACTATTTGTATTTATGTTGTTGTGTTGCTTTGTTTGATCGTTAGAGAACGTGCAGTTCGAAGAAGGGGAAGAGCAGCAACACTTTGAAGAAGACCCACAATAGTTTGAGGAAGGCAAGTGGCCTCCCTCTTCATGATTACTCTTTTGTCCCATTTACATTCATTAATTACATTTTTACTTTACTGCAATGCATTAATTTTGATGGGAATCCCTTTTTAGGACATGACTAGAATCTTTTTACCTTGAACCTTGAACCACCTGGCTACTTTTTGGATAGATCAATGCTTAGCTTGCTTATACTTGGGTTGGTTCTGTTACTTGGTTACTCAATTAATCATGATTCATTTATGTTGTTACTTTCTGGCTTAACTATAAGATCATCATGGTTAATTGGAACATGGAGAACCACCCAAGAAAACAGTGCAACCACAGTCTAATATGGCTCTGGCTTAGCTGATTAATTAGACTTGGGGTTGACTAGTTGGTCTTACCGGAAGGGCAAGGAGGGGGCCGGTGAAGGGGTCATAGCTCGGTCCTCTTGTAGGAGTATTCTTTGCTAAGGTACGTCCTCTCTAGGGAGGGTTATGGACCTCACCGTTGCTGAAACTCTAGCGGGCCACTAGTTAATGCCTAGGTCTTTGTAAAGGCTTCGTAGTGAACCCTCGCCACTCACCAAAGGAAGTGTTTAAGGGCTTTGCAAACCCGGGCGAACAAGGGAACACTAGCTGTGGGTAAAGTGTACAACCTCTGCAGAGTGTAAAACTGATATATCAGCCGTGCTCACGGTTAAGAGCGGCTTGGACCCTCACATGATAATTGAACTCAAACATGATCTAATCTGTGGTTCTGGGTCTTGGATGGATACTTTTGGTATGCTTTATGCTTAATTTGGGTTGGCATATACTTATATCTAGTAAATAGGTGCTTGCTAATAAAACTTGACCAACAAAAAGTGCTAACCGCTTGAGCCTGAACCCCTTTGATGGCCTTGCATTTCCCCCACTTGCTGAGTACCAACCATAAGTGTACTCATCCTTGCTAAATACCTGCTGATCAGAAGCCAACTCTGAAGTGGAGTACTACAGCGACTACGACGAGATCTAGGCGCGTCAACCAGTTGATAGCCTGTGGATGGAGTCCTGAAGCTGTTCCGCTTAGTTATTCGGTGTGCGTTTAAGACATTTGTGTCGAACTATCGTGAGTGTACTATGTTATGTATTCTCTTTACTTTTCGAACATGGTCTTGTGATATGTACACTGATGAAGTCAGCATGTGTGTGATGAACTGATCATGGCACACATATGTGATGCATTCAATTTTGTTCTAAAAAAAATCGGGTGTGACAGAAGTGGTATCAGAGCTATGTTGACTGTAGGACGCTAGCCTAGTTAGAAGTGGTCGCACTTGAGGACTTTTTCAGTCTTAGTCAGCCTTTCTGCTCTTAGGGAAAATGTTATTTACATAAAAACTTACTCTTGACTTGTCTTATCTATTTGATCTCATACTTAGTTCTGTCCTTGTTCTGTTACAGATGGTCAGGCAGAGGCAGACCGCTCGTAAGAGCACCGGAGGCAGGAGGCGTATCGCCCCTTCGCTCCCAGTTCCCAAGCTTCCAGTGACGGAGCGTGTGGAGGAGGAGGACCCCGAGATCACCCACTACTTCGTCGAGGACGAGGGTGGCGGTTACTACGTCTCGGTGGACCCTTCTGCCGACGCTCCACCGGTGCCACCACCTGCTGTGGAGGTCCCTGCCCCTGCTGCTGTGGAGGTCCCAGCACCTGCTGCTGTGGAGGTCCCTGCCCCTGCTGCTGTGGAGGTCCCTGCACCTGCTGCCGTGGAGGTCCCTGCCCCTGCTGCCGTGGAGGTCCCTGCACCTGCTGCCGTGGAGGTCCCTGCACCTGCTGCTCCCCAGGACGTGCCAGCGCCTGCTGTTGGGGGACAGCAGAACGACGCTCCCGTCGACGACGCACCGCAGGACGACGCTTCTGGTGTTGGCCAGAACGAGGTGCCTGTTCGAGAGCCTGAGGTTATGAGAGCAACCTATGGGTTCGAGACTTCCGTCGAGGAGCCTGGTGTCTTCCCCAAGATGCTGATGGAGGTACTGCTTGAGTTGGGGAACAACGTCAAGCCACTCTACGAGACGCAGCGGATCACCAACACAGGGATACCGGACTTCTTCGTCACCCGAGTCCACATCCGGAAGGAGACCTCGACCCCCGGAGTGTACAAGACGGTGAAGATCCACGACTCCGACATACCCTGCTCCACCTCCAAGGCTTCTGTCTGCTGCGCCGCCAGGAGAGCGCTGTGGTCCCTGTGCCACACACACCGTGGAGAGCTCTGTGTCACGGAGTTCCGCCACGTTCCCAGGCGGGCTAGCGGCACGGAGGTCACCTACGTGCCACTGGGAGGTCGAGTGGAGCCCCGCTTCACCAACATCGCCCGTGTTGCTGGTGGACTCAACACGGAGACGGAGCGCATGGCGACTGACTTGGTGGACACTACCCAGAGGCTGTTCAGCGCCATGGTCAGGATCAAGCATCTGGAGGCACAGCTGGCGGGCCAAGCACCACCTGTGGTGTCAGCGAAGTCGGACTGCCCCACCGCTTCACCCCCGCGCAAGAGGCTTCGCCCCGGAGAGCCAGGCTACGTCACCGGTGTTGTAGGAGCTGAGGATCGCCAGGAGTAGTTGTTACACCGGTGTTGTAGGAGCTGAGGATCGCCAGGAGTAGTTGTCGCGTTAGATCCGTTCCTGCGAGGACGTGCGATGTGTATCTTTCTTTCTTTGTTTGAACATGTTTGAGTTGGAGTTTTTGTACTGAATGCTATGCTTTGTGGAGTGATGGCCACAAATGCATTTTTAAATTATTAAGTTAAAGTCAGTTTTAGTTCCTTCTTGGCTCTGTTTTCCTTCTTTCATATCTTTTCTGGCTCTGTTCTTTTCATTCTTTCTTATCTGCACATCTGCCTTATCTAAAATACTCTTCTAACAATCAGATGGTAAATACCAGGAGAGGCGGAGGTCAGGACATCCCTAGTGTCCGACGTGCTCACGTTGCCAGCCAGCAGAACCCAGCACCACCTCCGGACCCAGTTATGGAGCAGTACATGCAGGCCCAGACTCAGCTGCTCAGGGAACTCACTCAGACAGTGCAGAATCTGCAGGCTCAGCAGAACCAGAACCAGCACGCTCCTCAGATGGCTCCACAGGCCCGGGACAGGCACCGGGAATTCATGAGTCACCACCCGCCAACTTACTCCCACTCGGCGGACCCCCTGGATGCTGATGATTGGCTGAAGATCATCGGCAAGAAGTTGGACATCACGCAGTGCACTGACCGTGAGAGGGTCCTGTACGCTGCCGGACGCTTGGAGGGATCCGCATCTGACTGGTGGGATTCCTACACTACTGCCCATGCTCACCCCGACACCATCACTTGGGCGGAGTTCCAGGAGGGTTTCCGTACACACCACATCCCTGCTGGTGTGATGAAGCTTAAGAAGAACGAGTTCCTGGCGCTGAAGCAAGGCCAGATGTCTGTGAGCGAGTACCGGGACAGGTTCATCCAGATGTCTCGTTACGCGCCCAATGAGGTGGATGACGACGAGAAGAAGCAGGACCGCTTCCTGGATGGTCT
>CM014272.1:5733594-5780473 GCA_004135705.1 Alloteropsis semialata
AGGAGCCTCTAGGTGCGGCATGGGCCCGATTCACAGATTTAGTATCTTCCGGCCCTGATTTAGCTATTCCCGAGCCAGCACAGTTGCAACACTTCTATCTCGGTCTTAGCCAAACTTTCGCACAATTTCTTGATTTAGCCTCTCAGGGAGCGTTCTTACATCTCCCCATTAGTGAAGGTAAGGTAGTTCTCGCGAAAATTCTCGAGAGCACCCCCTACACTAACGTCTATGATGAAGCTCCCGAGGTAGATCAAACTCCATTGGACGAACCCACGACAGTCGGAACCTCATCACTCACATCACAAACTGTCAAACCTGAACCACAACCACCACATCCCCCAGAGGAAGCCAAACCTCTGGAATTTCCTCTTGATATCGAGACCGATCTCTTCTTTGATTTCGGAAATGCCTCGAATCACCCTGTGCAAAAGAAGTCTACAACCCGTAGAGCTCCAAATAATCATATCCCACATTGCCTTGAGGCATATTATCTCAAGGAGACTGTTCAAGAGCTCGCATCCATTATGAGTGACGAATGGTTGAGGGAGGCCGAAGCTTCACCTGAAGTTATCAGGACCCTGTCCAGCTTCACAACCATTCCGTGCATCATAAATATGATTTCTATAGACTCTCTTTATGATCCCACCGTAGGAGTATGCATTATGTCTAAATCATTAGCAAATGCACTCCTAGGAGAGGAACCTCTAGCCCCGACCAACAAATTTCTTAAACTGCCATCTGGGCAATTGGTCGAGAGTTGCGGGATTGCACAGACCATTCCTGTCATAATTAACAAGGTCAATATCCTCCTACATTTCTTCGTGTTTGACATAGAGGAATTTGACTTGTTGATTGGACACCCGCTCATGAGATTCCTTAACGGATTTCATGGAGGGAACCTTGAAGGTCATCTCGGGAAGAACCTTTGTGTTTCCATCCCATTAGCGAGTTCGCCCAATTCCAAGGCTGAATTACGGCCTGAGACTGACCCAATAGAGGAAGTGATGGCGGCAACTCTTCTAGAACCTTCTCATCCTGATCTAGAAGAGGACGCAAAAGATTTTGTCCAAGAAGAAGCCGAATTAGAAGAACCTTTAGACTTGGATAAATCTGAGCCTCCATCCAAGCCCTCTATAGAACTCAAGCCCCTTCCTTCTGGGCTTAAGTATGCCTTTCTTAATGGTGATAGGGAGGCCCCCGTGATCATTAGTGACCAACTCTCAGAGGAGGAAACTTCCAAACTCATCACCATTCTAGAGAAACACCGCTCTGTCTTAGGTTACTCTCTTCAAGATCTTAAAGGGATTAGTCCCACTCTCTGTACACATATTGACAAATATTGATTAAGTAGTATGATAAACATATGCAACTAAACTTTTCTCATACCTTACAATCGTCATTGTAGGCACAAAAGTTTAGTATAGTGTTCAGGATAATGCTCACAAGAAGAGGCATTATCTACTAAATGCATGGCTGAGTGTGGATATTTCACACACTCTAGATCATCTCAAAGATGTATCTTTACAACCATGAAATGCCTGAACTGACTATACAATCTTTGTATCAGACCTATATTCTCTGAATATGATCAAGGAATCTAAGAAAATCAATCTGATTTTAAGATAAGAGGGTCTTAAAATCTATTTTCCTATGGCACTTATTGTGTCCTTACTAGGGGAAAATCCAGACCAAAAGAATTGCGAATAATTTTTCACGTATCTTTCTAGATGGCAAAGTTGACTATTCTAAATCTTGAATGTATCAACAATGTGAAAAATTCTTATACGCAACATGTTGTACGGGGAATGGTTGTATGCATAATGCAACCAAAATGAGACTTATCTCATTACTGATGTGCCATATCCAACGTTGTCGTTTCTGTGTTTCTATATGAAAACACATTTGGATCTCTCTATAATTTGGTAGGCAAAATTAGCTGTAGGACACTGCGAAAATGCATAAATTGCTGAGACACACCGCAAATACGTGATTTTGCCTAAACACACCGCAAATTTATGAATGTTTGCTCAGACACATTTGCGGTGTGTCTAGGCAAACATTCACAAATCTTGAATGTCTGCTCAAACACACCGCAAATATGTCTGGGCAAACATTCACGAATTTGTGGTGTGTTTGGGCAAATTCCCATGTTTGCGGTGTGTTTCAGCATATCATGTATTTTCGCAGTGTCCTGTGGCAAAATTCGCCAATTTGGTAAGATACGAGTGTAATTAGGACATAATTAAATATTCTCAGTTACTAACTCAATATCAATAGGGAGAGTGATAGTGGCAAAGTAGACCAAACTATCATTGCATCGCATTAGTGATGCTCAAAATTATTCCCTCTTCTTATCATAAGAACCTGGAATATTTTGCTTCCTTAATTATAGGCTGACATGCTTTACTATACGTCGATGCTCATCATTGTGGCTAGTCTTTTTAGAGCCTGTTAGGCTGTGCTCTCCCTAGCTCAGGCTCTGGCAGTGTAGTGCCGTGTAGCGCCGAGCCGGGGGAGGAGTCGAGCAAACGCATACGCAGCTCCGCCAACTCCACCTTTTGTGTAGGCAAATGTCCTGTTCAGATGCATTTCAAAATTCCAAAATTCCTATCACATCAAATGTTACGGCACATACATTAAGCATTAAATATAGATAATTTTTTTTTATGTTTACACAGTTTAAATATAAATCACGAGACGAATCTTTCAAGTCTATTTAGGCCATGATTAGATATTTATTGAAAAAAAATTCTTTTCTAAATTTCAAAAGTTTTTGCTCATCTAAACGGGGTGTAGCTGGAAGTTAGAGCCCTTTCTTCGTTGATACAGACGCGCACAGTAACAGCAGGAGCAAGAGTCGCTCGTGCGAGCCGTATCAAAGACAACCTTAGTTCACAATTTAAACATGTATATGCATTCACACACTTGAGCACAAATAATTAACGTGTCAATCGATCGGGGATCGTGATATGCATGTCAATGGCCCAACAAGCTAATAACAATAACTTATCTTCAAGTTCAAGCGTGGACTGCTTTAATGTGGTGCCCGAATTATAATCGACGCAGACAAGTGGTCGGGACTTGTAAAAACCACCACGCATAGTATAGACTAGCACGGTGGGCGCGCTACCGCCGCGCCGGCTTTGAACGGCGCTCCTAGTGTGCCGGCAAAAAAACGAAGTGAACAGTAAAAGGTGACTAACAATATATGAAAAAAACGACACGGAACTTTCTTTTTCCTTTTCAAAGAAGGTAAAATAACAGAATGTAAAATTAACATGGAAGCAAAGAGCACAACTATTTCCTGAGTTGTATAGATCTTCAGACTTTGAGAAGCTTGGAGAGATGTTAAGACTTTCAGAGCCTAAGAGTGGCATTCAGAGTTTCAAAGCCAAAGCTACAGAGCATATGGAAGATTGTGTTAGCTTTCGAAAAATAGCAATCCATGTTAATGCAAATCTGGAGCTAAGTGACCACATGTTGAAGTTGGCAACGATTAAATCAAACTTACATGGCAGCCTCCTCCACTGCAGGCGGAAAGATTGCCTGCAATCATGTGTTGCCTAACAGCAGCATACCATGATAACGTACTGAGTTTTAAAAAAAATTATACCCTAACACCATCATAATGAATAAACCTGATCATTGATAGAACAATAGATTAGTAGTGGCCAAGCAAATCCATAGAGCATACATATGGTCTGACACTGCAAAATCATAAAACACAGATTAAGTCCAACAGTGCCAAGCCATTGAGCATGAAAAGTAACCAAACTTGTCACTCTGAAAAAGGCATATATGGTGGGAGTGTATGCTACATGCAGCCATGCAGGGGAGATGGGTAGTAAGGAAAATTTAATTACAGGTAAGAATTGAGCTGGCACAAATAACCTTGTATGGGAAGTGGGGGTGATGGTAGTGTAATACTATAGCAATTGGCATTTGATTTATTGATAACACTGATAAAAAGTACAGTTGCATGGAAGGTGAATAAACACATCAAATAGTTGTGTGACATATGACATGTTCCCTAGGGAAGGAGAAATGTGACCCTCCAAAGCCTGCCCGGACAGGTTCAGTGCCAGTATGCGCTCTGGACGCATCTGGCTGCACACCACGCCCTCCCAGCTGCAGAAGTGGATGGTGGTGTTCCATGAGCTCAACGCCCCTTTTGGATCGTTAATGATTGTTGAAGTCAAGGAGGGAGATGAAATCCGTGTCGTTCCCATTGAGGGTCATGCAGTTGGTGGTTCCAGCTCCACAGGAAAATAGCAACATTATTGTGGCCCATGATATGAGCATGGCAAATTCCATGTTTTGCTTAGCAGCCATAGTTGCGGTCTTCGTCATTAACTACATAAAGAAAAACATCAACAAATTACATATGCATTAGCTAGGCTTGCTTTTGAATGAAGCAAAACTGAGATGAAGAAATATAAGACAAAAAAAAAAATGAAGTGTACCAAGTGCCTGCTCGTGACGCCAGACGGAGTCCCAGCTCAAATAGAAGCCTTAGTCACAACTGAGATCAAAATAACACGAAGAAAGTCTAAGATACGCAGACACTCGAGAAAGAGACGAAGCTATGAAGCTTTGCAGCTAGCCACACACACAGGACATCTGTGTGAAACATGGAGGAACGCAGCAGTACCAGGCCTTCTCTTATACTGGATGTGAGTTGCACTTGCATAATTCAATAGGTGCGTAACAAGTGTTTAAGGGCATTACGTCAGGACATTTTCATACTCTTATTTGATCGGCAGCCTTTTCAACTTTACTGAAAAAAAAATCACGAACTAAACCCAAAACTGTGGACTTTGGTCAAAGTTTTGGGTCCACGAAGGGACATTTACCATTAATTATGAGGAAGCAGGTCAACTGATGTGTTAGACAGCGGCCTGCATGCAGACAAATGACGTGTATCTTAAGCCTCCTTGGTTCACTTCCAAAATTTATCATGCTTAAGATTTGGCAAGCCATGATTTTGGTCAGTATTTGGTTTTGCTACTAAAACTTGCCAAACTCTCAAATTTGTTTTATCAAATCTATGGCAATTTTTTACCCAACTTTTGGCCTGCCAATCTTTGCCTCTTTGGCATGGCAAATTTTGAACATAAACCAAGCAGACCCCCTTATTCTATGAATATATTAAGAAAGAGTCTCGGTCCAAATTATAAGTGTGCCGGCCTAAGGGTTAAATTTTCTGTTACGCACTAAGAAAGAAAACAAATTTCTCACTCGAGATCTGCGTGCCAACTGGCAATGGCTAGCAATAAGCAACAATGGTGGACCACATCCAACTCTGAAAAGTTGACTTTAGTAGAAAAATTTAAAAACTCCAGGTTAGGTCAGTCAGATTACAAAAATATATAGGTCACTGAGCAAATGCTAGAAATTATGCAGAGTTTTCGTTTCAACTTTGGCTTTGATAGATCGAGTTTGCTTCCTCTTTTCTACTTATCAGTTCTGTTCTTTTAATTCCCTAGCTGTTGCTTCTCATAACTTTGTGCAAATGCAATTTTTAGTTGGTACGTCCGAGTCTAGAAAGTAGCAGTAAATTAGATTTGATTTTTTGTCATAGTAGGAGTCTAAAATCTTGATGGTGCAATGGTGGCATTTGCAGAGGGTAGGTACAGTAGAGAGAAGCAAAGTAACAACTGAATTAGTCAAGCAATGGTAATCACAAATGTGCAAGCGTAATTGCAAAAGAGGCAAACGAATTAGCTCAAATTGATAATGGGGATTCAGGCATGGGGCGCAGACCTCCTTCGCTCCCAGCGGTAGAGGCAGCATCGGTCCGCCACCCTTCCGGTACACGTCCGAGCCCTCCATCTCCACCTCCATCGCCGCCGCCGCCGCCGCACCAGTAGCACCATCCGCCGCACCGCCCCGCCCACCGTCTTCGCCGACGAAGTGATCGTTGGGCTTGGGTGGGCTAGATGGGTTGGTACATTCGCATGAGACTGAGAGGCCTTTCCCTGTGTGCCATTAAAAAAGTTGACACTTCCTGTGTGTCACTAAAAAGTTTAAACTTCCCCCTATACCATCGCACTTTTGGGTTTTGCCCTACACGCCATTCCGTCCGTCCTCCGTCTCTTTTCTACCGTTAACTAGCCCTGACAGGTTAAAATGACCGAGTACCCTTCTAGATCGCGCGCATGCTTGCCCTGCCTCCGTGTCTTCCTCCGCGCCCGACGCCGCCTTCAGCTCTGTCCTCTCGTGGGCGCGCTGCCATCTGCTCATCGCACGTCCCAGCGTCGTACGGTCGCGCAGCTTTGACTTCGACGGCATGCAGGAGCGGGAGGTCGCCGCGCTGGTGCGGACCATCAGGTAGCGCGCGGCGTCCTCGGCAGCGGGCGTGGTGGACGTGAGCAAGGCGCTGAACGGCTTCGCCAATGGCGTGATCTGCCAGGCAGTGTCCGGGACCGGGCGGCTGTCCCGGGAGGAGGAGGCCGCGACCACGAGGAGCGAGCAGTTCCGGGCGCTAATCGACGAGAACTCGGTACTGCTGGGCGGGTTCTGCCTCGGGGACTACTTCCCGTCGCTGGCGTGGGCGTACACGCTGTCCGGCGCCGGCGCGAGGGCGTGGAGGAGCTTCAAGCGGGGGGACGAGGTGCTGGTCCTGCTGGAGAAGGTGGTCCAGGAGCACGCGGCAAGGCGGCACCAGGGTTTTTCTAACCGGTGGGAACCGGTCCGGAAACCGCGGTAACCGGTCAAACCGGTCCGGACCGGTACCGGTTTCCACCGGTTTCGGTTTTTTAAATTTTAAATTTAATTTTTTTAAAAAAAATGCTAAAAAATTCCTTAAAATAGTTCATGATTTATAGAATCCAATGTTGTCAAAATTTTTCAAATTTCAGTTCGTTTCGTATTTATTTAGACGTTTAGAAGTTTGAAAAAAAAAGAAAAAGAAAAAACAAGAGCTGGCCCGTTAAGGCCCATTAAATCATGAAGGTCGAAAAATATACTAAACGCACTCAAATTTGAAAAACTTTGACATCATTGGATTCTATAAATTACGAACTATTTTTAGAAATTTTTTTAGTAATTTTTTTTTTAAAATTAAAATTTAAAATTTGGAAAAGCGACCGGTTACCACCAAACCGGCCGGTAAACCGGTCAAACCGACCGGTAAACCGTTCAAACCGACCGGTAAACCGGTATTAAACCGTTTCACCTGGGCGTTTGAATTCAAATTTGAATTCAACCGGTTTCCGGGCGGTTACCGCTCTAACCGGCCGGTAAACCGGAACCGGAGGCCGGCGGTAACCGCCGTCCGGTCGGTTAGAAAAACCCTGGGCGGCACCCCGGCGGTGTCGGCGAGGAGCGAGGAGGAGGAGGATTTTGTGGACGTGCTGCTGGCGCTGCAGGCGGAGAAGCGGGACGACGGGTTCGAGCTCTCACCAGGGACGCCATGAAGTCGCTGCTGGCGGACATCTTCGCGGCCAGGACCGAGACGCCCTCCATCACGCTGGAGTGGGCCATGTCGGAGCAGGTGAGGGACCCCGCGGCCATGGAGCGGTTCAAGAGCAAGGTCCGGCCGACAGCAGCACTTTTGAGATTTTAAAATTATTACTAGCTTCAATCCTATTTTGGCACCTGACTCCAGTTATTTTAAAAGGTGACCAAGTAGCTTCAAATTCAATACTATATTTCTTTGCTCCTACCGTGCCCTACGTATAATAATTACTGATTCATGTATATTTTTCATATTATTTTTTAAGAAACGGATGCTTCCATTGGTTTCCGGCCCTCTTTTTATATCTATATCTATAGATAATAACTAATGACACCATTATTTATGGAAAACATGTATTAGAATTTTATAAAATAATTTACCAATTAAAACTATCCTAAAGCATACTGTTACCGCTTAGTGGTATGAGAGGAAAACAAACTTTTGCTTCACATTCAGACATGAGGGTATTTTAGACTTTTTATATGAATGTTTGACACCGTTAGAGATAAAAGTGGACGGAATGGCGTGTAGGGCAAAATCCAAAAGTGCGATGGCATAGGGGGAAGTTTGAACTTTTTAGTGGCACACAGGAAGTGTCAACTTTTTAATGGCACATAGGGAAAGGCCTCTGAGACTGACTAGGAGACCTGAATGGGCCTATCCTTACTGCTTATGTTCGCCTGTGGGCCGATGGCCTTGATGATACTGACCCTAGTTTCACAATTGGGCCTTCAGTCGTGTGCACCTCGGCCCAACTTTCAATCCATTTGCACTCTTCTTTTTTTCTCAAAAAAAAAAGAAACATTTGCACTCTTCCGGCATATATTTGACTGTTGAAATGAAAATCGTTGCCCTTTTTCTCGTTAATTTGAGTTGAGGCAGATATTTCGTCCAGCTAGGCTAGGGAGGCACCATACACAAAATGATTGTAGTCCCTTTCACTGACACGACTATAGGAGTAGACGTTGTGTTGGGCCTCGTGAAAATTCTTGAGACCTAGGGTCTGCTTAGATTACTCCTAAAATTTACCATGCCTATGATTTGACAAGCCTTAATTTTGTCAAGTATTTAATTGGCTACCAAAACTTGTCAAAGTCTAACATTTTTTTTGCCAAATCTATGATAAGTTTTTTTCTCAGATTTTGGCTTGCCAAATCTATGGCATGGCAAAATTTGGATGTTAACAAGCAGGCCCCTACTCTTTCTGCCCTTTTCTAAAGATTTTTTATGACAGACTTAGATAGAACAAAAACGACGCACGTTTTCTTAATCGGATGCTATCATCAACATAATTAATGGCGATTGGTCCATAAATGACAAGTAACAATATGACTACCAAATGTATACAACTATTTGATGCAAAATTATTTTATAATAACCCCCTAGAATCCCTTACATTCTACAGTTTTCACTTTTTTATCTAATATAGTAACCATAGTAGGGGTCCCAAACCCTCCTGCGATTTCGTGCAATTCCGCAGCTGCTTCCCTCATGTTCATTCGATCACCAGGGGCCTCGCAAGTGCATGAAAGTGCCACTTTCACTAGGGCCACGAGGCACCAGAGGACTCTCCTTTCATCTCCTGGATTCGCTCCTCGAGCGCACTCCTGGTGTTCTTCTAGAAGATGAGGATCCACCATGCCTAGTATTTGATCAGGAAAGTTTGTCTTGGATAAGCTGATGATGCTGAGTCCATTGCAGAAGAGAGAATCAGTTGGCCTTTTCCCTGTCAACATCTCCATCAGGACAACCCCGAAGCTGTACACATCTCCACAAGTTGATAGGTAATTGCCTTTGGCATACTCTGAACATCATTAGGAGAAAAAAAGGCCCAGTTTAGCGTGACATAATTATAATCTAAATGACTGCGTGTGTATATTGTTATCACATTAAAAAAAAGGCTACAACTTTATGTCTTTTTGTTACCTGGAGCCAAGTACCCAATTGTTCCCTTTACTTTCTTCCCGTATGCCCCCGAAAAGCCTCTGGCTCCTCGAAAATTGAGCCGTAGTATCCGACCCCAACCCCATCCATCCTCTTCATCATCCCGTTGGCCATCCCCAAGGCCCACTGTCCCTTCCCTTCTACGGCCTCAGGTGCTATTTTCCATTGCTTCACGGAATTACGCCATCACTGCGCCTTTATTTTCTTCCCGTACGCCCCCCGAAAAGCCTCTGGCTCCTCGAAAACTGAGTCGTAGGATCCAACCCGAACACCATCCATCCTCTTCATCATCTCGTTGGCCATCCCTGGGGCCCACCGTACCTTCACTTCTACGGCCTCAGGTGCTATTTTCCATTGCCTCATGGAATTACGCCATCACGGCCCCTTTATTTTCTTCCCATATGCCCCCGAAAAGCCTCCGGCTCCTCGAAAACTGAGCCATAGGATCCGACCCCAACCCCATCCATCTTCTTCATCATCCCGTTGGCCATCCCCGGGGCCCACCGTCCCTTCACTTCTATGGCCTCTGGTGCTATTTTCCATTGCTTCACGGAATTACGCCATCACGGCGCCTTTATTTTCTTCCCGTACGCCCCCCAAAAAGCCTCTGGCTCCTCGAAAACTGAGCCGTAGGATCCGACCCCAACCCCATCCATCCTCTTCATCATCCCATTGGCCATCCCTGGGGCCCACCGTCCCTTCACTTCTACGGCCTCAGGTGCTATTTTCCATTGCTTCACGGAATTATGCCATCACGACCCCTTTATTTTCTTCCCGTATGCCCCCGAAAAGCATCTGGCTCCTTGAAAACTGAGCCGTAGTATTCGACCCCAACCCCGTCCATCCTCTTCGTCATCCCGTTGGCCATCCCCAGGGCCCACCGTCCCTTCACTTCTACGGCCTCAGGTGCTATTTTCAATTGCTTCACGGAATTACGCCATCACGGCCCCTTTATTTTCTTCCCGTAGGCCCCCCAAAAAGCCTCTGGCTCCTCGAAAACTGAGCCGTAGGATCCGACCCCAACCCCATCCATCCTCTTCATCATCCCATTGGACATCCCTAGGGCCCACCGTCCCTTCACTTCTACGGCCTCAGGCGCTGTTTTCCATTGCTTCATGGAATTACGCCATCACGGCCCCTTTATTTTCTTCTCGTACGCCCCCGAAAAGCCTCCGGCTCCTCGAAAACTGAGCCATAGGATCCAACCCCAACCCCATCCATCCTCTTCATCATCCCGTTGGCCATCCCCAGGGCCCACCATCCCTTAACTTCAATGGCCTCAGGTGCTATTTTCCATTGCTTCACGGAATTACGCCATCACGGCCCCTTTATTTTCTTCCCGTACGCCCCAGAAAAGCCTCCGGCTCCTCAAAAACTGAGCCGTAGGATCCGGCCCCAACCCCATCCGTCCTCTTCATCATCCCGTTGGCCATCCCTAGGGCCCACCGTCCCTTCACTTCTATGGCCTCAGGTGCTATTTTCCATTGCTTCACGGAATTACGCCATCACGACCCCTTTACTTTCTTCCCGTATGCCCCCGAAAAGCCTCTGGCTCCTCGAAAATTGAGCCGTAGTATCCGACCCCAACCCCATCCATCCTCTTCATCATCCCGTTGGCCATCCCCAAGGCCCACTGTCCCTTCCCTTCTACGGCCTCAGGTGCTATTTTCCATTGCTTCACGGAATTACGCCATCACTGCGCCTTTATTTTCTTCCCGTACGCCCCCCAAAAAGCCTCTGGCTCCTCGAAAACTGAGTCGTAGGATCCAACCCGAACACCATCCATCCTCTTCATCATCTCGTTGGCCATCCCTGGGGCCCACCGTACCTTCACTTCTACGGCCTCAGGTGCTATTTTCCATTGCCTCATGGAATTACGCCATCACGGCCCCTTTATTTTCTTCCCATATGCCCCCGAAAAGCCTCCGGCTCCTCGAAAACTGAGCCATAGGATCCGACCCCAACCCCATCCATCTTCTTCATCATCCCGTTGGCCATCCCCGGGGCCCACCGTCCCTTCACTTCTATGGCCTCTGGTGCTATTTTCCATTGCTTCACGGAATTACGCCATCACGGCGCCTTTATTTTCTTCCCGTACGCCCCCCAAAAAGCCTCTGGCTCCTCGAAAACTGAGCCGTAGGATCCGACCCCAACCCCATCCATCCTCTTCATCATCCCATTGGCCATCCCTGGGGCCCACCGTCCCTTCACTTCTACGGCCTCAGGTGCTATTTTCCATTGCTTCACGGAATTATGCCATCACGACCCCTTTATTTTCTTCCCGTATGCCCCCGAAAAGCATCTGGCTCCTTGAAAACTGAGCCGTAGTATTCGACCCCAACCCCGTCCATCCTCTTCGTCATCCCGTTGGCCATCCCCAGGGCCCACCGTCCCTTCACTTCTACGGCCTCAGGTGCTATTTTCAATTGCTTCACGGAATTACGCCATCACGGCCCCTTTATTTTCTTCCCGTAGGCCCCCCAAAAAGCCTCTGGCTCCTCGAAAACTGAGCCGTAGGATCCGACCCCAACCCCATCCATCCTCTTCATCATCCCATTGGACATCCCTAGGGCCCACCGTCCCTTCACTTCTACGGCCTCAGGCGCTGTTTTCCATTGCTTCATGGAATTACGCCATCACGGCCCCTTTATTTTCTTCTCGTACGCCCCCGAAAAGCCTCCGGCTCCTCGAAAACTGAGCCATAGGATCCAACCCCAACCCCATCCATCCTCTTCATTGTCTGTCACACCCGGTTTTAAGGACAAAACCAGATATACACTATATGTGAAATAAACAAGACAAATCTCACATATAGTCACAGATAATGAGATATCAAGAGAACAAAAGCTTAAATAACGTATTAAAATAAATAATCATAACCTCAGAGTACAACGCGGAAAATGACTTCAATGCCGGGTGTAGACTTCACTCCGCAGGAACAAACTGACTGGTTGACCACAAGTCTATACTTCTCCTGAGGTGTGGGGGTAATAGCAAGAGTGAGTTCATGTCGAACTCAGCAAGTACAGTAATCATATGAACTCATGATCAATGTAAAGTAATTAAGGTAAAGCATAAAACAATTAATCAACAACAATACTTTCTGTTCCATGAGGATTCCAGGCCACCCATGACCGAGGGCGCGGCTAGTATACCAGTTTTACACTCTGCAGAGGTCGCACACTTTCACTACAAGCCGTGATTCCCATTTGCTCGGGGTAGCTAGCCCCATAACACTACCAAGGTGAGTGAGCAGGGTTTCACTATGAAGTCTTTCAAAAGTCTTGTCTAACAAGTTAGGGCCGTTATGGATACTGTGCCTGTTCTTATAATATTTCCCCTGCCTGATGGCACATAACCGCAGCCTATACACATCATTCCAGACAGGGGCCAAACTATAAGCCATCCCGGTTAATCCCTAACAAGCTAGACAGGAGCATTTTACTGAACTAAAACCAGAGCCCATTAGCACCCATAGTTGCGCGGTTTTCCCGGAGGTTCACTTACGGAATAAAGTCATCTTTTAATGTTTATTGCTTTCCCATTAGTCAATTCACATGATCATGATCACAGAAATAAAACCCAAAACTATACTTGCCTTAATTTGCTTTTCACCCCACAGCTGCTCAGTAATCCTTGAAAGAATCCCTGGATCACCTTCTTCTTCTTGATCACCAACGTAACTCTCTCCGACTGAGCGAGATCATATAGCACCACACATGCATTCAATACATACATGCATAGCAAAGATAATATTCTATTAGAACAATACACCAATCAATGAAATAAAAGTTAAAAGGTTTAGAAAATGAATCTACGTGTTGCTACGAGCACACAGACGCGAGAATCACGCTAATCGGAGCTAGGGTTGGAAAGATAGGATTACCGGGGGATTGCTTTTATTTATAAAAGAAACCATAAAGAATATATAAATAAATACATTATAGTAAGTTTTCAGAGAATATTACTTTCATAGAGACATCTTAGTTCAATAAAACAGAATAAAGATCATTTATAGTTATTAATAAAAGAGTAGGGTTGAATTGACCTTTTATATAAAAGCCAGTGGTTTTAGTGGATTTATAAAATAACATTTCATTCAAAGCCTTCAAACAGTTTTGAAAACATTACGAAACTATTCTACTCGTTCCAACGATCGCATCGATATAAAGATCACTAGAAACGGATTTAAAATGCAAAAGATATGAATTTTATAAGCATTTTAAAGCACTTTTAGGAATTAAATAATACTTAAAAATAAAAATACTATTAACATAGGTAAAAGTTATATCACTGGAAAGAGGATAAAATTATGAATCCAATGCAATTTGAATCATCGCAATCGGAGCTAAAACGCGCATTTTATAAGCAATTGAAAATCAGTGGCATGATTGTAAATATAAAAATCTGATTTTTATTAAAACCGACGGAAAATACGTCTTCTCTGCTGGAAAGCGTAAACCGAGGAATACGCCAAGGTCGCTGACCGCTGACCTGGTCAAGGCCACGTGGCGGCTCCGTATTGGCTCGGTCCATGGACCAGCTGTGCACCGGAACTGTGGACCAAGTCCATACTGTGCTCGTGGACCGGTTATGAAACGAAGGGGTATGGATGAATAATAGCCGTCCGATCCGAGATCGACGGCCAGGATTAGAAGCAGGGAAGGGGGCCGGCTCTGTTCGCCGAAGTTGGGCGGCGCCCGGCCGGTTCCTCGCCGGAAGTTCGCCGGCGTCCGTCGAAAACGGCCTAGCGTGCTCGGTTCTGCATCGGGAAGGCACTGGGAGGTCACGGAGTTCGTCTCGAACTCGCCTGTGGGCACGGTTGGGGCTATGGCGGTCCGGCAACCGAGCAGCGCGCTTGGCGGCGGCGCTGGCTCGTCGGAGAGCGGCGGCGCGAGGGGAAAACGGCCTCTCGGTGCACCAGAAGACACGGGAAGGGCACTGGAAGGGAGAGGGGACGCTCACGAGCTCACCTAGTGCCTCGGGAAGGCCGGAGAGGGCTCGGAGAGGATGCTCGACGGGGGATGGCGGCCGGCGGGGAGCTGCAACGGTGGCATCGGTGAGACGGTGTACAAAAGAAAGGGGAAACGGGGTGAGGAGCCTCGGGAGGTCGCGATGATGCTCACCGAAGTCTTGCAAGGGAGGATTCGGCGATGAGACGCCGGAATTGCCCTCGGCGGCGGCGAAGCTCGACGGCGGCGGCTCGGCAAGCTCGGGGGGTGCGCGAGAGGGCAGGCTAGGGTTCGAAAAGGGCGTAGAGGGGTCGCGCAGGGACTTAAGTAGCCACGGGCAGCTTCAAATTGGAAAGGGAGTGCAATCCGGGGCCGGATTTGCGGCGGCGACGGCGTCGGTCGCCGGGAAAGGAAAGCAGAGGAAGAAGAAAGGAAGGTGAGGGAGGGCGCTGACGCGTGGGGCCGGCGAGGCAGCGAGACAGAGAGGGAGCGGGCGCGGGATGTCAGCGGCTGGGGAGGAGTTGGAGCGCGTCCTGGCTCGGGCTGGGCTGCGCGCGCGAGCAGCTGGGCCGGCCGACGGCCCAAGAGGGCTGGCCGAGAGGGAGAGAGGGGAGGGGGAAGAGGGAGAGGCCGAGTGGGCCGATTGGGCTGGCTGCTGCTGCTGCCTCTACTCTCTTCTTCTCTTTTTCCAATTTCCTTTTCTATTTCTATATTCCAAACCATTTTCAAATATGTTTTCAAAAAGGGAAATTGAATATTTGACAATTCAAATGAAAATCCAAGCAATACAAAGAAGTAAAGTTCCAGCATGAATGCAACACCCAAGTTGTTGACCTAGGTTTTATTTAAATTTTACCCAAAAATTATTTCTTCTCCTATGATTATTTTTACTTCTCAAATAAATATTATTTTTCCTATATTAGATGACAAACAATGGCATAATTAAATTGATTTTTCCTAAAAACAGTATTTTCTCACTATTTAATTGATTCCCTTTTATTTTTCCAAAGCCAATTTCCAAACCCTTTTCAAAAGCTATTTAAATTTATTTTTGGTCTTTCATTAAAATAATCCATCTTAATAAAATATTTTAAGGACTTGAGGGCTCAAACATTCTGCAAAACCCTAATATGAGCCTTTATTTAAGTCAAAAATTATTTTCCTCACTTTAACATGAGCACAAAATACCAATTTAAATCATTTTATTCCTTTTTATAAAATAGCAAAATTCAGGGTGTTACAATTCTACCCCCCTTAAACTGAATCTCGTCCTCGAGATTCGAGAAGAGGATTGGATTTCCAGAGAGAAACATGAGAAAGATCTCGATAATTCTTTTAACCCAAAACTTCCAGACCAAACTTTAAACACTTATGTCTCATAGTCACACTTGCATACAAGGCTTCCACTGAATGGCTATTATTCATAATTGACCAAAGTCTTCCTTGACTACTATCTTTTTAACTCACAACTCAAGAGATATGGAAACATGATCTACATTTGTCCCTCTTTATTATGTTTGCACACCCGTAGAACATGTCAGTAGTATTCCACAGGTAGAGGTTGACCACCTTGATACTCAATTCTTTTCCCTGACGGTGTTGTTAAGAGCATTGTGCCTTTGGTGCCATGAATCACTCCCTTGTGTGCACACAACCATCCGCTACCAAGAACAATGGGAATATTGAGTGACTCCAAAAACATGTAGCATATTTTCTAATACGAACATATGTACAACAAATATTAAAAGTGTATTACAAATTATATAATGTTTTATATTTATTATATTGTCAACTATTATAGTTTAGGTCGCTTGGTCGACAGGGCGTCGGACCATTCAACAACGTCCGACGGCTAACACTGCGCCTCTGTGTTATAGAAGCGTCGGACTGTCCGGAAGAGAGCGTCGGACGATTCCCAACGTCCGACGGTTAACTGATCGCGAGCGTCAGACTGAGTTTTCACGTGCGTCGGACTGTGGACCGTCGAGTGACAGTCGGACGCCCCGTCGCGGCGAGTTCATGTCGCGACGCGCGCTCTGGCACGCTCTGTTCGTGGCACGGTGCGGCACGGCGGACCGTCGGATGATGATTCTTCGTCCGACGCCTACCGTCGGACCGTTGTCTCGCTTTCGTCCGACGCTTCGGAGGTTTCTGGTAAAACGCTAACACGTTGAACTTCCGTCCGACGCCGCCCGTCCGACGCCCGTAATACATGTTCCTAAAGTGCAAATATTATATAATGAATTTGTATTGTTACATTCAGTTTTTGGAAATATGTAAAACTATTATATAATGTTTACTTAGTTGTACATATTTGTTGGCTTTAACAATATTAAAATTCCTCGTATTTTCTAATACGATCGGATCAAGACCGCTGGAGGAGGAGAACATGGACGACAGGAACCATGGAGTGGAGTCACCCTGGAGGAGGTGACCCAGCAGAACGACTACACTAACTGAGGAGTGCTCATACCACTACTTCCTCGACAATGCAGGTGTCATGGCAGCACCTTCTTTTAGAGAATCCTATTAGACATTGCATATTTAGAATTGCTAGCGCTTTATATTTATTCCTTTGCTAGTATATGATGCATGCTACTACCTAAGCCGTTAATACCTTGCTTGCAACCACGCTACTATGCTACCCAGCTTCGTGCAAGCACGTCAAGCAGCCGGGGATAATTTCGAAGAATGTCATGGCGATGAACTGCATGCTAAGAAGCCAGAGGATATCTTCAGCCGATATAACATGTTTTATCACCGGCTTTTGTTTTCTCCAAGTTGGGATTACAGCTTTGATACTCTTCTGAGTTGTCTTTCACGTTTCAATCGGATCTTTATCCCATAGCCGATTTTTTCCTTGGACAGCCGAATCCATCTTCTAGCAGCTGATTCAGGTAGACCGCAATCCTGGTGTTTAATGGCTGCTCCGTACATACAAAGTACGAATATTTTTATTCTTAATCTGACCACTAGCTGACAGTACGAACATCGGCCGCCTGAATCAACTCAAATCAGCTGTACGGATTTTTCAGTGGGATTTGATAGATGGAGGTCTTTCATTATATCAATCAAATTGCTGATGAAACCGCCATGGATCAATCAGCTGATTTCCTTCCCAATTGCTTGGTCGGCTATTGACGTATTTGCTGGAACTAATCGGCTACTCACAAGCCGATAACCTTAGAACAATACTTCTTTCCTCCCCTT
This sequence comes from Alloteropsis semialata, assembly GCA_004135705.1. Classification (NCBI taxonomy): domain Eukaryota; kingdom Viridiplantae; phylum Streptophyta; class Magnoliopsida; order Poales; family Poaceae; genus Alloteropsis; species Alloteropsis semialata. The sequence continues at coordinate 5,751,160 of CM014272.1, forward strand.
TAATCATGGGGCACTTGTTGGCCTAGAGAGCCGAGAATAAATAGCTCCTGTACTGGTGGATAGAATCGGCTATCCCACAGCCGATTAAATTTTTGTTGGCTCCAATAAGGAAAATAGCTATCTAATACCAATCAGGGTTATTGCCACTTTTATTTGTCAATTATGTCGTCATAGTATTTAAAAGTTTACCCTCAGCAGATAAATATTTGTAAACATAAATATTTGCACATAAACTTTTAAATACTACCATAGTTTTGCATATTTTGATAGTGTAGAAATTATAAATATTCCACATAATCAATATGTAAACATAAATTACTTGGAACTACTTGATCACACTAACAGCGCATCACCTAACTTAATTTTTTAGCAGTACTGACAGTAGGGCAGCCAAAAGCTATCATAATTCATAACCAAAAGCTGAGTCCATCAGCAGAATGCCAGTTGCCAGCTTACTCCTAGTTCAAGACTTAAGAGTACTGCTGGCCGCGAATGATATGCACCAGCATGGCAAACCTCTCGTTCTTGATCGGTTCGAACAGGCAGATGTCCCCGTCCTCCAGGCTGCAGTCGCGGGCAAACTGGCGCCACTCTCCGGTGGCAAGCATCAGCCGGTCGTGCAAAGTTGTACGCCACGCCCTGCCCTTCCGACGGAGCATCAGAGCTTGCTTCCCGTCTGGAAGATACTCAGCAGCATCGCTGAAGTCCTGTATTACATGCATTACAGGTACAAAGAGTAATCAGCTCAACCATTACCTATGTACTGTCTATAGAACTAAAATTCGGGTTTTTGTGTATGCAATGCATATACTTGACGCATTTGAACTTACTAGGACGACAGCTCCGTGGTTGTTGGCAACAATTGGACTTACTAGGATGAAAGCTTCGCTGTTGTAGCCAACAATTTTCTTATTCATGTTTGCCACAAAAATGGATACCTTAGCCTTGATGGCCATGGCTTTCTCTTGCACTGCCTTGTCCTGTGCTGGAGTTAAACAGGTGCCGCTCAGTACCACATAAAGAGGAGGCTTAGAAGGCCCCACGCAGTCACTCAAAACGTGATGCCCTTGCTCCACAGCTCGACCCGTATGCAAGTCCAGCGATCCAGAATTCTCACCTGCAGAAAAGGATTTCGCATCATCATCATCAAACAGAACAAAAAGATGCAAAACAAAATATGTTACATGCTAGACCAGAACAGTAGAAAGTGTCCATACCACCTGATTTCTCATGTCTGTTTGTTAAGCCATGAGCATGCCCATCCGAGAAACGAAGCAGATGGACCATCACTCTGAAACCCTTTTTACTTGGCATCGGTTGAAACAGGCATATATCATTCTTGCGTAGATGGTTATCATGGACGAAGTTTCGCCATCGTGTGCTTAGCATGCATCCCTGTCCATGAGGTCTAATATGGAGCCTGGGACGCCACTTTTTCCCTCCTGGGCGTTCAAGTGTGATGAGTTGGCTTTCTTGAGGAAAGTATTCTGCTGCATAGTCCTTGCAGATGTACTGACAAGTGAAAATAAAAAATGTACTGACAAGTGAAAAAAAATGTAATGTTTCAAAGTCTAATAAGAACTTGAACATATCCTTGTTTATTTACAATACCTAAAACCTGAATGCAACATGACAACTGATGATGGTTTGGACTGAATTATTACAAACATGTAAAGAAGAGACTACTTCAATGGCATAGAGTAACCAACTACACTAAAAAATACCAGTGCATATTACCAGACTAGAGTTGACATTGGTCTTCTTCATCTGAACCACGAGGACAGGAATTTCTGGTTGAACTTTCTTGACAAGGGCAACTATTTTCTCCTCTTGTTCTGAAGTCAGGTGGCACCGTCCCGATAAGACATAATTACGCTCTGAGAATGCCTTAACATGATCTGACTGGATAGATTCGTTGCCAGAAAGACTACTTTCTCCTGCTAAGATATTATATTAAATTATAAATTATAAAAAATTATAAATTATTAAAGTGACAATAATAAAAGAAGTATATGATACGAAAATACAAATGGCTCAACAATTTTAACCTGATTCCTCATACAGTGACAATGTTGCAGCCTTCTTTGCTGTTTCCTTTCGATGGCTTAAGCTTCCCCTCTTACCAGATCCACCCCTAGAACAAGTTGATGATGCGCGAATTACATAGACTGTAAATGTGGATCTTCTCCCAGTCATTGTAGGTAAAAAGAGGCAAATATCTCCCTCCTGCACATGATTATCTAGGACAAACTCCATCCACTGCCCCCTAAGCATGTATATTCTTGCATCTTTTCTTTTGTGGAACATGGGGTGCCACTTCTTTCTCTTGCCTGGTCTTTGAAGAGTGACATTCCTGCTTTCAAGTGGGAAATGTGCATGTGCATATTCCTTGGAAATAGCCTGATTATAGATGGAACATGATGTGAGGCTCTTGACAGGCAACCAAGAATAAAGAAAAACACAGTTCTTATATCAAGAAAAGAACCAAAATCATTTGTTCAACAAGTGTTCAGAAGGTTCCTGAGTACTTGATGATCGCTACACTACATTCCCCTGATTTATCGGGAGGATAAATGCTCAGCAATACGAAATCCACTATCAACAAAAGGTTAATATCAAGATAAGTGAGTTGCCATCCAACAGGATCGAGTTGTGATCTTACCAGATAAGGACACGGTGGTTCAATATGGCTCTTCCTAATGACTGCTACAAAAGCAGTACTTTCAGGTTGAATTTCCTGGATAAGCTCAATTACTCTCTTCTCTTGTGCTTCAGATAGGTAGTTTCCTCGTGACATAACATAATCTAGCCCGAGGGATGTCTGAAGATCATCCGACTCAAAAGACTTGTTTTCAGATGGAATATCTCCTCCTGTACAAAGTTTCGCAGCAGATTATATGAACAAGTATCATAAAGTTCAACTCAAATGTGTAAGTAACCTAATTAACATTAACCTGACTCAGATGATGACGAGGATGAGAATGTTGCAGCCATTTTTGCAATTTTCCCATGATGACAGGAACTACCTTTCTGACACCTAACAAATCTTTCACTTGCTGATGATTTTGTGGTCTCATGATGAGAATTGCTTGAAATGTCAATACAATCCACACTTCTTATGCCAGGACAAGAAAATACTTTCTCACAGCCATCACAACCAAAGATAGAAACCTCAAAACAAGATCTCTCAATGTGAAGTTGTCCGAGTTACCCTTCTTTTACCTTTCTTTTCTTTTTATCCTTTCCACACCATGAATCAAACACCCATCTCTCATCTTGCCGCTCCAAAGGGCACTAGTTTGGAGCCACCACCATCATCCCATCCTATTCTTTCACCTAGCTATGAGCTTCGCCCTAGTTTCATAGCTAAGGTTTGGGAACAATCATTTGCTGGGCAAGAAGATAAAAACCCCTACACTCACTTACGTGATTTTGAGCAATTGTGTTCATGTCTTCACATTGAAGGCATGACACGATATACCTTGAAATGGATGCTATTCCCGTTCTCTTTGACGGGAGCAGCTAAACAGTGGTATGCTCGACACGTAGAGAGTGCACATGGAGAGTGGGAAAGCCTTCAATCCAAATTCTGCTTAGCTTTCTTCCCTGTCTCTCGTGTTGCTCGTCTTCGACTAGAGGTCCTAACCTTCAAGCAAAAGAAAAGGGAGGCTCTAGGTGCGGCATGGGCCCGTGTCACAGACTTAGTATCTTCTGGCCCTGATTTAGCTATAGCCGAGCCGGTACTCTTGCAACATTTCTACCTCGGTCTTAGCCAAAACTCCGCACAATTCCTTGACATATCTTCTGGAGGAGCATTCCTTCGTTGTACCGTTGGTAAAGGGAAGAAACTTCTTGCTAAAATCCTTGAGAACATCCCCCACACCCAAGGGTATAATCAGCCTTCTAAGGAAGAAAAGGAATTCATCCCCAAGCAAAAAGAAATCCCGATGGCCGAATCAAAATCAATCCCATCCAAAGATTCTGCCATCGACCCTGAACCTCAAATACCACAAACATCGAAGGAGGAAGAAATCCATCCCCCAAACCACTCCTTCGATTTTGAGGCTAATCTCTTATCTGACCTTGCTAGTTTTGGGAATGCCTAAAATTATCCTATCCAAAAGAGACCTTCTAAGAAAGTTTATTCAAAACCTCTCAAGAAAGGATCTCTTCGAAAATCTCCCAAATTAGCATCATCCGACGCCTCGAGTTCCCATGTGGCACATAGGAAAACATCTAGGATCTTGGATGAACCTCCAAAAGGAATGCTGAATGTGCCCATAGAAGAAGAGCTAAAACGCTTAGAAGAAAAATCTATCCTCTCCTCTTCTATGCCCACATCCACCATGTCCTTTGAACCCATCTCTAAAGCCATCCTTGATCTCGACAAATCCAATTGTCGGAAGCGAGCCTCGTGTACGGTCTTCACTCGAGGGACGTGGATATTTCTGGTGATTGGCTCCTGGGTTTTTATTTACTCCAAGCAATAGACAAGCCCCGGTGCATTCAGCCCTTCTATTTATTAAAATATTTATCACTTGAGTTAATCTATTGCATTAAGTTGATAGGACTTGTGTGATAAACCCATTGATGCATTATCATCCTTGACCGCTTATCCCAAATGATAACCTGATTTAAAAAGAAAATGTTTTTGCAAAATGCTTAGCCCTGCTTAACTAATTTAGTTTTTGCGAAAATGCTATTTTCTGAGCTATAATTATGCTATTGATGATTCATGGGAAAATGGGAAATAAAATATTTTTGTTCAATGATTATGCATTGGGCCCAATGCGTGATCATCGACGGAAAGGGATGTTTCGCTCGGGTGGACAGTTCATGGGGCGGCGTTCCCCATGTCTCTCTCACCCGGCAGGCATGGTTTTAAAAACCATTTGGTAACCTTGTACTTGGGTTAGAGTCCCAATACAGGATTGCCGGCGGAAAGAAAGTAGGGACCGTTCGTTGTAGGACTGTTGTGATCAAGATGAACAGACTAGCCACATACCATTAGGAAAAGCCTTAAGTCAGGTGGCTCTATTGCTGGAACCGACAACCACGCACTGGGAGTGGAGAGATGGCGAGAGTAGCGTGTACCCTCGTGGCCTGCGTGCCTGGAGACGAGAGGAGTACTGTGCTCTCGGGTGGCGCAGGACAAGCTGTGACGACGGGTTGGTATATGTATGCCGGCGTGCTGCATATACAGTGTGGATAGGATCCCCAGCTGGGTATACTTTCTGGATTTGAATCGACGTTGCTCCTCGGTTAATGGAGACTTGATCCTCACTCTCTACACCGAAAAGTGGTTCGGAACTAGGTGTTTTGAAAATGATTAAAAGAAATGAAAAGAATGTGATATATGAGAATGGATGTTGGAACTAAGAATATGATTATAATAGTGATAAAATGAAATATTGAATAGGATAGTAATGCTTTTCTGCAAAACTCTTGTCTCTTGCTAGCTTTACCCTCAACCTTACATTCCTGAGTCTAATTTTACACCTTTAGTCGGGTAAGTCTTGCGGAGTACCCCATGTACTCAGGGTTTGTTAACCCCTGTTGCAGGTAAGTCGAGTGTACCGCTATGCGTGGGACCGTGCCGGTCGGCGGATCGTGCATGGATGAAGAAATGCATGAGATATAACCCTTGGGCAAGGGTATAGTTGTATATTGCTACTCCACTACAAAACTCTGGTTTGGGATAATGTAATTTATATTTAAAAATCTATGATTACGTAATACTTCCGCACTCTTCACTCTGATTCAGATTATTTATGTAAATTGTTGTAATACTTGCAATGTCTTTACAATGAGATCCTCGGGGAAACCAGGGTTTCCTAGGAGACCCGACAGGCCACCAAGGTCGTGGGGGAACCCGTGCACAGTAACTTGATGTCCTGAGGGACGATGATGGTGCACGTGGGCCCGGCGATCAGGGCGGTTCTGTCACAGCAACCGTCTTGGTAAAGACCTCGATTAATCATTACCTTTGTAAAGAACATGACTCGGATGAATTCATGGTTGAAAACTAGGTACTTAAGCAACTATTCATCATTTCCATTTATAGAGTTTACCTTCAGAGTCCGTTTTATTTAGCTCCTAAAAATAAAATTTAGACATACTCTAATGACTGAAACATATTTTTATTTGCTTTATGTTTTATTTCTATCAATGGAGCACACTTAAAAATCATAAAGACAAGATAATACTTAGCTGGATATGTAGAGGATCCTTCGTAGACCAGGCTTGCTAGCAATTGGTAGGTGTCTGGGTGAACTAGCACTTGATCATATAATATCCTACAAAACAATTGCCAAAAGAACACCAAAACTCATGGAATGAATTAGGATAAAGGGTTAGTAGACACTTGTTTAGAGATTAGTTGTTCTTGCAGGTTTCATATTTTCTTCGTAAAATTCTAAAAGAATGGTTATTGCTTCCTTAATCCGTTGATCTTCATGTTCCCACATCATTTTTTTGGGGGGGGGGGGTTCATAAATGTGTGGACCTTAATGTGTCCACATTTTTTCAGACTTTTCATTTTATGAATGCAAGGAGATATAATGCAATGAACTATTTCTAAATGCATGTAATCTTTATTTTTATTTTTTATGCCACCACAATGAGTAACTTTATGAGATTTTTGCACACCATAAAAGTATTCACACGGGGATTAGAAATTTTATAATTATGCAATAAGATTTTTGTTTTATTTTCTAGATGCAATGCTAATGTAGAAATGATGCAATGATGACTACTATTTTTATGTTCTTTGTCTAATGCAAGTGTAACAAGAATTAAATATGCAAATGCTAAAGAGTAAATTCGCTAAAGTGAAAAAGGAAATGATGTAAAGTAAATATGGATAAGTACCGGCGTTACCTTTGAGTGAGGGTTTGAAGTTTTAAGTCGTCTAACCTATTTCTACTCGCATCCAGCATCACCGCCGGTGTGAAAGGTCAGTAGAAATCACAATTACTATATGCCTAAATCTGAGAAGCGCATGTGTAAATACATTTACACAGGCAGATGATGTAAAGCGACCATCTGTGTTAATACTTTTACACATGTGGTTTTTTTAAAAATGTCGCCTGTCTAAATATCTTAACACAGACGTCTTATTTTCTTGTACCGCTTGTTTATAGTTTTTTTTTTCCACAGGCGGTTTTCGTAAATTTGCCGTCTCTAGAAAATGTTTTCCAAAGACGATTTGCAGAGCATACCGCCTCATAAACATTCTTAAGAATTGCTATGGTACACCCAAATGACTGTGAACCGTTATGGGCGGACCTGGCATTGTGCATATGTATGCACGTGCATATACCACATTTTTTTAGGAAAAATTGAATAGGTATTTGAAGTATATACATGTATAATACATATAAAGTGTTAAAATTCATTTCTGGGTCATTTTCTAAGCAATTTGGCTAGAATTTGAAAGCAGTCCACAATCCGAACGGTCCATGGCCCATGTTCTCCACTCCCCCCCAAAGGCCCAAAATCAATTGAGGCCAGCCACTCAACCAAGAGGGTAGGGCACCGGGCACCGCACGGGCACGACTCCAGACTGCGAGGCGCGAGCAAGCTGCCGCCCGCTTGCCGCGCCACCGCCGCTCCAGTGCGCCGCTGCCCGCTCGCCGGCCTCGCCCTTCTCGCCGGTGGCCGGTCGCCCCTCCCCACCCGCCCGGCCGCTCGGCCACGCCAGTTGCCCCGCCCGCGGTCGCAGTCCGCTCTCATCAAGGGCTCGCAGCTCACGGTCGTCGGTCGCGCGGTCGCGGCCGGCTGGCGTCGCTCCATGCCGCCGTCGCAGGCTCGCGGCCACGCCCACGCTCCAGCCGTCCAGCATCACCGGCCGCCCGGCCTCCGCCTGGCGCCTGCGGCCTTGCCCTGCGCCACCGCTCCAAGTCTCCATGTGCATACCACGGTCTCAATTCCTGGGTCCGCCACTGTGAACCGTTCATTTTTTTTCGATCAGACGGTCACGATCAGATCTTATCTCCTTAGAGGTAATATCTTAAATACATTTTTATTTATTTATTATTTAAAATAGGATAAAAATGAATATTTAGGATATAGAAAATCTTTTTAAGATCTATTTGCATGCATGCACGATTGATAGACTGCTCGGATGCGCATGCTTCAGGAGCAATTTGGCCTCTCAGGCCGTCGTATATTCTCAGAAGTCAGAACTGAGAATTACCGCTGGGCCAATCCGAATCTCGTGGCCCACGATAACCCCCGCACTGCCGCACCCACTCGGCTGGGCCACGCCCACGCATCACATCGACCAAACGCACGGCGAAACCAACAGCCCACAAAGGCCGCCCAACTAGGTTTCCGGCTGCTCTCGGCCCTCGCAGAAAACTTGCCGTTGCTGGCGGGCGGCAGGCATCGCAACTCCCGCGGCCCGAAACAATCGCGCCTCGGTTTCGTCGTCGCAGCAAGGAGAAAACGTGAGTCGTGTTGGGAATTGGTACTGGGACTGCCGACGCGCCGACCGCCGAGCAGTGCCGAGGGACCGTCGCCGGTCGGCCGGCGTGGCGTGGCGCGTGGGCGCCGCCGCTGCCCCTCCCATTCATCGCGCGCGGCTGTTTCCAGTAGCAGCCCCAGGCGGCCAGGCCCCAGCCTGCACGCGGCTCTCCGGTCTGGGCGTGGGGTTTGCTTGCTCCGCTTCTGTCGAGGACGGCATTTGGCAAAGTCACCGTCCGGTCTGACGGCTGCACAAAGGAAGCTGATACTGCCGTGCCAAGTGCCAATTGCCGCCACTCCACTCCGTGGTGGGGCGGACCGCAGACAGCGAGCCTGTCCGACGCACATGTAGACCGCAAGCAAGAGCTAGCCAGCTAGCTAGGACGAGTTTCGGAGCACTCACACTTCGCGCGCGAAGCAATAGTTGGCATCAAAACATGCTACTCCCTCGAGTTGCTTCCACGCGAAGGCACAAACTCTCCATCTGTACCAACACGGACCACGAAATGTACTAGTATATATACTCCTACCGCACAAACTCTCCCAAAGCGGGTCTTGCTTGTCGCCATGCCGCAGGGGAAACGCGACGGAACGGAAGACGAGTAAAATCCAGGCAAGCGACCGGGAGGGCAGGGACGCACTCGTGTAGTCGTCTGCTGTATGGCGGTACGCAGAACAGCGACGCGGTCACCGTCGTCTCGGCGGTCCCAGTGAAAAGTGAGGAACTCACCGCTTACAGGTCCGTGTTCGTCTCCATTTTCTTCTGGTCGAGTCGAGACTCGAGAGCTCGAGCCTAGTATGTACTCCATACAGGCATACTACAGCCTAATCCATCGTACGTGGTCCCAGCAGCCCACAGACGCCGGCCATGTGGACGTGAATATGTGATGGATCCGGACATCCGGCGGTGTGGTTGGCGCAGACAGGGTTCGCACGCAGGGGCGGCCGAATTGTTTACCACTCACTCCGCGGGCTAGACCACCCTGGCTCACTCATCACCGGTGACACGTGGCCTCGACCCGGGTGCTGCGCATGTAGGGATGGATTCGGATCGGATACGCATGGAATCGGATCCGGATATCACTTTTTACCATATTTTAATTCGAATTCGAATCTTGTCGGATACGAATACGGATGCGAATGTTGTCCATTCTTGTCGAATACGAATACAAAACGAATACATCGAATACGGATTCGCATTCGGATAGATGGCTTCATCACGTGTTAATTCTTCACGGATACGGATAATATCGGATATTTCACATTTTATTCGAATACGAATATGGATTCGGATAGAGAAAAGTAACAAAAAACGAATTCGAATATTTCTATTTAACATGCACATTAAAATCGAATACGAATACGGATATCCATATTGACGTTTTAGTCGAATACAAATACGAATAATTCGGATGTCTGGACATCCGAATCCATCCCTATGCGCATGTGCCGAACTTGCCACTTCATGCTTTCTTTATTACTGTTCGCGTGCCAAGACCGAGAGCGCCGCGCCCAGTCACAGAGCTGCTGCGACGGACGACGACAGCCGCACGGTCAAATAAACCCCATCAGCGCGTCGGTAACACACGATCCAAAGCCGGTCTTGGTCTCTCGACCCCGCTGCTGCTCCGAAAACTATTTTCTCTGCCGACCAAAGTCGAGCCGACCGCCCAGTTCACGCCATGTGCGCCGGCTGCCCCGACGGCCGGAGCCCCGGAATCGGGGGTGGGGTATCTCGCGAAGCTGGCTGGCGCCGTGGACCAGTGGTGCCGGTGGCGCGCTCGGTCCCTCCCTCGTCCCCCGGGGCCGGCCTGCGCCGTGGCACCAGCGGCATTTTCCGAATGAACCGAGGAGGACGCGTGTTTAACTCGGCGTTTAGTCCGTTTTGTGGTCTGAAGTAGAAACCTGAAACCCGTCCAAGGCTCCAGGCGCAGTCGCGCGTGCGCGGAGGGACAGGCGGCGCGGCGTCGATGAGCACCGAAACGTCTGTGCTACCACTAGGCTCAAACTGTGACGAGGATACATCGCGGATTCACGCCCGCGGCGCACTCGTGTTCCTGCCATGCCGGAAAAAAGGCGTACGGTGTTCGCTACCAGTGCTTGTGTTTAGAGGCAGCGGTGATTAGCAGAACATGGTTTCATTTCGTCGTTTCAAAATACTGTCATGTCATATAGAATAAAATAAAATTTAAATAGAACACACACTCTCATTGTAAAAGGGCTGGTTAATACCTTGAGGCACAGTGAAGCCATCCTCCCTCTCAATTGCATCAGCTAGGATATGGGCGTCATGTGCTGAGCCCTCCCAACCAGCCAAGACATAAGTAAATTTGAGGTCAAAATCGACCACAGCCATAACATTTTGTGTGGGGTCCTTTTTCCTACCCCTGAAGGCTTGCTGCATTCTCCTAGGAACCCTAGCTAGGACATGTGTTCCATCAATGGCACCAATGACATCCTACAAAAAGGTCACAGTGTGATAAGCCATATGGTTGGACCAACAACTATATACATAAGTAGCACTCAAAATGGCAATTACCTTGAAGTAAGGGTTCCATCTAGGGCTGCCAAGAATCTTTGGATGGGTGGTAGAGGATGGAGGCTTAATCATGTCATTTCTCAACTCACCAACAGCAACAAGACCTGGTGGAAGTTCCTATGGACAGTCTCAATAGACCTAGCAAATGATTGGTGGACCACCCTAAACCTTTGGTTGTGGCCAACTATGTGGAGGAACATAGCCACCTGCTCCTCAACACTACACCCAAATGTCTCAGGAACCAACCCCCTTTGTCTAAACAGGTCACACAGAGCAAAAAATGGAGCCCTGCTCATCCTAATCATGGACACACACTCCCTATCAGTTGACATGTAAATCCTTTGCAGGGTACGCTGTCTGTGCTCCTCAGCCTGAGTTTTCAGCTGATACAGCAGTGGATTAGGCTCAGGGATAGGTCTCATCCTCCTAATCCTACTGGCTACGAATCCACTCATGACAACAACTAAGGTGGAAGCTTGCTTGGCCAGGGCTTCTCTTTTGTTGGCACCATCCATCTACATGCATGAATATTGCAGACCAAAATAAATTCATAACACCCACAGCAGGCATCACAATGGAACTAAATGTATGTGTGATACAAAAAGAGCCACGGCTACATGCTGAAACATGCCTCCCTGTGGCTAATGGACATCATCATCGACCATATAGCAGAGTAAACCAAATAAAATGGTAGTAAAAACAATAGCTTGAATGAAAATAAGGCAGTAAACCGTCAAGAACATGGTCCATGACCAAAAAAACTTTGGCATGGACATAACAGATCAGAGCATCAACATGACCATCATCGACACCATCAACAAAACCTAACCATCAGCAACACAGTTCCTTGCAAGCCCAGGAATGGACCATAAATCATGAACAGAATCAAGAATAGCCTGAACATGACCATCATCGACAGCATCAACAAACCCTAAGCATGAACATGACAGATCCTACCAACTGAATCGACCATAAAGCATGAACTAAATCGACAATAGCATTAACCTGAACATCATCGACAATAACACCAAACCCTAAGCAGGCAACTCGAACTGACTACGAAAACAGCAGCAGGCAACTGAATAGGGATGAGTAAGAGGAACACAGGGGTGGATTTCACCTCGGAAAGGTCGACGAACGAGGCAAGAACCAAGCAACCGACAAGACGACGACGAGCGGACGGAGAAGTAGCAGATCCGGACGGAGAAGGAGCAGATCGAGACGGAGTGGAAGCAGATCCGGTCCACAGCACCACCACGAGCACCACCGGATCCGAGGAAGACGAGGAAGAAGACCGCCGCCTCCCGGAGTCCCCGCGACGCAGCAGGAGTGGAGCGGCGCCGAAGCAGATCCGGCCACGGGGAACGGAGACGAAGCCCGCCGGTCAACAACTCCGGCTCGCCGTGCTCCCAGCTCACCACACCGCCGCCGGTCTCTTACGAGATTTGGGGAGAGAAGGAATGGAAATGCAGGGACGACAGCTTATAAAGGCGGCGGAAATTGGGAAGATGGAATGGCGCGAGGAGGTTTCACCCTTCCCGCGCGAGCCCGCGCGAGCGCAAGCCTCCCGCCGCCAGGAGCACCGAAAAATCCATGGAGAGGCCGCGCGGAGCCATGCCCTAGAAAAACGAAGGGGGGGAGCGTTTTTCTGGGGCCTGGCCGAGAGGCAGTTTTGCCTCCTGGGGAGCCAGGCCGATGGCAGCCCAGTGAACCCAAACACGGGCCGTTGCAGCCCAGGAGCGCGAGCCACCCACCTGGGCCGGCAGCAAACACGCCCCAAACGGCCATAGGAATTTTCAATCCCATTGGGCCTTCGCCATTAAGCCCGGCCAGGCCTGGCCAGACCCACCGCCGGGTCCGTCTGCAAACTGTTCCGCTCCTCGCCGACTCGCCGTCGAACTCAGCGATGTTAACCACCACCATGCAATCCGCCGCCGCTCCAGAACCCCAACCCGCTACACCCTCCCGGCCGATGACGCAGGCCAGCCCTGATCACCCGGCTCCAATGGCGATGACGGTGGCGGAGCTGGAGGCAGCCATCGCCGCCCTGCCCGGCAAGAGGGACGCCCTGCGGGAGACGTTCGACCGCCTCGCCGCCTGCTCACCCTCGCCGCTCCCCTTCGCCTGGGAGGACCTCGACGGCTACATATCCTCGCTCCAGTCGTCAATCACGCTGCGGTTTCGCCAGCTCCGTGTGCTCGTGGCCGCCGGCGCTGCACCCGCTGCTGCCGCGTTGGGTGGAACTCGCGGCAATGGGAAGGGAGAAAACCAGGAGGAGGAGTTGGAGGAGGAGGAGGAGGAGGAGGGAGTGGAAGTGGAAGTGCAGGAGGAGGTCGCGGTGGAAGTGGAGGAGGCGACGGAGAAGGCCGATGAGGAGATACAGGACGCCGACAGCCATAAGATTTGCAATGACGAAAAGGATGGGAAGGAAGCCAGGGAGGTGGAATTGGTGAAGGAGGAGGTGGCCGAACTGGAGAAGGCCGATGAAGATATGCAGGAAGCCAACAACAAGAAGATTTGCAATGATGAAAAGGACGCGAAGGAGGTCAGAGAGGTGGAAGTGGAGGAGGGGGTGGCAGAGCTGGAGAAGAATGCTGATGAGGAGATGCAAGAAGCTGACTATGATAAAATTTGCAATGATGAAAAGGATGGGAAGGAGACCAGGGAGAAGGTGGTGGAGGAAGAGGAAGTTGCGGAGGCAGCCAATGCCATGATTGGCGACGAGATAAATGATGAGAAGGAGGCCAGGGAGGAGGAGCAGGCCAGTGAGGTGAACGAGCAGGATCCTGACAAGGATATCCAGGTGGTTGATAAGGAGGAGCCGAATGCCAAAGATGCTTTTAAGGCTTCTCAGGACGAGGAGGATCAGGATACAAACATGGATGAGACAGCTGCCAAGATGGTGTCTTCGCTGCAGCACAAGGAGGAGGCTTGCGACAAGAAGCAGGAGAAGGAAGCACAAGAGCAGGATGTTAATGACAAGGTGGAAGGTGCCAAAAATGCTATGGACCAGGAGGCGGTGGTAGCCAATGAGGTGTCTTCAGACCGGGGTAATCGGGCTCTTTCATGTAGATCCGATGATCGCACTGTAGCAGCCACAGACATGGATGCACAGAGGTTGGTCAAGCTCATATGCACCAACACTGAGTTCAATTCAGAGTTTCGTGCTGCAGCTCGCCGTGCTCCAGATGCTGCAGCACTGGCTCTCCACGTAGTTGAGCTATTCCTACACAAAAAGATTTTTGTTAAGACCAGCAAGGTCTGGGGAAGCTGTGTTGGGCTAGTTCAAATGGTACCTGTAGTTGGTACCAAGCTTTCTGCAGACACGATTGAGCAGGCCAAGCGAGTGGCTAAGGATTGGAAAGAGATGATTGACAATCCAGAGACTTACAATGTCCTTGGCAGACTAGCTTCGTTGGGCCTCCTTTACTTCCTTATCTCCTATAACATTGTAGCTGAGTTTGACACGAAGGAAATCTCCCATCTCTTTGGTAACATCCCGTTCAAAAAGATGAAGAAATCTGCCATGCTCTTAAAGGGTCTTGGGCTCGACAATAGGATCCCAGGTACAACCACAGCTTTTGGCATTATTAACTATAATGTGTTCTGCATTTTTGCTCAAACTTTGCTGGGAAAACATATGTTGGATCTTTGATATCTCATTATCTGCTCATAACTTAAATTCAGAGTTGTCTTATGGTTTGGGCATTCTATTTTTTATGCTACCAGCCTTGTACTACACAGCTCACAGATGAATATGGCAAAAGTTTTAAAAATTTGCATACCTGTTTCTCACTTCAAAGTGAGCAGTAGCAATCAATGCAAGTCGGTAGCTTAAGATGCACAGATGACTTATTATAGTAATCCTAGTTTTGATGATGAAACTACCAATAATCTGAGGCATACGGGTCAACATTATATCACTTGCCCATTTTCGTGTACTATTCCCATGTGAACCTATTCTTCGATGCCTGACTGCTGCCTTTATAGACCTACTAGTAGCTGATGCGCGCACCCCTGCACGCGTTAACCTAATATGCGTGTGTTAGCCTAATATGTTCGAATGTTATATCTAACTTTGTTATGGGAAACAATTGTGAAAAATAAAGGCATATCCGTAATCAAAACTATTTTGTTAGAAAATAGCAAGTATATCATGATATACGTAAATTATCTGTCATAAATTCGAAGGCTGCTATACTGGTCTTCAACAGCAAGAACCAAAAAGTAGATAAAGATGCATTATAATTAGCACAATTGGTTGAAGTTTTTATCCTTTGAATAGTTGGTAGGCTTAGGTTCAGGTAGACTTCAACTGCATTGTATGATTCTTCAGCTGGAGATGTAGGCTGTAAAGCAAAAATCTATTAGCTTGTGTTTGGTTAGAAGAATTAGAATCTAAATGTAAAGTTGTGACTACTACCTCAACAGAGAATATATGGGCATACTGAATCACACCTGCAAGTGACTGAGGTCTCTGAACTCTTTGCTGTATTTAATATTAAGATTAAATCTGCTTCAGTGTAATATAACTGCTATATGCCTAATACAAACTAGTGGAAATTTCAAGTAACTGCTCTATGCCTATAGAAACTTATGGAAATTTCAAGTACATGTGCATCTTTTCTATGATATGGAGGAAGCTGGTTCTCCAATGTAGGTCTATTGATGAGTTCTGTACTTCTGTTGTTTGGTAGGAAATATTCTATTGGTGCACAATCTTTCCTTATAGAATCTTTTATTTCTTTGTCAGAGTATCAGCTAGGTAAATCAGATATTAGACCAAATTCTGGAATTTCATCACTAAAATTGGGCACTATAAGTTTCCAAATCAGATGTTGTGCTCTCTGGGATCTAATGACAAAATAGAAGTTAATAAAGACAAATGAAAAATGCTAGCCTGCCAGGCCATCCTTGTAGCAGGTTGTAGGCACTATGCATGAGAGTATTGAATATTCTTGATCTTTTGCTATCAAAGGAGAATTTTTGACAGGTAAATAAATCCCATAGATGATAGATCCACCATTGTTATTGACAAGCGCGGGGCCTTGTTCCCAAATTGTCAAACATTATTACAGGAATCAGGTGCGTAAAGCCTTTCCTATGGTGCACTGCATTGTCATCACATCAATAAAGAATAGACGTGTCACTTTAATAAACTAACCTTAGAGAGTAAAGCCATCAATGTTATACCTCATCTAAGCTCAAATATTTTAACAGCAATACTTTGTGAGCTTTGTATGGTAAGAGAACATGTTCCATGGCAGGATTGGAAATGTATATAGAGCAAATTATTAGCTCCATCTGAGTGGTCAAATAGGAAGAGCTAAAAACTGTAGTTCTACATATGGGTATAAATTCATCTGTAGAAATTTGAGCATGTCAATATGCTCAGCACTTGTGTTCTGGATTCAAAAACCTTTACTTGGGCCTATTGCTCTCCCATCATCGGCCTTAATGATGGTTCATCGCGAAGCTTAAGTTCTCTCCCCCTTGTTTATTATCTTATCTTTGTTTTTCTTCTCCCCCTTGGCATCAAGTACCACAAAAGGGTCAAGTTAATGGAGTGAGAGACTTTTGGTCAAATTTGGTTCAATCTAGCAAACTTGCAAAAGTTTCTTAACTCGGTTTGAACCAAAGACAAGCTTCTTCACGCCTCATGGGGTTATCTTGCCTATGTTGAGTCAAGCACTTAGTTGCTTATTTAACTAGATTCAACACTAAGTTTGCATCCCCATGAACAAGTTATATGCCATCACTAGTTCAATCAAACAAGCAAGCAATAGTGATGCCATATAGACTTCCAAAACCATTTTAGGCTTTCAATGCATGTCCTAGAAAGTAAATTATGCCTACATGGTCTAATCAAGTCCTAGAAAAGTATGTATGCACATGCCAAACAATGATACCTTTGCTTTGCTTGGAGGAGAGGCAATGTCATAGGATTTTCATGAAAACCATCAACACATGTTGGAGTAGTCAAGTATGTTCAATTCATTCCTCAACTTGCAAAATCTTGCCTCATCAAGTGGCTTGGTGAATATGTCGGCTAGTTGATCATCGCTGCCCACACTTGTGATCTCAATATCCCCTTTGGATTGATGATCTCTTATGAAGTGGTGTCTCACATCTATGTGCTTGGTTCTTGAATGTTGAACCGGATTGGTTGTGATCTTCACCGCACTTTCATTGTCACATAGCAATGGAACCTTGTTGAATTTCAATCCATAGTCCTTCAAGGTTTGCTTCATCCACAAGATTTGAGCACAACAACTACCCGCACTTATGTATTCAGCTTCGGCGGTAGAAAGTGCCACACTATTTTATTTCTTGGATGACCATGAAACTGGAGATCTTCCCAAGAGTTGACATGTACCGGAAGTGCTCTTTCTATCAATCTTGCAACCGGCATAGTCCGCATCGGCATATCCAATCAAAGTGAAGTTTGAACCCTTGGGATACCACAAATCAATGTTAGGTGTGCTCTTCAAGTACCTCAAAATTCTCTTTGTAGCCTTCAAATGACTTTCTCTTGGAGAGGCTTGATATCTTGCACACATGCACACACTAAACATCACATCCGGCCTAGAAGCGGTCACATAGAGTAGACTTCCAATCATTGACCGATATTGCTTTTGATTAACCAATTCACCATCTTCATCCGGTTCCAAGCTTCCACTAGTGCCCATTGGTGTTGAGATTGCTTTGGCATTTTGCAATCCAAACTTCTTCACCATGTCCTTGATATACTTGCTTTGACTCACAAATGTGCCATTCTTCAATTGCTTGATTTGGAGTCCAAGAAAGTAGCTAAGTTCTCCAACCATGGACATTTCAAACTCTTTGGCCATCATCTCACCAAACTCTTCCACATATGCTTGACTTGTTGACCCAAAGATGATATCATCAACATAGATTTGCATGATGAACAAGTCACTTCCAATCTTCTTGGTGAAAAGAGTGGTATCAACCTTTCCCATCTTGAACCCTTTAGAGAGTAGGAAATCCCTCAATCTCTCATACCATGCT
This sequence comes from Alloteropsis semialata, assembly GCA_004135705.1. Classification (NCBI taxonomy): domain Eukaryota; kingdom Viridiplantae; phylum Streptophyta; class Magnoliopsida; order Poales; family Poaceae; genus Alloteropsis; species Alloteropsis semialata. The sequence continues at coordinate 5,769,194 of CM014272.1, forward strand.
CTTGGTGCTTGTTTCAAGCCATAGAGAGCCTTCTTGAGCTTGTAAACATGGTTGGGTTTCTTGTCATCTTCAAAACCGGGAGGTTGCTCAACATATACCAATTCATTGATGTAGCCATTCAAGAATGCACTTTTGACATCCATTTGATAGAGCTTGGTATCATGAGCACATGCATATGCCAATAGGATCCGGATTGCTTCCAATCTTGCCACCGGTGCATAGGTTTCTCCAAAATCTAAGCCTTCAATTTGAGTGTAACCTTGTGCAACCAATCTAGCTTTGTTCCTCACAACAATTCCGTCTTGATCTTGCTTGTTCCGAAAGACCCACTTGGTGCCAATCACATTATGCTTGTTTGGTCTTGGAACTAGCTCCCATACTTGATTTCTCTCAAAATTGTTGAGTTCTTCATGCATAGCATTGACCCAATCCTCATCTTTGAGTGCCTTCTCAATAGTGGTAGGCTCCACTTGTGAGACAAAGGAATAGTGCTCACAAAATGAAGCTACTCTTGATCTTGTTTGCACACCTCTACTAATATCACCAACAATTTGATCTAGAGGATGATCTCTTGCAATATAAGTTGGTTGGAGCACATGAGATGAACTAGCATTGGCATCTTGAGGTTGATCTTGATCTTGGTCTTGAACTTGAGGTTGAGCATGAGCATCACTTGAGCTTGCTTGATTAGTGTCATCTTCCACTTGCACAACAGGAGGGGTATCTTCTTCATCATCTTCAACTTGTCTTGGCCTAATATCTCCAATGTCCATGTTCTTCATAGCATTAACCAATGGAGTCCCTCTAACATCATCAAGATTTTCCTTCTCATTTTGAGACCCATCGGTTTCATCAAATTCAACATCATGGACTTCTTCAACAATGCCATGAGCCAAGTTCCATACTCTATAAGCTTTGCTTGTAGTTGAATACCCGAGTAGGAAACCTTCATCACATTTCTTCTCAAATTTGCCCAATCTTGTGCCTTTCTTCAAGATATAACATTTGCAACCGAAGACTCTAAAGTATGCAATGTTGGGCTTTCTTCTATTCAAGAGCTCATAGGGTGTCTTCTTCAACAATGGATGACAATATAGATGGTTGCTAGAGTAGCAAGCCGTGTTGATTGCTTCGGCCCAAAATTCATCACTCACATTGTATTCACTAAGCATTGATCTTGCCATGTCAATAAGAGTTCTATTCTTTCGTTCAACAAGACCATTAGATTGAGGAGTATACTTGGCCGAGAATTGATGCTTGATACCCATACCATAACATAGCTCATCAATTCTTGTGTTCTTGAATTCACTTCCATTGTCACTCCTCACTTGCTTCACCCTTGTTTCAAACTCATTTTCACTTCTCTTGATGAAAGATTTGAAGATCTCATAGACTTCACTCTTGTCAACTAGAAAGAATACCCATGTATATCTTGAGAAGTCATCAACTATCACAAAGCCATACTTTCTTCCTCCAATGCTTGCATAAGTGGTTGGACCAAACAAGTCCATGTGCAATAGCTCAAGTGGTCTTGATGTGCTCATCATGCCTTTCTTAGGATGTGTATTCCCAACTTGCTTTCCAAATTGACAAGCACTACACAACCTATCCTTCTCAAACTTGACATCCTTCAAGCCTCTAACCATGTCATGCTTCACTAGTCTATCAAGTTGCCTCATGCCAACATGACCAAGTCTTCTATGCCACAACCAACCGAGACTTGACTTTGAGATCAAACAAGTAGAGAGTTGAGCTTCATTATCATTGAAATCCACCAAGTAGAGATTCCCATATCTAAAGCCCTTGAAGATCAAGTTGGAACCATCCACACTCACAATCTCAACATCATCAATACCAAAGATGCATTTGAAACCGAGATCACAAAATTGTGCAACCGACAATAAGTTGAAGTTGAGAGATTCCACCAGCAATACATTTGAGATACTCAGGTCATTAGAGATTGCCACTTTGCTTAAGCCTTTCACCTTGCCTTTGCCATTGTCACCAAATGTGATAGAATCAAACTCTTGATTGGCACTTGAATTGATAGACTTGAACATACTAGACTCTCCGGTCATATGTTGAGTGCATCCACTATCAAGCACCCAATGCCTTCCTCCCGCCTTGTAATTGACCTACAAATGAGAGATCAATGGGTTTTAGGTACCCAAGTTTTCTTGGGTCCTTGGAGGTTAGTGACTAGAGCCTTGGGAACCCAAATGGATCTTCTCCTTAGGTTACCGCTTGGTGTACCAATGTACTTGGCTTTAACACCCTTCACTCCCTTGTCGAGCATGTAACAAGAATCAAGGCGAATTGAAGTCGCACTAGCAAATTTGACTTGCTTGTTCTTGTTGGCCATGCAATGTTGCTCATAGTGCCCCACTTGCTTGCATCTATGGCAATACCTACCATTGCTTCTCACAAAGCTAGCTTTGGGAGTTGCAAAGGCGGCCTTGCCTTTCTTGGGGGTATAGTCTAGTCCCTCTCTTTGGTGACTAAATCTTTGGCTACCCAAGCACTTTAGCAAGCGGGCATCCCCACCATAGGCATTGCCTAATGCGCGGGTGAGCTTGTTGACCTCCTCCTTGAGGTTTTTGTTTTCCACCACAAGTGAGGACTTAGAGTCATCAACTTTAGGTGAAATTGGAGTGGTAGAGCTGCAAGAAGGGTTAGTGACAACAATGGGGAATAAAGTAGATACTAAGATAAATTACTTGGAACTACTTGATCACAGATTGACTAAGTCCAAATATGTACTTTTTATAATTTATGATCATATCCTACCATGGATTAAGAACAAATGCATGAGAAATACCTCTTGCAAGCAGGTTATTCATCCATAGTGGCTATAGTGTGGTGTGACTAGTTTTGGAAAGGCTTAATGTCTGATCATGTCATCCAGAGTTTTCTTATGGTTCAAGCATGTTAGTTTTTTATCTTCTATTGCGTAGCCACATGGTAGGATATTGTAGATGTACACCTAAAAACTATATAGCCAAATAAAAGAAAGTTGACTTTCTTGAAATTTTGGTAGCAGATAGTGTACAGTACTCCCTCCGTTCCAAAATGTTTGTCGTTTGCGCTTCCCGAAAAACAATTGCCAGCAATTATATATTAAAAAAATATAAACTCTCTGTTATATTTTGTTGGATTTACCTGGACCAATACATGAAATTCTTGTGCTATTTGGGGGATTTGCTCTTCTACTAGGAGGTCTAGGGGTAGTATTACTTACCAACCCAATTTATTCTGCCTTTTCGCTGGGATTAGTTCTTGTTTGTATATCCTTATTCTATTTTTTATTAAATTCCTATTTTGTAGCTGTCGCACAACTTCTTATTTATGTGGGAGCCATAAATGTCTTGATCATATTTGCTGTAATGTTTGTAAACGGCTCAGAGTGGTCTAAAGATAAGAATTATTGGACTATTGGAGATGGGTCTACTTTACTCCTTTGTATAACTATTTCTTTTTCACTAATGACTACTACCCCAGATACGTCGTGGTATGGAATTCTTTGGACTACAAGATCAAACCAAATAGTAGAACAGGGTCTCATAAATAACGTTCAACAAATTGGGATTCATTTAGCAACCGATTTTTATCTTCCGTTTGAACTCATTTCCCTAATTCTTCTAGTTTCTTTAATAGGTGCAATTACTATGGCTCGACAATAAGAAATACTTAGAATGAGTCAAAATTCTTAGAATTTCAAATATAAAATAAATAACTAAAGAATCACAATTTTGATTTAGTAAAACCCATCTACTGCCAACACAACAAATACCTTCTTTTCTCTTTTATTGTGTAATTGTTCTATTCTAATTAATTGAATCGGTTCAATTCTTGTCCTCATATTGAAATGAATCAAGATTGCTAAGGAGTTAGTTAATGATGTTTGAGCATGTACTTTTTTTGAGTGTCTATTTATTTTCGATTGGTATCTATGGATTGATCACAAGCCGAAACATGGTTAGAGCTCTAATATGTCTTGAACTTATACTGAATTCAATTAATCTAAATCTCGTAACATTTTCTGATCTATTTGATAGTCGCCAATTAAAAGGAGACATTTTCGCAATTTTTGTTATAGCCCTTGCGGCTGCTGAAGCAGCTATTGGACTATCCATTCTTTCTTCCATCCATCGTAACAGGAAATCAACTCGTATCAATCAATCCAATTTTTTGAATAATTAGACATAGAATCCTCTAAACAAAGGCGCATATATAATAATAAGAAACATTAAGATGAATAGAAATCTAATCTTATTTTCTTATTAGTGTTTAATAATATCCTTTTTTTTAGTAGGTTATTTCAGAGTATTGTTTTTTACTTATTGAATATTGCATTTTTGCAATTCATTGATATTGCAATTTGAATATTGCAATAATTTATATTGAAAAGATGATAGCCAATTTATTGGCTAATTCGAATTAGTATATACAATTCGTATAATTATGACTGTTGAAGCCTTAAATTCAAGTCTCTTGGCTCTTTTCACGCTTTCTCACAAACGGATTACGAAATATATTGCATTTTTTTTGTTAAAGTTTGGATAAACCATTGCTTCGTCTGGTGTCTACAATACATCTAATTTATTTTATTTTATATTTTTCTTTTTTTATATAGTACTAATTTCATTTTTACCAGATCGAAAATTTTTATGTTGAAAAGGAAAATTTAGAGATCCAATGTCACATTCTGTAAAAATTTATGATACATGTATAGGATGCACTCAATGTGTACGAGCTTGTCCAACAGATGTATTAGAAATGATACCTTGGGATGGATGTAAAGCCAAGCAAATTGCTTCCGCGCCGAGAACCGAAGATTGTGTGGGTTGTAAGAGATGCGAATCCGCCTGCCCAACGGATTTTTTAAGTGTCCGCGTTTATTTAGGGCCTGAAACAACCCGCAGCATGGCTCTATCTTATTGATACGTTACAAAAAACTCCACTTGAATCGTCTGATTCCTCTTTACCGAAGAAGCCTGTGCTCAAAATAATCGAGCATGGGCTTTTCTGGTCAAAACGTATCTTGTCTTTATTACTTTATCATGAATTATTTTCCTTGGTTAACAATACTTGTTGTTTTGCCGATATTTGCAGGTTCATTAATTTTCTTTTTACCTCATAAAGGAAATAAAATCGTTAGGTGGTATACTATAGCTATTTGTTTATTAGAATTCCTTCTAATGACTTATGCATTCTGTTATCATTTCCAATTGGAGGATCCCTTAATCCAATTAAAGGAGGATTCTAAATGGATAGATGTTTTTGATTTTCACTGGAGATTGGGAATTGATGGACTTTCATTAGGATCTATTTTATTGACAGGATTTATCACTAAGGAAGAAAATAAACGGGCTGTGATGACATAGTTGCGTGGATCACAGGAAAATAGTACCCAAGGCCGTAGAAGTGAAGGGACGGTGGGCCCCGGGGATGGCTGACGGGATGTTGAAGAGGATGGATGGTGTTGGGGCAGGATCCTACGGCCTAATTGCCGACGAGCCGGAGGCTTTATGGGGGCATAAGGAAGAAAATAAACGGGTTGTGATGACATAATTGCCTGGATCATAGGAAAATAGTACCCGAGGCCATAGAAGTGAAGGGATGGTGGGCCCCGAGGATGGCTAATGGGATGTTGAAGAGGATGGACGGAGTTGGGGCAAGATCCTACCGCCTAATTGTCGACGAGCCGGAGGCTTTATGGGGGCGTAAGGAAGAAAATAAACGGGCTGTGATGACATAATTGCGTGGATCACAGGAAAATAGTACCTGAGGCCATAGAAGTGGAGGGTCGGTGGGCCCCGAGGATGGCTGACGGGATGTTGTAGAGGATGGACGGAGCTGGGGTAGGATCCTATGGCCTAATTGCCGATGAGCCGGAGGCTTTATGGTGGTGTAAGGAAGAAAATGAATGGGCTATGACGACATAATTGCGTGGATCACAGGAAAATAGTACCCAAGGCCAACAAAAACATATAAACTTTTAATATTGTTTTCATAGTATTTGTAATTTTGATATTGATGTTTTCATATAAACTTTTAATATAGTTTATAATAATATAGTTTGACAATATTTATTTTCCTGGAGTGCAAAGCAAGTAGTTTATGTGCCTATGGTAGGTTCGACGCAAACCGTGCTCCTATCTTGCATCTTGGTTTCACACCGCATCCCAACTCATCCAAACGAGGTTCCAACGCACAATATGTAACAATGCAACGCACAATTATTGACAATATTAAATTTATGTAGGATATAAACTATGTCTAATAGCAAAAATATATGTACAGAGATATTAAAAGTTTATATGTTTATCCATATGTTGCCACTTTGTTATGTTGAAATGTTGGTAGCAATTTCAATTTATGTTGACATTTTTCAATATATGAATTTGGGCTCAATTTTTGTGTATATTTCTTATATAATATGTAGTTATAACTGTATGGCATTAAACATGCCAAATACTAGCCATTTAGCGGCCAAAATTTTTTTTAGTACCCTATAAAATTCGAATACACTGCCCCAAAATCCTGCGCCCGCCACTGTTAATAGACGTATAAACATATAAACTTTTAGACATATCTCATATAGATTGAAAAACGGAAAAGAAAACGGAATAAATACGGGTTAATTCCGCATAAAAATGGGATTCCTCGGAAACGGACGGAAAAACACCTCTCCCAATTTCCGTAAATATGGAAACGTGATCTATAAATACGGAAACGGACAAAAACGAACGAAATAAAAGTAGAAAACAGAACGGGTCGGAACGGATAAATTTCCGTCCGTTTTCAAGGCTACATGTGGTGGCCAGTGACGGCGTTGGTCATTGGAGCACGACCAGTAGCTGCATGCATGGGAAGTCCGAAGTCGCCGAGTCAGGAACCAAGCAAAGCAGCAGAGGAATAGGAGTTGGCTTCAGGTGTGGAGAAGAGTCGTTGGTGGTTCAATGGTTGGTTCTCTGCAGTATGGCCTCTGGGACTGGTTGACGAGGACGCGCTGACGATGAAAGATGGAGAGTCTGGGTCTCTGGGAGCCGAGGGGACGCGTGATGGAGCTGCTGCCGGGCTAAGGTTCATGTTTTGACTTCTGAATTGCTGGGTACTGGGCTTTGGGATGCGAGGTATGGGCCATGATTTTGGGTCGTCCACCTCGCACATGGCCATCGACGGGCCTGCTAACTAGCTAGCCCACGAAGTAATTTGAGCTATTTTTTAACCTAGTAAGAGCAACTTCAACTGACTCTTTAAATCCTTTCTAATCGTTAGGAATAGAGATTTTAATTAAAAAAAACACCCCAACACACTCTTTAATTATTTATATAAATATGCCGTCCTCTGTTATGGATTTTTCACTAGCCGAAGATAGATAGTGAAAATGCCTCTCTAGAGTAAGGAACATATAAAAAGCTGTTGAAGACTAATGATATAGAAAACGATTTTTATATAATCACATTACTTTTGCTAACTTCATTACTGCATCTATACAGGTTGAGAAGATTTTTGGGCCTGGTAACCAGTATGTAACTGCTGCCAAAATGATTCTTCAGGTTTGTTCTTGTTCTTCCATTGTAAAACTTTACTATTATCTTCTTTGCCAAGACATCTTTTCTATGGTAAATTGTTTTTGTTGGTTCTAATATTTTCTTTGATTGCAGAACAGTGAAGCTATGGTATCTATAGACATGCCTGCTGGTCCTTCTGAAGTTTTAGTCATTGCTGATAAATACGCGAACCCAGTTCATGTTGCTGCCGATCTGCTGTCTCAGGTACTATATTCTATTTATTGCCCAAGTCTTATTTGCATTACTAAATGCTGTTTACGTTTGCTATTTAAAAAAACTGAATTTTGAGAATCGTTCATGTATATAGAGGTTGTTTGTTGCACATGTTCATGAAGTGTGGCATTACATTTAGCTAATTCAATCTTTTGTAGGCAGAACATGGCCCAGACAGTCAGGTTGTTCTAGTTATTGCTGGAGATGGTGTTGATTTGGGTGCCATTGAGGCAGAAGTTAGCAAGCAGTGCAACGCGCTTCCAAGAGGTGAATTTGCTTCAAAAGCACTTAGCCACAGCTTCACTGTGTTTGCCAAAGATATGGTTGAGGTAACACTTCACCCCTGCTTCCTGCAACAGATGCATTTATGCTGGCCATTTGTGTTTTAAGTGCATCACCATTCTACATTTCTACTGTGACTTCAGTGCCTTCATTTGTTTCTACCTTTTGCAGGCTATATCATTCTCAAATCTGTATGCCCCTGAGCATTTGATCATCAATGTTAAGGATGCTGAGCAGTGGGAGGAGCTCGTCGAGAATGCAGGTAGGCATATTTTTGTCATTAGCTTTGGTGTGGTCACATTGATCTTCATGCAGATGCTACCCCTTGGCACATCTATCTTGAATTCTCGATCTGAATATTTGGTTTCCATATTTCAGGGTCAGTTTTCTTGGGCCAGTGGACCCCAGAGAGCGTGGGTGATTATGCAAGCGGAACAAACCATGTCCTTCCAACCTATGGTTACGCGAGGATGTACAGTGGTGTATCATTGAACTCTTTCCTCAAATACATTACTGTACAGTCCCTAACAGAGGAAGGACTAAGAAAGCTGGGTCCATACGTCGCCAAGATGGCCGAAGTGGAAGGGCTAGAGGCGCACAAGAGAGCCGTTACCCTCAGACTGCAAGAGGTTGAGGCCACTGTAACCGTCTAGCTGCTGTCATGATCCATTGTATTGTTCAATTCAGCTCGATGTGGGATGTTGGAATTCTTTCCAATTCCTGTAGGAACTGAACTATTGATGTCTTACAAACAGGCTCTGGAATGTTAGAAAGAGGCGTTTCAACTGGTGGACTCTGATATGTTTCACGAATAAACTTGAGCAGAACATTTTGTAGATGTAGCGTTCTCGTATTAGTTATTTCCCTAGTTTCTGCATCGATTCTTGGATTGTGGAATATGCATCCAATGTGTTTCAAACTGTCTGACATGTGACATGTCTAAGATTTTGATTGAAAAGAAACAATATAACTGGCATCAAGCAAAGAGGTTTTCATTGGAATCACATGCGCATTAGAGAAGTATAAATTCGGTTATATATACCCTACCCTATAATAAGGCCATGCATCCCCTTATCCATGTGCGTAAATTTCACACCAAACCACTCTTAACTTTTCACATGAAACCATTCCAACACACATGGACTGAGAGGGATACATCATACATGAGCATTCAAACCAGCCATAAACTGTTTAATACCAAACTGATTGGTTTTAACGACGATTTTATTCCTTGATGTGGTAAATTAAACTGCATCGATATTTAAGGGATCAAATTACTTTACTAAAAAAAAGTAACACAAGTACTTTCCCAAATACTTTTTTTTCGGTAATGATAGGCTACGGACGTCCGGACTGGACGGACGCCCCTCCCACGCGCGGCCACGCCTCCGCGCGCGCCGTGAGCTTTTTCGTTTTTGTTTTTCATTTCCTTTTCTTTTTTCTTTTTATTTTTCTTTTTTTTTTATTTTTTATTTCTTTTTCATTATCTTTTTAATTCTTTAATATTTAGATACTTTTTATTTCTTTATATATATGTTATACTAATAGATAAAAAATGTTGCATACTTCCTCCGTCCCAGAAAGACTGTCGTTTTAGACTTTTCAGAAACTGTGTTTGACCGTCCGTCTTATTAGTACCCCCACTCTCTCCCAGATCCGAGCCGGTAGCGCTAACCCTGACATACGCCAGCCGCAGACCGCTAGCCACTTCAACATGCAACTAATCCAGTTATTTCTGCTTTATTACACTTTAGTTCATTTTTCCTTACCGTTGAATTCTAACGCTTTGATGGAATATTGCAGGCCCAGCTAGAGGAGGAGAGGAGGAGAACCACCATGCTGGAGGCCCGGCTGGATGAAGAGCGGCAGTGGCGGGAGGAAGAGCGAAGGCGGCGGGACGAGGAGCAAAGGCAGCGGGACGAGGCCGAGCGGCTCCGCATGCAGCAGATGAACGAGTGGTACAACTGGTTCAACGGCATGGCAAGGGACATGGGCCGATCTCCGCCTCCGCCTCCGATGACTTTCGCCCCGCCAGTGATGCCACCTCCGACATATTCTCCTGTGAGTCACCGCTGAAACTTTATAATTTCATTTCGATCAATGACAACCTTAGAAAACTTAGATTCACAACCGTAGCTTAGAAAACTTAGCTCTACTTTGTTTCTGTCCTAAAACTTGTGCAGAACTTTGCTGGATCGGCGGCGGCGTCGAACGAGGCTCCTGCGGCGGAAGAAGACATGCCGACACGCCTCAGCCGCAGTCTGTTCGGCCCACCGCCTGGGCCTACTCAGTGATGCTTTGTGCTTATGAACTTTGTGATTATGAACTTAGTGTGTTTGTGAACGAATAAACTTTACTGTGCTTGTTAGTTGTGAACTTATAAATATGATACTATTTGTGGATGAGATACTATTTGCTATGGTTATTGTGGATTTATGGTTGTGGATTTTATCTATATCAACTGCCTGTAATATGTATATATATCTATATGAACTGCCTGTGATGTATTTTCAGTGGGGGCACGTTATACCTGAGCAAACAAATGAAACAGGGGCAGTTTGGCACCTTTGCCGAGTGTACACTCGGCAAAGAGGGCCTTTGCCGAGTGTTTTTGACCATACACTCGGCAAAGGTGCTATTTCTGTTACATTATGGTCGTCCTTTGCCGAGTGCCGAGCCTTTGCCGAGTGTTTTATTTCGGGCACTCGGCAAAGGTGCACCATAATGCGACCTTATGGTCAAGCTTTGCCGAGTGTGTTACCCGGGACACTCGGCAAAGGTTGGAGCTTTGCCGAGTGCCACGTGGCAACACTCGGCAAAGCCTGGCTCTTTGCCGAGTGTTGCCAGGTGGCACTCGGCGAAGGCCCGCCGTCAGCCGTCCGCCGCCGTCGCCGCCACGTCGGCGTGACGTCAGCAAACGATGGCGCGCCGTCCGCCGGGCCGTTATGTGCTTTTTTGCCGAGTGTGGGCCCAGGCACTCGGCGAAGCCTTTGCCGAGTGCCCGAAATAATACACTCGGCAAAGAGCCCCTTTGCCGACCCGAGCGGTGCCGAGTGCTCTTTGCCGAGTGTAACACTCGGCAAAGGCTTCGCCGAGTGTATTTGGCCCTTTGCCGAGTGTTTCAGACACTCGGCAAATCTGAGGTTTCCCGTAGGGACTACAAACAAAGGACGTAGCAACAGTCAGTTCCGTGACTTTACAGCACGTT
>CM014272.1:5781473-5800857 GCA_004135705.1 Alloteropsis semialata
CCCATCCATGGCTGCTGTACAGGAACGCCCGGTGGCTACCCCGACGTCCGGAATCGCGACATTGAGGCCGCGACTCCATCCTCCACGCCCGACCGTGCCCTCGAGACCGTTCTGTCCTTCCCACGGCACGCCGACCCTGCTGCCTGTTCGCCCTTGGTAAGCACCGGAACAGGTTCGCGGCGACGTTCTCTCTCTCTAGGGCCAAACAACACGTGTTTCTGAGCCCTGTAGCCTCCGGCCCCCTTAGCTCCGACGAGCAGAACCGTCGCCGGCGCTGTTTTGGGCGGCGACCCCGTTTTCTGTTCGCAAGAACCAACGAAGGCAGTGTCGTTCTCCTTCCTGTGCCGATCTGAAAACAAGCAGAGCAGCCCTGAGCCACCCATCATCCATCCAACGGCCCAAAATAGAAGCCAGATACCCCTTCGGCCCTTTTTCTAAAGAGACCCTGGAAAAACAGAAAATAAACCCGCCATCCTTTCCACAGTTCAGAAAAAGTTCTCTGCTACCCCCTGAAGTCTAGGTTTAATTGCGTATAGGCCCTCGGTTCATCGCAGCTTAGACCTTCGTCTTGTTTTTAGCGTAGTTTAATCATCGTAAATCCGATTAGAGTGATTTTATCAACTAGAGGCTTGTTTGGAACCTCCACTTAAAACATTTCTAGAAATTCTTACAAATTAAAGAAACATCTGCTATCAGTCCGTTAGGCAATTTGATCTAAATTACCTACATCCATATGCCTAATAGACTACATTTGAGTATTGAATTGAAACTTAGTTCAGAGATATCTTGAATATTCATTTCGTTTTGGAATTTTTCGGCACAAGAAATCTTTTATGTCGGCCGAAGTACCTTGTGCCCCAAATGTGTGGTGCGGAAAAATTGCCAGCCCAAATACCGAGGCTAGGTCTAGCGACTTAATTATTGTTGATTTTTTTAAAAAAAATTAGTGTGGATGGTAGCGCAACAGTTGGTGAATTGAGCGGCTTGTAAAACGTGTATGAGTGTGATTGAAGGTTTACCATTTAACTCTCTAACTATTTTACCTCGCAGTACTGCTAGCTCCCGCGTCCGGCCGCGCCGTCTCTGTTTTTGTTGGGATTGGATGGAGGATCATCGATCATGAGAGAGACCGCCGGAGAGCTGTGAGGATGGGCGCCGCCGGCATAGTATATGCTCGCTGCAAGCACAGATAGCGGGGGCTGGCCCTCCAGTCGCCAGTTTGGTGCTTACACCTGTTGTGGTCGGCCAGTACAGTACACATGCATGCCGCCACCTTTCATGGATCCATGCTGGCCAGTGCATGCAGCCACATGCAGCTATCAAGGCCACAAAACTCCCCTCAAAATCTTCTACACTGATCGGATATGATTTGGATCGACAGATGCATATATGAACGGACAAGATCATATGTGTGCTAGCTCACCCTCGTCGTCTTTAGGCTACTAGAAAATATTTTTTTTCCTTTTAGAATCAATCTACACTAGATAGGTGGACAAGCGTAGCTTAATTGGTTAGGTTCTTTGTGATGGAACCTGTCCACCCAGGTCCGAGTCTTCGACTCGCACTACTAGAATACCCCCCTGTAGCTACGCTATATTTAGAATTAGACACGCTTTATTTCGTCTCTATAGCTCTGTAGGGACGCTATCAAAAAGCGTGTCAGAAGCGTCTTCGTATGGACCGTGTCAGGCTTTGTAGAGACGAATTCTTTAAGCGTGTCTATCAAAGAAAAACACGCTTCATAGACACGTTAGATGCATGTCTATATATATTGTAACATTTTCATACACACATATATCAAAGAAAAACACGCTTCATAGACACGTTAGATGCATGTCTATATATATTGTAACATTTTCATACACACATATATAAAGCGTGTCTATTGGTGTAGTCACGTAGTATAGTAACGCTTCATGTCGTGTTAACATATGTGCAGACAAATGGAAGGTGACATGGCAGGTGACGTGGCAGGTGATGTGGCATGTGATGTGGCAGGTGTCATGGCATGTGACATGTTTTGTAGTAACGTCCAACTTCGTGTTAACAAATGTAGCTACAATATTGTAGGCACATTTTTATTACGAGTTTACAGAAATAATTACATTGTATAGCAACGCTTTATGTGTAGTAACAAATATAGAGACACTTTTATACATTCGTTTATATTTTGTGTGTACTAATATAGACACGTTGTGTAGATGTTTTATTGTGTCGCTTTCATACATTTAGTTTATAGTATATTTACATATTTGGAAATAAAATGACTTCTACTAATTGGTTTTGAATTCTTTTAAAACTAATTTGTATGATTAATAATCCAAAATTAAATCATCCAAAGCCTTGCACTGGTAAAATTGCACAAATTGAGATACTCAAGAATACAACCAAATGGTTCATTAATAAAGCACACAAGACAATTGTGTTCATACAGAAACATAGTCAATATGGCAATATCAAACAAATGTAATCTGAAACATTTCACTAGCAACTAAAATCTATCTTTCCAAGCCTATTCCTTCGACTTGCTGCTTGAACTTGTCCACCACCAGGTGTGAGTACCTGTCAAATTTATTCTCAATAAATGTCTAAAATTCGTGAAGTGAATAGCATGGTACTATAAGTATAGTAACAGAACCCCATTACATGACTTGATCAGATGATGTATATTTAAAATTTAACTCAATAATATGTTCGGCTAGTTGTCCGGCATCATAACTGAAAATAAATAATTTTAAATGCACTACAGAGCCATGACCACAAGATAACTGCTTGGGGTTTAAGATTGCTCATTAAATCATGTATGTATGTAGTGTGGCGTAGTCCTTTCTATATGAAACAATATAGGGCGTGTTTAGTTCACCCCAAAATGCATAAAGTCTACATCTTGAGAACCGTGTCAGTTCATTTCTTCTCTCTGTGCACGCAGCCCAATACATAAACTTTTCACTCTTTTTACCAAACTAAACACACCCATAGCAAGTGCAGATGGTACGGTTTGGAACCAATGTTAACAATGGATAGTGACACTTATTCGGAAGAAGATAGGATAAGAAGAATACATGATCAATTGCACAACTTGATGATCATCGTTGGTACAAGTGATGTAGATGTCCATCCGAGATACCATATTGCAAGAATATGTTGATATGTCCATCCATCATCTGGGATATATACCACATTGCAATTATACCTTTTATATAGATGCTTTCTTTTAGAGGTGGAAATATATTTCCCAACAACCATATAGCTTAAAGCAATATCTATTAGAGTTGTATATTGCAATATGTTACTCCCCCCATTCCAAATTACAATTCATTTCACTTTTTTGACCCCAAGTTTGACCGCTCATCTTATTCAAAAAGTTATGCAAATATAGTCAAATTTAAGTCATTCTTGAATAACTTTTATTAATAAAGCAAGCCACAACAAAAGATATGATATTTTGCACAATCTTTTGAATAAGACGAGCAGTCAAACTTAAGGTTAAAAAAGTCAAATGAATTGTAATTTGAAAAAGAGGGAGGAGTACTTAAAAGAATATCTATTGGAATTCTATATTGCAGGCTTGGAAAAAAAAAGGACATCTATTGAACTTGTATATTGCACATGTTTAGTAAAAAATGGAAAATTAGAAATTGCGAAAAAAATGAAATAGAAAAATGAGAAGCTGCAAAAAAATTAAAAAATGCTACACCATGGAATCGAAACGTGGCCTATAGGTATCCAAAGCTACAGCCAAACCATTGAACCAATATGTAGTTTCGTTAATTTACCAAGTTAAACTTTTATTAACATCTCTTCACACTGGTTCATCCCTCCCATAAACCATCGATCCAATCCCCAGAACGAGAACACAAACCAAAGATCACCCGGCGCACAAGGGTTGGGGAGCAGGGAGCACCGTACCCCGCCGAGCTGCCACCGTGATGCTATGGTGTATGGAAAAGAAATTGGTTAATCAGTGATTCAGTGCTTCGAAATGAGGAATTGCCATCCATTGTGTGCTAAAGAGGTGGTCATTAGTATGGGCACTACAGTAGTTACTGTTAAATTGTTAATGCTAAATGGTGGCCGTTAATGCAAAAACAATGGTCCGTGGAGAACTAGTTACGACCAAATAATGGTCATCAGTAAACCAAAAGTGTTCGTGGATTGTAAAGGCTGCTGCTGACTATGTTTGCCTTCCACACTCTCACCACCATGGTGCAGCCTTATAAGGATGCAACATATAAATAAAATTTTAGTTCATCATCGACTGAAATCGTGTCTGTAGTGCAATGGTTGGTCCATCTGATTGGACCACTGAGGTCACAGCTCGAGTCATGGAAAGAGCTATTTTTTATTCCCTATTTATTTTTTTCTAGGTACAGTTTCAATTTTCTCCACATCATTTTTCTCATTTTTCAAACTTTGACATTGTATTTTTTAATTCTCCATGCTAATTGGATTGCTGAGTTGGCAAAGCTGAATTATGAGGTGGCAAGCCATGCAAGCATGACACTTGACGACACTCTTACATTTTGATAATCATGTCAAAAAGCATGTGTACATGACTATAGATAATTGCTTGATACATTTTACAATGTGTCTAATAGAGTTGTGACGCTTAAAAGCGTATCTAACTCCGTGTCATTTTGAGATGATTTTAATATCGTGTTAAAAGACATCTTTATAAGACTATTAACGTGGTAAACGTGTCAAGTATCGTGACAATTTGACACATTCTCGACATCGTGTCAAAAAACGTCTTTAGGAACCAATCTAGAGACGCTTTTAGCATGCGTTACAACTACAACGTAGCTAGAGGGGGGGTTTTCTAGTAGTGTCGGCACGGCCTGGATTTATTCCAGGATTTAACCGGTGTTTTTCTTTCAGTGGTAGGCAACGTGCTCCTTGATAGCGAGGCGTCTGTGGTGACTTCGTCAATCTCAAGATCGGAATAGCCGGTCCAATCTCTCAAAGGTGCTCATAGGGATAGGGTTTACGTGCGTTTATTCATAGGGGTGAGTGTGCGTGCATGAGAGTATCTAAGTTTGTACTGGTGTTTCAAAAAAAAAATCTACACTATATCTAGAAAGATGTCGTCTTCTACCTAGCTACTCTGCATGGTATCTAGCTTCCCCAGACCCCAGCTGATCGCTCCATGAATCGAGAATGGACGTCTGTGTAGCGGCTTCGACGTTTCAAACTGCAGTTTTTTTTTTACCGGCCTATACATCAAATCATGTGCATCGCCGAGACCGAGATCTGTCGGCCGGCCATCACTCACTCACTCAGAAGTCACAATATATACCAGCAGTGTGCATGAAGAAGCTGCACCAACGTCGTCGTACTTGCTAGATCAGGAAGTCGTCGCATGAGGTGCGGCCTTCTGTAGGTTTAGTTCCTTTTCTGGGATCCATATATATAAATATATGGAGATGATGATGAGCAGCCAGCAGGATTCAGATCCACCTTGGTACCACTATTCCGCGGCCCACGACGAAGCCACCGGCGGTGTCGCCGTCGACGACGAAGGCTGCGGTGCAGGTTTCCTCGAGATGTTCGGTGATCTTCACTCCTCGTACGTGGCGTCGTGGCCTAGCTTTGTCAGTTGTCACCCATGCATGCATGCATGGATCGAACATTCAGATATACATTTTGTCCGTCTTGGTTGCAGTGGCAGTGGTGATCTCTTTGAGCTGGTGTGGCAAGGCGGCGGGCCTGCGGCGGCATGCCGCAGCAGCAGAACGATGGCGGAGATGCAGGACGGCGGCGGCGCCGGCAGCCTCCCCGCCTCGTCGCTGCCGCCTGCTGATCAGCAGCCACTTTCCGAGGACGAGATGGCGGCGTGGCTCCATGCGATAATTGTCAGCGGCGACGTCGTCGAGCCAGCAGTCGTCGGCGGCGGCCTGGACAAGGCTGCAGGCAGCTGCGGCGTCGCCAGCCGCGTGGCGGAGGATGATCAGCTAGTGCCGCAAGCCAAGGAGGCGGCAGTGAAGACGGAAGCCAAGAAGCGCACCGTGGTATGCATATATGTATGTCTTGTATGCATGCGTGCCTACTTCTAGTACTTGATCACTGCTTTATCACTTCCTCAGTTATACTATTAATTGTATCTTAAGATAAAAATGTGCAATTCTAGGGAGTTTTTTTGGTTTTAGTGTGGAACATGTAGCACTTTATATGATTTAAAAATGTCCAATTATCCTTCTGTCATCTGTGGGCAGATTAAGCAAGTTCAATTAGATTTCAGAGCAATTCAGATTAATTAATTGAACGACCACGGCCATGTGTAGTAGTAGTAGTATCAAATTTATATTTCCCAATGCGATATATATTATATCCTATATTCTAATCGAAGAGGGCTCTCTTTCTAGACTTATCCCGAGACCCTTCCTAATCTGCGTCCGTCCTTGATCCGACGGTCTCGTGCTCTCTGACACTTGGCTTCCATGTTTGGTCCACCGATGAAAGGAACAGTATGTGCACAAGGAGACAGAGCCCCGCTCCCCCATCATCCATTTCTGGATCTAATCGAGAGGTGTGGCGATGAGCTGCAGGCGGAGGCCGGGCGCCGAGCGGGAAGCAAGAGGAACGCCGGCGGGTGGTCTCGCGCGGTGAGCAGAGGTGCTGCTGGCCACCGAGGCAGAGGATCCGCGGCACGCCGACGGTGCTTCCTCAACTCTGAGGACGGTGGCTTCCAGTCGACCTGCTCGGGAGCCCCGTTGACGACGACCACTGCTCCGGCGAGATTGCGTTGGGTGCCTCCTCCGGATTCTTGACGCGGCACCTCTTCAAGCCTCGAACCCCACCGGTCGAGCTGAAGCGTTCATTGGAGCTGGTGTCTGTGTGGCAGCCGTGGCGCGCTGAGGATCTCGGCGTGGTGCAGTGCCAGTGGCCGCCATGAAGAAGACGCAGCACGGACGTGGTCTCGGAGGCCGCGATACAGGGGTGTCGCCCTGTACAGGAGGACGGGCCGTTGGAAGACACACATCTAGTACCCAAACTCTGATCTCGCCTAATTCATATTTAGCAACAACTAATGCATCTGGTCATGGAATTCTTAATCACTTCCTTCTTCTTCCTCCTCCATTCCTGTTGCTTTTGATTTTGGCAGGGATTGCCAGAAGCAAGTCTACCTAGGTAAGCGCCTGCGTTCTTCATGGTCGAGCTCGAGCTCCTATTAGCTTATGACTAGTCTTCGTGTGTTTGATTGTTTCTTTCTGCTATGCTCTTTTATCAGGTGGCACTGCGCATGCAGCTACCAGGTTAGGCAACTTTGGCTTGCTTGAATTTAAGTTGATCTGCAGTTTGTTCATTAGTGCGTTGAAATGGTAAGTTTGGATTAGCCAGGTGATCTGTGAATTACATCTGTGGTGGATCGCTGCATCCAAGGTGTTCGATGATATGTGGGCATGCCTGGTGATCGCAGAACACGATGCCACAGGAGCCATCTACGCTCACCCTTTGTTTAGGAACTGCCATCAGAAGAGCAGAACAAACCGCACATGAATCTTTCTCTTGCTTGCATATAATAATAAACCTGACAAGGTGAAGTGTGAATTGAGAATTATATCTTTCCATGTCAAAAAGACAGGTGCAATGTGGAGCGAATTTTTCTTTTCTAAGTTTTAGCCTTCATTGAAACAACTGATAGTAGTTTATCTGAACACTACTCTGTTATTAACTAATTATCGCCATCATTTGTCTCCCACACTCTTGTGATCATGCTTTTGTGTGATTTTGTACTAATAACAGAAATGAATCAATGCTAACTGATTTTGCTTGTCGTCCGTCGATTATTGTGGTCTTTCATGTTCCCTAATGCATCTCTGTTTTGGAAGTAACTTATCACACAATAATATAAGACATAAAGTAACTTGTCTCTAATCCGAAGCACATAGGAAGTAGCATATTACATAATCATTTGATACATAAAGTAACATTCCCCTGATGTGAAACACACAGGAAGTAACTTCTTACACAATTTTATTAGGAATAAAGTAACTTGCCCTGATCTAAAGCACATAGAAAGTACCTTATCAAATAATTACATTAGATTTTGAAATAACGTTTCCCCTACTTCATACTCTTATGAATTTATGATAACTAAATATGTTTGCCCATCTGTTAGAGAATTATGTCTGATTTATATGACGTGAAGTAGATTGCCCCTAACGGGAACACGGATGACATAGGAAGTAACTTTCCCCTAAATGGAACACATCATGAAGTATCATGGAATTACATATGACATAAAGTAACTTATTCCTATTTTTAACATGTAGAAAGTAATTTATTAATCAATTACATGAGACATATGGTAACTTGTCCCAGTAGCAAGTGTGTGAAACATGGTAGTACCTATATTGCTTGATGTAGTAACAGAAATTATCCGACTGTATTTTCCTGCATATATTGTGTTTTCCAAAAAACATTTTGGTGCAGAATGAAGCGTTGTTGCTTTTTTATATGTTTCCTAAAGTAAGATTTTTGCGAAGCTTTTTGTGATTATTTTTTCACTGATTTTATATTTCTTGGTCATGGAAGCCATGTAACTGCTAATATCAAATGCAAATGACATAAGGCATATTAGGAATGGTTGTGTTTGTCTAATTAGTACCATATCCTTTTTTGAGTTGTTCATCTGTGTGGTAAAATTTTGTTTTGTAGTTTTGGCTTGTATGATTAATTCATCCAATTATGTCACTTCCGTACAGCTATTGCTTTCAATACAGTATAAGTCTCTTCCTGTTGTTTTTACTCATGCAAAACCGATTTTGAACTACATACCAGGAAGTATCTTATCATACATTTATTTGAGATAAAAGCAACTTGCCCTTGATTTGGAGCACATAGTAAGTAACTTACCACACAATTTACAGGACATAAAGTAACTTATCTTCGATATGAAGCACAAAGGAAATAACATATCACACAATCATGACTTGAATGAAATATATAGGAGGTAATTTTCTACACAATTTTATTGGACTTAAACACATAGGAAGTACCTTATCAAATAATTACATGAGATTTTGAAATATATTTGCCTCTGTTTCGAATCATGAAATCATATCATATAGCCTGCCACTTGGAGGAGTTCTCCAACACTTTCCACTCTGATTGAATTTGATGACTTAAATGTCTTAAAGGTAGCATAATATTCACATTTAGTTCATCAGATCATGATTATGTAGACTATTATGTTAATGTTTGTTGCGGTTTTCATTTTTTTAATCTCAATAGTGGATATTTTTTTGTGGCCAGTAAAATCCATGTCCTTCTTAGATTTATAGTTCAGTACCTATTACTCAACACAATGAGTCAATCACCCGTGTGCTAAAACTGTGTTTTTACTGCATTTTCTTGTGTGTTTAATTCACTCAATTTGCTTTCTTCCCATACGCCTATTGTTTACTGCATACTGTAAGTCGCTCTTTTTTGTTACACTTTTAACCTGGTTTTGAAATTAGCATAGATTAACTTTATCAAAATTATATGAGATACAAAGTAACTTCCTCCTTATCTGAATATGTAATAAAAGTTATCACACAATCATAGATACAGAAAGTAACTTGCCCCCGGATATGACACACATAAAAAGTAATTTATCATATAATTATATGAGACATAAAGTAACTTGGAGTTCATAGAAACTGTAGATGGCACATTGTGAGCAAAGTGCAGGGCCCTCTTGCTACCTACTTGGACAAAAAACCTGGACTGGCTAAGGAGTTGAACGAATGTATGGACTACAGCGTATGCGAGTCTGAATTTGAAACAAGGTGGACAGCTATCATAATGAAACATGAAGCAATGGATCAGGCATCAGCAACATCTCTATGAGCTTAGGAGCAACTGGGTACCCGCGTACTACATGAAGTTCTTTTTCCCTTTCCTGCAGAGCACAACGCGCAGCGAATGATTCAATGTGGTGCTCAAGCGCTATGTGAACCCTCAGATGAGCCTGCTGAACTTTGTGCATCAGTACATCAAGGTCCAGGAAAAGGTGATCAGCGTTGAAGATGAGAACGAGTTTATAACAGAGAAGAAAGTCCCCAGCGCACTGTTTAGTGGCTATCCAATAGAAGAGCAAACTTGCAAATTCTACACGAGGTCAGTATACTACAAGTTCCAGCACGAGCTGAAGCTGTCCACAAGCTACAGAATCACAAGCATATCAGATAGGGTGTATACACTATCCCCAACAAAAGGGTTTGTCCTTGGGTACGGGAAAAGAGATTACCTAGTAGGTGCGGATGTGGATGAGAAAAGATACGTGTGTGAGTGCTCGAAGATGAAGAGGGATGGATTGATCTGCCGCGATATAATGAATATCATGACACATATGTACATTGATGACATCCCAACAGATTACCTACTATGAAGATGAGCTTTATTAATATGCTTTTAGGAAGTAAGTTACCATTGAGTTACATGATACAGAAAGTAACCCTCTAATAATTTGGAACAAAAAGGAAGTAACTATCAATATGTCTATATTTCTGCAACACATCCATTACTTTAGTGAACATATGGTAGTAAATAAGCAAAGTTCATAAGCAGACAAAGTAACTTATGTTTATTTGACCACATACAAGACGTAACTTCTCACTAATGTACATCACATAGGAAGTAACTTGCCATTATCTGTATTCACATAGGTGACTGTATATAAAGTGCTCACACCAAAGTTTAACTTGTGGTTCTTTTGTATGTTTTCCGCAAGTGGTAACTTGTTTTATCTTCTAGTAATGTTCCTCTTGATGATACATTAATGTGGCAAAGTCCCTCATTGCCCTTTTTTGTTAGGGTGGGTGCTCTATTATTGTGCCTCACCTTCACTGTGTCTTCGTGCGATCATGCATCTATGTTGTGCCTATGTGATTTACTCTTTTTCTAGGCAAGGGAGTAGGGGACTGCGGGTTTGAGGGTTTGAGGGTTTGAATAAATTAAATGAATAATAAGGTGCTGCTGTAGAATCTGGCACACCAATTACTACAGATTTGGAGGAACTCATCAACACATGCATGGATAGTGTGGTAGCAACAAATTCTGTTACTTGTGAAAAAATTCACAAGTAACAGAATTTGGAGGAACTCATCAACACTTTTAGGTTAACATTAAGTAATTTTTTATATTTTTAGTTTCATAGTAAGTAAATTTTTAGATTTAGACAATGTGATTCTGTGCATCATTATATTACCGGTATTTACTGTTGTAGTCAAAAGGAACCAATGCAGGCTCATTTTGTATAACTATTGTTCCCATTGGAGTCTTTGTTGAGGAACATTGAGATAAAAATGTGCATCTATGTAACTGTACAAAACAAATAGAAACCACAATAAAAATAATTTTTTAATCATATGTTGCTTTTTTTCTTTGTAAAAACACCCAGCCGCCTGCCAAGATAGTTTGTATGCAAGTTACTATGTTGCATCCCTTTTTCAATCTGATTTACTAGCAAAATCTTGAAATCACTTACTAAGGATCAGTCTTATTTTCAATTTTTTTTGCAGGTGGAGATTGGAAATATATTGCCTGGAGATGATCAGATGACTGACTAGAGAAGTAACTTTCTTTGTGTGAAAAAAGACTTGCATATAGTGATTCATAGGATTGTCTGTACAAAGATATAGCATACTTATACTAGTGAATGCACGAAGTAAAAATCACATGAATCTGCATCACATATGAGATTTTGGACCCACATGTTTATATCGTTCAAGAAGGATATGTAGCTAGAGATGTATGCCCTCCTAATGATTCTTGGATCTCCATGTTGTTCTCTATCCTGGATGCTCTCTATTTCTACTATTTTATTTGTTGATTCATGGCCTCATGTCTCGTCCGATCTGTAGCTGTTTTGAATCCAGAAGAGATTTCTTATGTCTCCAGGATACAGTGGGCTGTCGTCTACTACTTACTTTTATGACATGTTTTGTCGTGGGTTGTCTCTTTCATTTGCTCCTTTTCTTTCCCGCGCTTGGCGCGTGACTGCGTTCGGCGCCTTTTTTTCCGCACGCTACGGCTCTACCGTGCGACACGCAAGCATGTCCGCACGCTTTTTCCCGTGCTTCCTACATGTATGGAGACGTGGAGTCCGCGTGCCAGGAATCAAAAACCATTTCTGACAACTCAAAACCATCCTGGGGCGTACACTTCATATCTTGTGACTGTATTTCATCCTCGTCTGTTGACCCCTCACTAGCAAGTGTCTCACCAGAAGCAATTGTTCCCATCAAAGTACTGCCAGTGTTTGCCGATAAACTCCTTGTGTTTACCACTGCATTGCCAGAAGTGTCTTCCCACTGTTCACCATCAGCTCCACTAGCAACTGTTTCCACCACCAGGGCACTACCACTTGTTGTATTCATTGGCAGCAAACCTCGGCAATTGAAATCCTCATGTTCAACAATCTGATGCACATCTTCTACTTCCCATGTCAACTCGGTAGCTGCAACATTTAAGTCAAAAATTGCCACACTTTGTACTGCACAAAAAAGTAGAGAAACACAATCAGTAAGGTTACTTGGCTGCCCTGACTCAACTCCAAACTACAAGCTTGTAGCAAAGTTACTTGTACTATCGCCGTTAGTTATAGGTTTAGTAAACTAGACATTTGAACTGAGTTTGGAATCAGTGGGTCTGGATTATTTTGGATGACTAAATTATCTCTAAAACACTGGTAAGTTACTCTTATGAGTATAAGTCAATTAACAAAGTTACTTTACATATTGTAGAGAAAAATTAAAAGTTACATCTTAAATTAAAGGAAAAGTGCCAAGATACTTCCTATTTCAAAATATTCACTTCTCATGTGAATAATGACTGCAAACTACAACAGAAAACTAGCATACTTGTAGTTACTCTAACAAGTTCTTCATTCAACAACTGAATGTGCATCTTCTGGTTCATTTTTTGTGCATCATATTCATACTGAATGTTCATATGTGAAACCAACTGTGAAATTGCTCCTGGTTATGTTCATATGTACTTTGTTTAATCTGTGATCTTGTTTGCAAGCTGAATTATCACATTGCTTTGGTTTGCTATGTTAAAACTGGGAAGCTTAAGTGCTCATGTCTTAATCCAATTTCTAATGTAAACAGAATCATCATTTTTAATGGAAATATGAATGTAAATGCAGGAACAAGGGAGCCTGAAGCAGCTAAGAGAAGATTTGTTGATGCTGTCAATAAACAAGTGCTGCTATTGTCTTTTCTGGGATCTGAACAAGTGTTGCTCTACCCGTTACTTTGAACTACTGATCCATATGTAAGAATCTGTGAAATTGAACAAAAAAAGCTACCTGGAGCTGAAT
This sequence comes from Alloteropsis semialata, assembly GCA_004135705.1. Lineage (NCBI taxonomy): Eukaryota > Viridiplantae > Streptophyta > Magnoliopsida > Poales > Poaceae > Alloteropsis > Alloteropsis semialata. The sequence continues at coordinate 5,794,786 of CM014272.1, forward strand.
TTGTTGAAGCTGCCTGTGTTGGATTCTTAATCTCCATGTTCGATATGAATCTGTGACCTTTCTTTTGTTCTGGATGCCACCGCCGGCAGACGCCGTTCTCACTTTTTTTCTCGCGGAAGCGCCGGCGGCAGATCCAGGGTTACGAGATGGAAAACGAGATGGAAAACCAGACCACGTTATCCTTCTGCTTCTTTCAGCTCTAAATGGGCCTGGGCCGACTTTGCTTTTTCAATTGTCAGGGCTTACATGTACCAAGTTATTTATCGCTGAAATTTATATTACACAAAGTAACTTCAACCCAACATATGAAGGTCACGATGTAACATTTGTTAGGCCCATATCATTTTTAGACTCCACAAAAGTAACTTCAAACCAACATATGAAGGTCACGATGTAACATTTGTTTGGCCCATATCATTTTTAGACTTCACAAAAGTAACTTTGTCTATGTTTCACTTGGGCCGTGCGCACCAAAAAAACTACTGACACTGGACCTTTTCAAAAAAATTGGGTCTTTTCAAAAAAAAATCTCGTCAACGAAGTGCGATCTGCACGATAGCTTGCTCCAAACTGAAAACAGCCGTACAACCTTTTTAAGGTAATATGGGAGGGGTCTCCACTTACCGCTACATGGAGAGGGCTCTCCATGTAGCCAAGCCCATATTATATATATGCTTATAAGTCTTAAAGTACTCTAAGCCTTACTAGAAATTCCATAGTCAGTATATTCTTTTGTGGTTGATTTGTTCTTGTCATCTTGTGAAATATCCAATTTCCACAAACTATTCCCTCTGCCATACGATCAAGAAGGTTCTAAAAGGTGCAAGAACAACCGCCTGTCACCACCCCGGAAAAGCTCGAGTCTTGTAGCCTCAGAAATTATTGTCTATTTGCGGTTCATATGGGGTCAAAATAACTAGGGTCTAGGGCTGGCTATCGAGCCAACTCGGCTCGGCTCGGCTCAGCTCGAGCTGGCTCGTTAAGCTAACGAGCCAGCTCGGCTCAGCTCGTTAACATAGCGAGCCAGAGAAGCAGCTCGGCTCGGCTCGTTTGTTGGCTCGAGCCAGCTCGATAAGCTCATGAGCTGGCTCGAAAATATGAACACGTATATCATATATCCATCTCTAGAACGAACAAAAAGGAATTCAATCACGTCTTCTGCTACTAGAGGATATCAAAATCTCGGATGCACAAATCCTCCCGCGCATGTGCTCCACAAAAGCGATCTCACCCCGTGGAAATTCTCCATGGGGACATGCAGGCAGCGGCAGCCCGTCATGCTCTTCCATAAGAGCTGTAGGGGCGGCGAGCAGGAGTGGTTGCGGTGGCCGCACGCCTGCGCTCCCTTAGCAGGAACGAGAGGCTGAGCTGCAGCGCCTGTCGAGCAGTGCCCGTGCTCTCCACAGGTGAGCTCGCCCCTGCCTGATTTGGCAGCGTTCGGCTTCCCTGCCTCGTGGTCAGGGACGCACGAGCACGCGCCGAGGCGTAGGCCCGTGCAAACCGCGGGACCGGAGGAGGGAGGTCGGGCTCGAGCGGACCGCGGACGCGCGACGCGACCGCTCTCTCGGCAGTCCGCCGCCACCGCGCGAGGGAAGGTCGAAGGGAGGGGAGTTAGGGGACAGACTGGACCGCATGCTGGATATTGGATTCTAGGGTTTGTGGTGGATATAAGGCCTGATGCGCTGATGGGCCTAATGGTTGGATGTTGACTTGTCGTGGGCTTCCAGGCGTTGGGCTGCAGCTGAGGCTCGTTTGGCTCACGAGCTACTCGCGAGCCAGCTCGAGCTGGCTCGTTAAGAGTAGCGAGCCATGACCTTAGCTCGGCTCGTGGACTTTTTCAAACGAGCCGAGCCGAGCCAAGCCACTAATGAGCCGAGCCGAGCGAGTTATCGAGCCACGAGCTTTTCGTCCAGCCCTAGTAGGGTCCCAACTACAGATATGAACCGTACCGGCACTATTATTTGAAAACCGCATTAAGTCCAACTTATACGAAATGGAAGAGAGAGCAAGAAAGAACAGAAGTTCACGTGTGGGAGTGGGAGGGACTAAAATCACAATTTATGTTTTGTTACCTCACCCTTGGGCACACACACCTGCCCAAGACAATGGTGAAGATCCAGCTGACCTGGTGGTCTTGGGGACACATAAAACACCAACGTGCGAGCGAGGTTACAATTACTTTTGCATATGGTTTTTTACAACCAAAGAAAATACCTTATTATATATATGTTATTGATTTGTTTCCTTATAACTGGTGTTGCAGGACACAGTAATAATAAGCAACAACTACAACGAGAGGGGAAAACAAAGAGGAGGTAGGAGATCTCACCACTCAGAAACTCGTCACCACCTCATAGAGAAGGTTGTGCTGGGTAACATATATAAATATCAATTCCTGATGCTTTTTATAGTTTTCCATACTATATATACGTACAACTTTGCACCAACAAATTCCTAAAATTGCATCCATATATACTTTCTAATGACTGTTAGTTGCCTATATAGTTCTTCTCACACACGGTCGATTCGTGTATGTTGCATCTACAGAGACGAAGGTGGAAAACAAACGAGAAGTTCAAGACGCTGCAGCAGCTCGTTCCAGGATGCGACAATAAGGTCAAATGAATTAATACTCCCCAGACTTTACATCTCCCATGGCATTACAGTTGTTGCTTCGAGTCCATGTTTTGTTTTCAGCTAATTTGTAACTAAACCATCACAACATATATAATTGAACAATACTCATGCATACAGCTACTATTGCAGTTATAAGCTATATGTGGTTGATCTATATATTTAGCCATTTCGTTGGATGAGAGACAAGAAGTATTTAAGTTATGTGAAGATACAACTTACAGTAAAATCGAGTGAATAACAACTATAAGCTGGACGCCTCCTAGTAGAGGGAAAAAAAAAGAAACCTACACATTAACTCTCTGGACAAACATGACCAAAGAACTATGGGCGCGTTTGGTAGAGCTCCACCTGATTTTGATTCTCTATGGGAGCTGATTCTCCGAGAGAAGTGATTCTGTGGCTAAAAGTGATTCTCTTTGATTCTCTAGCAAAAACTCTCAAAATCAGGATGGAGAATCACTTCACAGAATCAGGAGAAGCTACTTTTTTTCAGCTCCCAGCCTCTTAGTTCATTTCAGAGAATCACTTCACAGAATCAGATGAGAATCACTTCTCTCTGAAAAACAGTTTGGCAGAACTCCTGCTGGATTCAGCCGAGAATCGGCTCTGGGAGCTCTGCCAAATGGGGCCTAACATATGTCCTCATGGCTGGTATGCAGGTTTTAATGTAGTTCCTAGTTAACTTTTAATTGGAGCCGGATTATGGTCATTTTAATCTGCAATGTCTGATATATATGACATGTACATTTCAGAGCAACCAGACGTCAACTTTGGAACAAACCATCAAGTACATGAAGTCACTGCAGCACCAAATCCAGGTCTAACACCCTTCCTCTATGTGCCTTTTCATCCCTATTTATAGTTTTTTTTTTCCTTTTGCATCCCACTCCATGTGTATTACATAGGTGTTTGGTTGAAATATTATTATCTTGTCCTATATGTTTAACATAAAAATATATATGCTCATCGCTTCTTGCATGTATTTGTGGTCGATATAGTGACACCCGTCATGCATGCAGGTTAGCTTTGGAATACAAATTTTAGAATTAAAAAATATCTAACTTAGATGTAGATTTACATATTACTTTAGATTATTTTTAACAATACATGATGTGAGTAATTTAGATGTAAATTTATAGGGCTACTTCAGATTATTTATTTTTATAATAGCGTTGATGGATAATTTAGATCAAAACTACAGCATTACTTAGCACGTCTCGTGAGAATTAAGTCAACTAGCTTGTAGACATAAAAAAAGTCTTCAATCAATAGTATGATTCATTTGTAAAATTGTCTGCAGGCTATGTCCTCCGGGTGCAGAATCAAGCCAGCATCACCGGCAGTTTACCACATCGTGCTGCCACCACCACCAGCCGTTCCAGGGGCTCTTCCTGTTCTGGCCAGGGGTGGTTCTCGGGCCACCGCCTCCGGCGATGATGCCGTTTGCGCCCACGCTCCCGTTGCTACCCTACCCTGCAGTAATGGTGCGCGCCGCACCACCAATGCCGCACTATCCGTTAGCTCCTACTCCGAATGTTGCAGCACAACACCAGAGATAAGAGCAGCAGCTCCGCCTATTTGGATAAATTTGTTTTGATTTAAATCTCGCCAGACTACTGGTGGTCCAGCTGCATCAAGAACAATATATGAGAGAATATGAAGCACAAACAACAAATTACTGGTGGTTTCATCAAATTCGCTGCCAAATTTTGGCATGCCTCTAGGCACCTATGAGCCAGCTAGTTTATTTTTGCGCTGGTGCTAGGCGAAAGCATTAGTGGAAGATATCTGTGCCAATCTTTTGGGTTGCCCTTATACTACTACAGAAACCATTTAAAGGGGATGAATAAATACTATTTGTAGAAGTGGTTCTTTTGTCCACACCCGGTTTTCATGTGCTAATCAATCGACCCACCCCTAAACATCATAACATGACCCGCTCTTTCAAAAAAAAAATGTCACGAAAATAGAAACAGCACAAAAATATAGACAACTTTTCCTTTGTATCCAATCCACCACCCCACACAGTCATACGTCATAGTTTTTTGGCTTGAAATATGGGTATTTATGAAAAAACAGGAAAAATAGAAACAACAACAAAAACATAGATTTGTTTCATGTAGTAATGGTGCACGCGGCACCACACTATCTCGTAGCTGCTACTCCAAATGTTTCAACACAACCCTAAAAATAGTAAGAGCAGTATATATGTAGTTCTGTGGTAGACGGTTTAATTTATTTTGATTTAAATCTCGCCAAATTATTTTGATTTAAATCTCGCCAGATTACTGATGGTCCTGCTCCATCAAGAACAATATATGTGAGAATATGAAGTAATAAGGACTTTTGGATGAAGGTGGCCCGCCACCTAGTTAGAAATGGTCCCTAACGATAATTTGTGATTTGGTGAAACCATCAGTAATTTGGTGAAACCACCAGTAACAACAATTATGAACCGTCGTAGAAATAGATTTCCACAAGCGATTCTAAGATAGTCCGCACCTAGAAATCAGCCCGTTTTAAGGAGCAGTCCAGGGCATGGACCGCCCTTCGAAATTTCGGTCACCAAGAATTATTTTCCATGTTCCGATCTGGCCCTAGATACCATTCCATTAATGTAAAATATAGGCTATAACAGAATAATTGTCCATAAATTTTTTATCTACAATTCTCCATACTTGACCTAACAATGGATTCCCTATTTTTGTTTTCGTCTTTCTACACAGGGTGCTATGCAAAGCTTGCTTAGATATGCAGAAAACCAGGTCAATGAGGAGTTGAAAACAGCATAGTTAGCTATATATTCAATTTCAATCCTTGAAAATGAGTTTGAACACATGAAAGCTAATTTAAATTTTATATCTGAAGAGCAAAGCAACTATCTAATCCTTGATGGTCATCGAGGTATGGATTTGGTGATAGTGATTATTTCTAGTCAAAGCATACTATGGGGGTTGGGGCATGGGCCGGGCCGGCCAGGGATCGGTATTAGGATATGGACTTCCGATGCTTTGGGGATATGGATTGTAGGGGTAGTGAGAATAACCCTATTCTGCCTTATCCTGTTTTTCCACGGATCCTAAATCGCACATGTACAAGTTGCCATAAAGATGAGTATGAGAGAAGTTTTTATATTGTATTTTTTTTTGTTCATTTAAGCAGAGAAGAAGGCATGTAGCTAGGCATGCTAATCCAATGCATCCATGAAGTGGATATAATCAGGTCTCTCTATCTCTCTTTTATTTAACCGAACATTTGTAATTACCCAATCCAAACTATTTACCATAAAGACCTGCACATGTGGTAATTAGCAGACAGACAAATACTAACATATAAGAAAAATCCTTCTGACAGTAACCACTTCATCTAGCAAACAACACAAGTAAGGAACAGTTAATTGCAGGTGATAATTGGTGTTGGTAGTTATTAGCACAC
>CM014272.1:5818450-5868103 GCA_004135705.1 Alloteropsis semialata
AAGATTCCTTAAGGGAGTGTTTGGTTAGGAGACAAGGAGGGACGGGACGGACCCATCCCTCTTTTGAGGAATGAGATGATCCCACTTGGTGTTTGGTTGAAAGGACGGGACGGTCCTAATCTAGTGTTTGGTTGAAGGGATGAGGGACGAACGGAGAACACGGTGTTATCCTGATCAAGCTAAGATTACTATGGGTGAGGTTCATGAAGGTATTTGTGGTACACGTCAATCGGCTCCTAAAATGAAATGGCTTCTGAGAAGGGCTTGTTTTTATTGGCCAAATATGATAGCTGACTGTTTTCGGTACTACAAAGGTTGTGAAAAGTGTCAAAGGTTTGGGAATATTCAGATGGTTCCAGCAGTATTATTACATCCTATTATCAAACCTTGGCCTTTTCGAGGATGGGAATTGGACTTTGTTGGACAGATTCATCCTCCGTAGTCAAAGGGACATTGTTTCGTGTTAGTAGCTACTGATTATTTCACGAAGTGGACCAAAGCAGTTCCTTTAAAGAATATGACACATCAGGAAGTAATTGAGTTTATTACTGAACATATTATCATAGATTTGGCATTCCACAAATTTTGACTACTGATCAAGGTACTTCATTTATATCAAAAGAAGTTTGTGAGTTTGTTGAGATGTATGGCATTAAATTACTTAATTCATCTCCATACTATGCTCAGGCTAATGGTTAGGCCAAGTCTAGTAATAAGATTTTGATTAAGCTCATTAAGAAGAAAATAGAAGAGAATCCTAGGAGATGGCATGAGGTTTTGTCTGAAGCTTTGTGGGCTCATCGTATATCTAGACATAGTGCTACTAAAGTTACTCCTTTTGAGCTTATCTATGGTCAAGAAGATGTTTTGTCTGTTGAGGTAAATCTGGGTGCATATAGGTTAGCCAAACAAAATGATCTTGACGTTGTTGGTTATCATGACTTGATGATGGATAATATTGATGAGGTGACAAATAAGCGTTTGAAGGCTTTGAAGGAAATTGAGAAGGGTAAAATCTGAGTTGCTAAAGCCTACAATAAGAAGGTAAAAGAAAAATCTTTTCAGGTTGGTGACTTGGTTTGGAAGACAATTCTACCTGTAGGATCGAAGAGCAACAAGTTTAGTAAATGGTCTCCAAGTTGGGATGGGTCATACAAGGTGATAAAGGTAATCTTCGGTAATTCTTATATGGTGTAGACTTTGTAAGGTCAGCGGCTACCAAGAGCTCTTGATGGAAGGTGTTTAAAGAAATATTATCCAAGTGTTTGGCAGAAAGCTTAGTTTACATGGCCGATAATGTGAATATCGTCCTTAGAATGAAAAGGCCGATGGATTTTATTTAAACATTGCCCTCAGGAGTATTTTCTCGTGCTAATATGTTTTCTGGTATGCAAGCTTTACCAAAAAACAGGGGCGCATATGTTGACGATCAAAACTGGCACGGAGCAGACTTGATAGGAAAATCGGTGGAACTGGTTTTGGTTCCCTGTTGCCCGGGCACCAGATTTGAAAACCGGTGGAACCGGTTTTCCCCTAGTCCTAGTAGGTTTGGACTCTTTTGTGGGTCCGAGTTGTAATAGGGCTTTTCTTGCGGGGCAAGACCTCCCCACCCTATAAATATAAAGGGCCACGGCCGATTGAGGGTTTATCCAATCGATCAATCAAAAATAATTTTACTTTTTGTCATCTCCAAACCCTAAATTTTCCAACCTCCATTGCTGTTCGTGCTTCGTCTCTATGGTGTTGATGGCGTTCTGAGTGGCCTGCCGACCGCAGAGCAACCCTAGGCGCGCTAGCCCTGACGGGGTCCCTCCCGGACCGGTGTTCGTAGGTCTTCGCGCAAACTCTAGGAAATCGGTGGCACCGCATTCCCAGAACCGGTGGAACCAGTTTTGCCAGGGCTGCTGCAGGTGATCGATCCGTTGCGGATCCGCGTGAGCTAGCGCAATTCTCGGTGTGTTGAACGTAAAAAGCGTCAACACAGGCCAATTACCATTATTTTACTGTTGCTTTTTTAAGGCAAAATAGGCGTTTCTGTCCTCGAACTTTGTCTCAGAGGTCAAGTATGTCCCTCAATTTTTAAAAAGGTCAATCCAGTCCTCCAACTCTTGTTTTTGAATCAAACTTGTCTCTGTGATGATGTGGCAGTGCATACTAGCATAAGACCAATGTAAAATGACATTTTTGCCATTGCTGTAGACAGGTCCTTCGTGCTGCTGCTTCACCGTCATACACTGCCACAACGTGGAGATCATTTTGATGTCCCCGTTGAGGCTCCACGATGTCCAGCTCTGCTTCACCCGCAGCGACCGGATCATCACTGGCTTGGCAAGAATGAACTGTTGATGATGCTTCGAATGTGAATGAACTGTTGGTGATGCTGCCCATGAACACCCACGGTAGCTGCACGCCCCTCTACTCCGGCAGCTCCTGCATATTCCTAGTGGCCAAGGATGCCTCATGGCGAGGAAGGTACGGCACGCTGACAAGCACCGTGCTGGCAAGAGCAGGCGCGACGATGCTGGCCATGAACGCCGTCTTGGCGCCGCTCTTCTTGCCGTGTGCCTGGTTGGCCACGTTGCAAGCGCCTCATTCCGATAGAACTAGGATGGCTGCTGCCAGCCAACGTCACCACTGGTGGCGGACAGGCAGTTCGATGCCGCAAAGACGGACCGCGGGCATGCGCTGGAGTTCAGGAACGATGGTGTGCTCGTCGAGCCACAAATGCCACCACCCGCCCCGCTCTTTGCCTCTGTCGCCCACCTTTGGCTGCCCTTGGGAATGCTCATCTGCTCGAGCTGCTGACGTCCTGGCCCCTCGCCATCGCTCTGCAACACGTGCGCGGTGAGGCCTAGAGGGTCTCTCGATGGTGGCGGGACAGGAGGACGCCGGTGAAATCGAAGGGCTGGTGAGTGAAGCTTGTGTCTCATGCCAAGGGTAGAAAGGATATTTCACATTTATCTCGTGCCAACATGCAACGTTGTATCAACGTAGGGACGTATTTGATCCAACTATGATAGTTGAGGGACTATATTGGCTTTTTTGAAAGTTGAGGGATGAACTTGACCTCTGGAGCAAAGTCCATAGATGAAGACGCCTATTTTGCCCTTTTTTAGTTACTAGTCTATCAATCTTCCGCACGGGTCAATAATGTTGAGAGATAGGAATATTGAAAATTATGAGAAACATAGACTCCTAGCTAAAAATAACCTACATTTACTTTTCATTGTCTATCTTCTTTTTTCACTCTGCAACGAACTTCTATATTTATTTTTTTTTGCGAAATTATATGTGTTTAGTTGAACCCTCAATTTGAGTGATTAACATGGAAATTGGTATTCTTATTATCTTCTCCATACATATACATGTTCTATACATGGTGACGTACATCATGCATGAAAAGGGTGTATATAAGCCCATCCTTTGAAAAGGGTGTATCATTTCAATATTAATATGGTAGAAATAAGTAATTTAGAATTACATAATCGTGTATTTTGAATTCTATTATAACGACATATGTAGTAATAATGTCATAGATGGGTAACTCAAATGTAAGTTTACAGTTTATGCTACATGTTTAATATGGAAATATATGTGTTCTTACCGCTTCTTTCGAATATTTATATATGGTTTGCATGGTGAGACACTTCATGCATACAAACATTAAGTTCATATTTTTTTCCATATTAATTATTAATGGCAGAATAGGTAATTTAGAATCATATAATGGTGTACTTGGGATATTTTTAATGAAATATGCATATTATTTTTAATAACGACAGATGTAGGTAATTTAGTTTCAAACTTAGAGGGTTATTTAAGTTTTTTTATAATGACATATGTGATAAGCTAGATGAATATCTGGATCATTTAGTTAAACTTATCCAAATTTTGAAGCGACGAAAAATGGAGTGATCACTCCGGCCCAAGTTACTTGTCCTTGTTGACTTTTTTCACAATGTTTGACCATTTGTTTTATTCAAAATCTTTGTACAAATATATAAAAAGATAAGTAATATTTATATTATCTTTAATAATAAATATAAGTCACAAATAAAATAAAAATAGACATAAGTTTTTAAATAAAATGAATGGTCAAACGTAACGAGCAAAAGTCAACAGTGACAAGTAATATGGGATGGTGGGAGACTGGGAGTAGCTAACTAACCCCCTACTGCGCCCTGCAGCCCACTGATGTCACGGCTTGGTTCCCCTATTGTTGTGCATGTTTTGATGGAATCTAGCTATTTTTCGGTGGGTGGCTTTTTTATATTTATTAATTAATTTATTTATTTATTATTTTTGCCCATTTTAGTTTCTCTTGAGGTCACAAATTGAGTGTAGAATTGTTAAATTTGGAAGTTCTACTTGGAAGTTCCACTTCTCAGCGCAATTGTCAATATTTGCATTGCTATAGACCATATAGTGCAAGGCCCATCTTGTTCTCCCAAAATGTTGTCACAAATTTATGGTAGAACAACCAAATTAAAGTTGCAACACAATGTTAGTATTCCTTGATGTTCATTGTTCGAGTAGTGCAGTTTATTCGTTAAGTTTCAACTGGCTGTTTTTGGTTAATTTTATCCATTATATTGCTCACGGTTTCAGGTCATTTTGTGGTTTCCATGTCATAGTTTGGTGCAAGTATGACATGCCTCTCGTGTTCCAATGCAATTTGTTTGAAAATTTTGCATCGTTTTAAATGCCAAAATTTTTCTTGCTACATGTCTCAGTTTGAAGGAAATTCTGTTCCTCCGAATCCAAACAAAGTTAAGTCAACTAGTAGGGGAAAACAAGCAAGCATTGTTCTGAACCAAATATTACCCGTCTTTGGCTGTAATAATTGGTTGCCGGCACAATACCAACCCCAATGTTTAGTCTGCTTTGCAGTTACAGAGGACGCGATGCAAACACTTAAAAAGACCTCCGCGCCATGGCTTTCGTTACAGAATGCAATCCATCTGTTTCGTTACAGCTGCAATCGAAGCAGACACCCTCATCCTACAATGTCAATAAGGAATGCCATGTCATCTCTGTGACCGATCAGCCAGGCTGAGCAGATTCATCCACAGCTGCCTCTTCTCCGGTCGGCAGGCCCTCGCCAGCACGTCCTTCAGCCTCCCCATGGAAACAGAATGCAGCCTCTCTTCCAGCTTCCCTTCCACATCCGGGACTTGCTGCATCCAACGAAACACGAGATAATTTCCCTGCTACTTCAGAGCACATGAAATCTGTTCTAGCAAATACACTGTTAGTGTAGAAGCAAGCTGGGTAAGAGGGGTGGTGGCTACCTTTGATACCCACAGAACGTAGAGTGCTGAAAGCTCCCCTTGGATCCGTGAATCCTCGAATTCATCCGCAGGGTCATTCAGGCACTCTGAAAGCAGGCCTATCTCCTGGGTGATGAACAGATCTACCTGGGATGTCGTTGAGGGGCAGGTTTCTTCAACACCAAGCAACTGCTGTATCCACCATCGTGAAAGGAACCGACGGTGGTTCCACAACGACTGCAGCAATGTAGCAACGCAACTAGCATAAGCAAACACACACTAGACCAACCGTAATCACCAACTGAAAGAACAGCTGCAGGCGAATTTGGAATTTCCAGACCTCTCTCCCTTTGTAGCGTCTGATCAGCATCTCATTCCACCACAGCTCCTCCTGTCAGATCATATATGATCAACTTTGCACCAAGATTCTTGGTATCAACTAACCATGGCCTAAAGAAAAACCATTGTTGTAAATACAATGATATGCATGTGCAAGCTTTGTTTTCTGCTTTGTAGCACAAGCAAAATGGAAAGAGAGGATAAGATGGCTCAAGTGATATGAATAATTGTAGGAAAAGCGAAAGTAATTAGCTTTGATGGAAAACATCATACCTTCCATAACAGGTACATTTCTTCCCAACTAAGGGAATCCTCTCCATTCTCTAGGCGACTGTCTAGTAGTGCAACCAGCAGTGACTGCATGGATGCAACAAAAGGCATGTGTGTAAATACATATGCTATCAATCAGATTGGTTACCAAATAGTATGTGTGTTATACTATTGAAAAGTGCAAGCAAATCAAAGCACGAAATATATCCTAAAGTCTAAAGCATGGATGTGCATTCAGAAGCTCTGCAAATTCATTTGCGAACATATTGTGCAGATTCTCTAAAGATGCTACAGGTCCATATGGAAATCATCGGGTAATAGATAAATTTGCTTTGAAGTATTGTGTAGTACTAAGGGCATCAGGAGTGGCAAAGGCCGCACACGGCCTTAAGCTGGGCCCCATCTCAAATAAGGAACGCCTCTCTTCTGTATAAGGCCGGAGGGATCTTAAGGTGGGGGGCCTACATCCTGTAGTTAAAAAACCAATTCTATCCATAGATCCTTCCTCCTTGTCTTCTCGCGAAGTCTCCGTGGTCATCCGTCCCGGCACCGGATTCTTCCTCACCTCCATGGATGGCTCCTGCTCCGGCGAAGCTCAAGAGTGGCGCGGAGCGTACGGCTCCGGTGACCTCGCTGTACGGGAGTGACGAATCGAGGCACAGGTGCTGCTCAAGGTTCCGGTGGCGCGGATCGAGGTCAGGGCAGCGGCAGTAGGCGCGACGTACGGGGTAGCTCGGTCTGGCCGGAGAGGATGTGGTTGTGTGCCTCCGTCCTCTCAAGCACGCTCCTCGTCCCCTTGATCCGCCGGCGGTCGTCTGCCCGGATTCACGCCATGGATCCTCCAGCTCCAAGTGGCCGCGCTCTCTACTCTTTCTCACCGCGCAACAGCTGTTGGCGAAATCAATTTTTTAGTCGCTGAGACCCGGTCGTAAGCTTGAGACCGACCTCATACCTTTTTGGCTTGAGGCCTGCTCTAAGATCGGTCCCAGAATGTATAAGGTCGGTCATATGTTCCTTAAGACCGGCTGAATTTACACACTCCGGATGCCCTAAGCACACATATAAGGAACATACTAACCCTGCGGTAGTGAAAACAGCAATTGTCAGCAACATGTAGCTCACTCCATTTTGTTGACTTCTTCAGTTCATCCAGCACCTTCAAAAACAGAAATTAAATGCTCATGGTAAAGACATTCTGTAGGTTTTAGCAACAACGTAGCAGTGATGGCAAGATTATAGCTTTTCTCTTCATTGTAATGCTAGGAAGTCCAGCTACAAGGTTAAGAATGAGAGATAAAGGAATTTTTAATCAGTCTAAACCATTCATCTGCACCTGTTTTCTTGTCATGTAAGGAATAAGCCAGCAACGATGCCTCCATGCACGGTAGTTCATCTTTGACCTCTGCAAAAGGCGTGACATTAATCTTTCTGCATCATGACTGCAGCTTCTTGTATAGACGTTTTTTTATCAGTTACATAGGAAATGGCATCAAGCATTACAATGTCATGAGCTCAGATAAGTTGACACTGTTAGCAATTTGAATAAGCGAGTATTCAGATAAGTTCTAACCTCTGCTATCTCTTTCACTAGTACAGATTCCTTATCTATAAGCTCTTCCATATCTTGATGTTGCTCTGCAACTTGTTTTAACACCCATCTCCTGTGGCAGACAGTAACTTTAAACACGACATTGTTTCACTTTTATCCAAAATAGCATAATAATTTGCTGTAAAATGAAATCCAGCTGCAAAGGGGACACAACCCTTTATCTGATAGAGTTTCACAGGCATGGTGTTTTAGTCCTTTTACAAGCGCAACAGACGTACCTATGGCACCATGTGCTCTCGTTCTTTGGTGAGTAGGAAAGGATCAGCGCGCACAACTGCAGCTCATCCTTGAGCTTTGTGAAATCATATTTCTCTGACAGAACCACCTTCCTGCAGGAAAGAATCGAGACAATCACTCTCCATCTTCTTGGCTTCTTGTAGCCAATTCAAAAAAAAAAGGTGCAAAAAATGCACACCTGGAGTTCCATGCGGTGAGCATGTCAGGGCAAAGTATGAGTAGCGCCTTGGTGTGGCTCATGAGACGAGCCACTTGTAGTGAATTTCTTGCGTCAAAATAGGCACCACGGGCAGCGCGGTAGAGCTCGGGCAGGATCTCAGAGGAGATGGCAAGCTTGTGGTCACTGCACCAGAAGTATCTGTGATGGAATCCTGGAGCTCGGGATGCGGAATCGCCATCTTGGCCGCAGCCTAGCGACTGGAACTGTGTCGGATGCAAGAACCCCACCTCATCACTGCGGAAATGATTCGAGATGTTATCCAAGAGGCAGGCAGCGTGGTGAAGTGGATGGAGGAGGCAGCATGAGTAACCTGCCTGAGTAACATACATGAGAGGGTCAGAGCGGAGGATTCGCTCGAAGTGGTGGAGCAGATCTCCGGGGAGCTGCTCCTCTGCGCCTCCTCCTCTTCCTGCTTGTTGCTCCGCCGCAGCCGCTGCTGATTCGTCTCCTTGCTCCATCGGGTCACTCGATTCCTTTGCGAATGCGCTCGCTGCTCCCCACGGTCACACCTCTTTCTGTATCACCCCGGCGCAGATATGCAGAATCGAATCAAAGACTTGGAAACAGCACAGCTCGGGCAGGGCCGAGGGAGAACGAGGGAGTACCGTCCGCTGGATTGGAGGATGAGGTGTTGAGTCGGGGCGGGGAACGCCTGCTCGGAGGATTGGGGGCGGCGGCGGTTACGCAGAGGGTCTGAGGGAAGAGCGAGAGAGGGAGTCGATGCCGCGGGCCGTTACGCGCGCCGCCCGTCCGCCCCTGCAGCGGTGCGTCCCTAAGCGCGCACGCACTGCTCGGCCGCCGCCGGGCGCCCTCTGCTACTCCGCGAGCTCCACCGGCGCGCCGCCGGGTTCGGATTTCGGAACGAGGAACGACGAAGGGCGACGGAGAGGAGTCGGGGATTGGCCCATTGGGCCACACTGCGACTCGGGAGATGAGACTGGCCATTGGGCCATTAGGCCATGTCTGGGCCAAAGTCCAAACCTCTAGAAAAGAAAAAATCGTCCGGGCCGTTACTTGACCACGCTATTCATGAATCTTTTTGAGAGGGAGAGAACTTCAACCTGAAAAGAAAACAGGGACCAGTGCGCTTAAAATACTTAAATACAGGTAATACATGTATAGATTACGTTTTATTACCTGTATAAAATCACTAGCAAATACGTCCGTGCGGTGCTACTGGACCGAAGGTCAGATGTATATATTGTCACACTTTATTGGTATACATGGTTTTATATGAGTATAATATATAATGTGTGCTATTTATGCTATGATTACACGAGGCAATATGTAAAAATAAAGTTAAAATGTGAAAGATATGGAGCTTCTAGTAAAAGGTTGGGAGCTTCGGATATAATTAAATACTAAATTTTAGGGGCTAATCAAAAATATTTCTATGAAAACAGTTTTACCATTTGATTCTTGGAAATGTCAGGAGCTTTTATGCAACTCTAGCGCAAACAATTGACTAACCTGTTTCCATCTTGGGTCCGGTTTGTCTCCGATTTCACTTGTGGGACACAATTTTTCTTCTTAGACTTAGGGCTTGTTTAGTTCGTGAAATTTTGAAAACTTTGGAAACTAGGGTGGTGTTTAAATCCGGTGAATTGGTGAAAAGTGGTGAAAAATTTATGCACTGGGCCGCGTGCACAGAGAGAAGAAATGAACTGGCACGGTTCTGAAGGTGAAAACTTTATGCAAAGTTTGTGAATTTAAACACGCCCTTGCAAAAGTATCAAAGTTTGCAAACTAGTTGAAGAGAGTGTTTAGTTCCAAAGTTGCATTGAAAAGCTTGTCACGAGAGAGAGAGGGCACGTTTTTCAATACGTTGCTTTTGCAACTTTGCAAACTAGTTGAAGGGGGTGTTTAGTTTCAAAGTTGCAAATTTACAAACTAGTTTTCAAAGTTTCATGAACTAAACATGCCTTAGCTTCTCTCGGTTTTGTATGGTTTTCATGTGTGACGAACGAAGCTACATAGAAGAAATTTCATAATTCGGCTATGTGATAAATACTATAATTTTGCTAGCGATGTATGCTATGATTTTTCTTTGTTTCACTTTTAGTGTGTATTCCCGTCCACTACATTCATTGTCTATGCGTGATGTTTATGTTTAATTTTTCCACACTCATAAACCCAAACTATTATGAAACTAATTTGTTTATAAAATACACGATCCTTCAAACTTGAACTTGATTTTAGTTTCTTTCATAAAAACTGTGAATCCCAAATTCAAGGGTCAAGAACTTAAGATGAATATAAAAAATGCTAACGCGCCCAAAAATGATAACTTAAGATGAATTCAAGGCAATGTGCTACAAGCCTGCACGGCCGTTTAGTCCGTTTAAACAGCGTTTAAACAGTAAACAAAGGTCAAACGTGTCATTTAGGCCCTAAACGGTGAATTAAACGGTTGAACCGTTTAAACCGTTAAAAACCGTCTAAACTGTCTAAACAGAATTGAGCTAAATGTGATTAAATGAGCTAAGTGACCATTTAATTCATAATTTAGTCAATTGGAGGATTACAACTACCACAATCAACATCGAACTAATTAGCATCGTAAGTATATGAAGTGTCGTGGGATTTATATTTCTTCCAAAAATATTATTTGGTAGAATACTTACTTTTTACATGTGAAAATATGTAAACTTTCTAGCATATTTGACTTTTACATACATAAATATGTATATTTTAGTGTTACTATGCAAAACCGTTTAGGCCGTTTAACTACATTTAAACACCGTTTAAACCTCCTAAACGCTAAACAAAGGGTGACCGACTGTTTACCGTTTAGCGTTTAGGATAACACTGTCTGCAAGGCGCACTCATGACATCAAAATGAGAAGTTTCACAAGCGGGGGGAAGACGAAACATGACCTAGTCATTTTTTTTTTACTGCGACTCCTTTGACATTGTAAATTGAAAGACGACAGACAGACATATATACGAAAACCAAAAGCAAAATGTACAAAGATTTCTTTCTCGCTTTAGAAATAGATATAGATATAGATATAGAGATTATTTATCATTTTTTAAACCGGTGGCCCGACATGGATCCGTTAAAAACGACAGTTCGATGACTCCGTTCCTCTCCTGTGACCAAACCTCATCTCACCAATCAAACAATCTCTTTGCTCGACCATTTTGATCACCACCATTCCAACTTTGAATAAATTTTGCCCAACTCTAGACATGTCCATTGCAGCTCAAGTATTTTCCAGCGAAAACCACATGTTCCTTGATGAGCAGGAAGACCTGCAGGAATGGCGTGCTGCTTTAGAAAACATGCTGATCGCCCTCCTCCTTCCAAACGTGCCACCCTGTGTTATTGCAGTCTGAATTATATGGCCAATTCTCGTAAAAAAATGAGTAATAAATAATATCCGTGCTGTTTATTCTTTATTTTTTTTCCAGGGAGTATTTGTTTATTCTTTTCAACCCGTCCCCTACTGTACTGACCCCTGTCTTTGACATTGTTGACTCTAGGTCCCAACCGAAAGCGACGTTTTCCCAGAAACACCCCTCCGAATCCGGCAAATTTGCCCTCATATACCGCCGCACCGCCCTCCCCCTCTCTCTCTCTCTCTCTTCTGCTCCTCCACCCCATTCGATCCCCTCCCTCCTCATCGCCAGGCCTGCAGCGGCCAGGATGGACCGCGCCGCCGCCGCCGACCGCCCGGTTTTCTCTTCTCCCGTGCGCAGGTGAGCTCGCCCGCCGCCTGAGCCTTTCAAGGTCTGTGATTCCTGGAGCTGGCGGATTTGCTCTGCGCCTTCGGCCGCCGCCTGTCCATGGCGGAACCTTGGCCGGCGCGCCCATGTTTTGGCGCATCGAGTTCTTGGCGCAATCCAGTGCTATGCTGTTCTCATGGATGCGCCAAAGATTATTTTTTTAATCCCCGGAAATAATAGGTGGCTTCTTGGCCACTGCGACTTTCCAGTACAATTTCCCGGCTCCGGTGAGATTCCGTGGAGATCTGCTTATTTTGCGCCGTTCTCTGATTCTGGTGTGCAGATGCTGCTGCCTGTGAGAGTTGCAAGGAGCTGAGGATCCATCTGAGGCGGTGCAGTGGAAGAGGAGCTTTGAGTCCAGAACGGATTGGTTGGTTCCCATCTTTGCACCCCCTCCGGCTGCTTCTCCATTTCAGCCATGGAGGAGGTGGAGGTGGCCAACAGGGCCGCGGTGGAGAGCTGCCACCGGGTGCTGGCGCTGCTCTCCCAGCAGCAGGACCCGGCCCTGCTCAAGAGCATAGCTTCGGAGACCGGTGAAGCCTGCGCCAAGTTCAGGAAGGTGGCCGCCCTCCTCGGCAATGGCGGTAGCAGCGGCCATGCTAGGGGCAGGTTCTCCAGGAGAGGCAGGCCTGCAGGGTTCTTCACCCTGAATAGGGGCAGGTTCTCCAGGAGAGGCAGGCCTGCAGGGTTCTTCACCCTGAAGGGACTCTTGGGGACTACTAGTGATACCCCGCCGGAGTTGATGCCCAGCACTGCTGCTGCTTCCTCTCCATCTACTAGCTATGCGCAATTGCGCGCTCGGATTAGTGGCGCGCCTGACCCACTAGGGCTGGATTTGGCCAGCTCGAGCAGCAAGGGCGGTGCTGTTCCGTTTAGTGCTCCGAAGATGGTCCAGCCATTGTCGGTGCAGTTCCAGATTGGGAACGTTGCACACCGGTACCCATTCCACCAGCAGCCTTCGCGGCAGAAGCTGCAGGCCGAGATGTTCAAGAGGAGCAACAGCGGGATCAGCCTGAAGTTTGATAGCCCTAGCCCCAGTGGTGGTGCTGGGACGATGTCGTCGGCGAGGTCATTCATGTCATCCTTGAGTATGGATGGGAGTGTGGCTAGCTTGGATGGGAAGCGGCCGTTCCATTTGGTTGGCGCACCGGTGGCGAGCGACCCAGCTGATGCACATCGTGCGCCCAAGCGGCGGTGCACAGGTAGGGGGCCGGATGGCACAGGCAAGTGTGCCACTACCGGCAGGTGCCATTGCTCAAAGAGGAGGTAAATTGTGTTCTTTTAGTGATTTGTATGGTATCTTCATCTCTTGTTGGGTGGGGTAGAACTAAATCTGATTACACTGCTCTTTTCGACAGGAAATTGCGAATTAAGAGGTCGATCAAAGTGCCAGCCATTAGCAATAAAATTGCTGATATACCTCCAGATGAGTACTCTTGGCGGAAGTATGGGCAGAAGCCGATTAAGGGTTCCCCTCACCCAAGGTATGAACAGAACAAGAAATATTCAACTAACATTAAAATGGGTATCAAATCCTTTTCAGTCATAATGATTGATGCATCATGCCTCTTGTTGTACCATGAGAGATGGCATATCTGCATCAGGCTCTCAGGGTGCTCTGTTCTCTATAGAATAATTGTTGTTGCTTGGTGGATCATCTCCTCCACTTTACCTTTTCCTTACTCCCAAGTGCTTGTACAACCAATGTGTGCCCATAACTTAGTCGCTAGCAACATTAAATATAGCCTAGCGGATCATCTCAGGTTCTACTCTTTCTTGTACCCATTTTCTGAGAAAGCAAGGATCTATCATGGGGGACCTAAAGTAGGTAAATTGCTGTTGCTACTTGCATTTGAATGCCATGTTAGGCTATCCA
This sequence comes from Alloteropsis semialata, assembly GCA_004135705.1. Classification (NCBI taxonomy): domain Eukaryota; kingdom Viridiplantae; phylum Streptophyta; class Magnoliopsida; order Poales; family Poaceae; genus Alloteropsis; species Alloteropsis semialata. The sequence goes on from CM014272.1 coordinate 5,832,001, forward strand.
CATCCTACTCTTGATTGCGCTTATTCCCCTACCCCATATCAAGCTTTAATGTCTGCCCTAGATGATAGGAAAATGTAGCTATACCATGAAAGCAAGCACATGGTGCTGATTGTTAACCCATTTCACATATTCTCTTTGCCTCAGCATGAGACTCTCCCCGTCTGATGATTTAATCCAATGCAGGGGTTACTACAAATGCAGCAGTGTCAGGGGCTGCCCAGCAAGGAAGCACGTTGAGCGCTGTGTAGATGACCCAGCTATGCTAATTGTGACGTACGAAGGCGAGCACAATCATACTCAACTGCCAGCACAGTCAGCCCAGACCTAGAGAATCAGAAAAACTCAGCACTCCATACAGGCCAGGCCATGCCTTTGCTGGATGGCCAAGCTGGTCGTGTAGAATCTAGGTCCGCTGATCTTTGAATGCAACAGTAACCAACATGGAGTCATTTGAGAATCTGATGAGCTGCTTGGCCCCTCCTGAGCTACATGATGTTGCAGATGCTATAGTGGGGACATTCAAGCTGTTCACCTATCTTGTGAGTTGTGGCACCTATAATTGAAAGATGATGCAGGAAGGAAAGGAAAATCTGGCCTTGGATAGCGACCAGGCGAGCTTTGCTAGTGAGTTTGAAGGGGTTGAAAGCAAAGATCGCGGAAAAGAAGTGAACAACTGAGCATTCTGTAAGGGTGATGGATTAGGATGGGGTGATTGGCTTTTAGCGTGCACAAGTTCACTTGCGATGACTTGCCTGTGTATGTTGCTTTTGCTTTATCGAAAGATCATCACCTCTTTTGTTGACAAAAGTAACATTCCAGTATCAATGGTGGTCCGTACTGACTGCTGACAAGTTAGGACCATATGGGGTTTTCCAGGTGTAAGCACTCCAGAATGAAAGGTGCAAGTTGGTGGTGTGATTTGCCATCCTTGTACTGTTGCCTTTGTGTAAAGCATTCTGTGTCAATGATCTCTGCATCAATTTGTGCCATCTGTATTCTAGATTTTGGCCCTGTTTAGATTCGCGAAAAGGCACCAATTCAATCAAAAGGCAACGCATTGAACTACGTAAGGCACCAATTCAATCAAAAGGCAACGCATTGAACTACGTGCCCTCTCTCTACTTTTTCAATTTTCAATGCATCTCTAATCATTGAATTCAATCGAATTCACCCAATCTAAACAAGGCCTTTATCCCCAAGATTCTATCCCCGAACTTTTTCCAAGCAACAAATTTAATGTCTGTGGAGCTCTTTTATAGCTAGAAGTTTGTCAGTTTTGCGGAAGTCATGGTCATATTTTTCTAAAGAAAATTGTGGGCCCATGAGAACAAGAGCACACATTGAACATTTTATTCTTAGGATTTTTTCAGTCCCATGTTTGTTCTTCGCTTTCAATGCCTCTAAACAAGAGGTTGACAATTGAACACGTTAGCTGGACGCTTAAGGTGTAGTCATCCGGACATAATCATGGAGTGTCAAGCCCCTGGCTGTCCTGTGGGGACAAACTAGTCACACTCCATTATTGGAGCTGCTCACCGGACAAAAATGCGTCACCAACCGATGATTCATTGCATGGTCAACCACACTTGAATTCCTGGCCTATCCATTCCATACAGCCTTAATCCAGGGAGATGTAACAATTTCGTACAAGGGAGTTAAGGCGGCGGATCTTGTTGGGAGATTTGTCTCAAGATCTGCAATTAAAGTTACATAGTACTACTGTGGTGTTAAGGCACTTCCCAACCCAAGACACTACCATGTAGTTTCCATAGTTGCCATGTCACATAGACACTATCATGGAAACTACCCTCCCAAAGCATAGTTTCTTCAAAATAAACTATTATCCAATGTCCCCTCTTCTCTCTTTTTTCACCCTATCTCCTTCCTTTATTTCTTGATTTTTGTGTAGACATGGTTTCTTGCATGAGAAACCATTCCTTCACTCACCTCATTAACTCACATACCACATCACCAAATTACTTACATGGCACCCTCATTAATGCTATGGAAACCATCCTACTAGGAGGGTTGGGAATGGCCTAACAGGTCAAGGAGGAGATTTAGCTTCAAGCAAAGGCCCATCATCGGCTTTGGAATATTCCGACGTCCAAGCAACATAGCACCATGGGAAGCTTTTTCTTTTTTCCTTCTATTTTTTGGAACCTATTTCTTTCTCCTATTTTTTAAACATTTCTGGTGGGGCATACCGTGTTTTCTATTCCCTTATATGCATCCAATTCTATGAACCAATTTAGAAACTAAATCCTTTGAAATCCTACGCTTAGTGGCCTACGGGCCTGCCTTCTTTTTCGCTTTGATACCAGATACGGCTTCTTCCTTCTTTTTCGCTTTGATTCCTTTCTTATCCTAGGCCTTGTTGACGGACAGAACAGGCTAACTTGCCATCTGTCGGCTACTCGGCTGTCACTATTCGCTTGCTATAATGATGAATACGCTGACAAGCAAAAACAAGGAAAAAAAATTTTGCTCGATTGGAACATCCTAGCAGCATGCACAGGTGATAGTGGGAGGGCTGGATCCATTGACAGCTACCTATGCATGACAGAACATTTGATGCCTCGCATAAAGTCTTCGTTTACACCTATGTGTCTGTACTTTCATCGCATAATATATATATATAAATTCTTCAAGAAACAAAATGATTTGTGGCTGGCAATGGCATATCCTGCTGTGACATCTTAACCAAAAATTCTGTGAATCAACAACCAAATACCAAAGGCGCCCTATAATCCCTAATCTTTTATGTGACTTATGTTCAAATGTGTCTTGCAAGAAATCAAAATTTGCATTATGTGCTGCAATTGCATCAAGTTAAGTGAGATCATAATAAGAATTATTGTCTGTCCTTAGCAGTCCTACTCCTTTGGGTCTAAAGCTTTCCCATAACGTGCCGCTTAAGTCTAAGCTATGGCCCCACAGTCCACTGAAAGGAAGTCAATTGGGGTCGGTAGCATTTTCGCGCAAGTCAAGCGTTGCGTGCAAACTTGTAGAAAATCCAGATAAAAAATGGCTCGAATCTGTGTGCGCGTTGTTAGATAGCTGCATCTCAAGTGGTGCGCCATTCAAGTGAGACCCTAGATTTGCATTCTGATTATATTATATACCTAATACTATGCTGCATAACTCACCTAATCTCCAAGCTATATAACTTAACGCACCTTATCTCCATGTTGAGCATGCGCGTGGGTGCTCGAATCAATGCTCTTGGTTTTGTCTCGGAGCATATTCGTCAGTGCGACACAAAGTGATGTCACACCACCAGCAACCTAAGCTGTTTCATTCATGCCACTAGAAAGAAAAATAGCATTGGAATTCTAGAAACTTTTTTTTCTTAATTCAGATATACGAGGTCAATGGTAAGTTCACGAAACCACAGAGCAAAACAAAGCGTGCGCACATCAATAGACAATCGGCACTGGCGTCCCAAAGCAGCTTACAACACCGAAAGTTAGTTCAGAAATCCTAACGATCTTGAGTTCTCAACAGATGAACAGACTAGCAAACTAAACCGGAATATCCTCCCCTTCCCCAAGATCTGAAACAAGCTCTTCCTACCGATTAGTATCCATAGCTTGGCGGGTACTGTGCAGCGCCATAGCTTCCTCCACTGTGAGGGCCTGGAGCTGCGCTGCCAGGAGGTGATCCGTAAGATGCGCCGTATGGTGGGTAGGAGCCGTAGCCCGCGTCAACTGGTTGAGCAGGTGGAGCAGGAGCTGGTGGGCCCTGGGGAGAAGCTTCAGCCATGAAATTCTGCAAGAGAGTATCATGGTTCAGTTATGTAGAAAAGAAGAATATGTCGACCAAATGAAAAGGTCATCTGTGCTACATAGTTCTTTAATATTTTTTGTAAAGTACAGGAGCAGCATGGTAACTTCCAACATTGGCAGTCATGGCATGTGATGATATGTTACAAAGGCTAACCTTGGAAAATGACAACAAAAAACTACACTGATTAAAGTACAAAGACAAAAATGTCAGGTTTTCTCATTTTATATGTAACATCTCGTACATCTGTTCATATTCCCAGAATTATATCTTTTTTTTTCTTAGAAGGTATTGACAGAATAGTCTTGTGTACCCCGAACATTGTACCAACAAGTATAAATCAAATAATCCACAGCCGTTCAGCAACAACCAAGACCCAGTTTTTACTTGCTTCGAGAGGTGGCACCAAATAAGTAAATTGCAACAATATCAGGTATAAAATGGATTGTTGCAATATCATAATGTGTTTGCAATTTAAGACGACAATGAAAAATACCTTGATCAGCTGTTGAGCGGTTTGTACTTGTGAGGCACTTCCAGTTATCTCCACTGTCATCTCCCCAGGAACACCTTCTTGAATACTTATAGTGGCGCCACTATGCCTGCGGATGTAGCTGATGCTGGCACCAGCTGCTCCAATCACAGCATCAGCATAGGAAAGAGGAACTTGCATGCTGTGCGTCACCTGTTAATTAAAATCACAAACGTCGAAAAAGTTAAGTAATCTTATCATGAGATGGGCATGCAAACAATTCATATCAAGAATGATCGAATGTGTTTAACCTGAGAAGACCCATGTGCTTGGAGTTGATTCCCTGACGGAGCACTTGGAGGTACATCACGTCCATATGAAGAAATTCCATAGTGTGGTTGCTTTTCTACAGGGGGCACATCAGGGAGAGGATAATAGTTGTCTTGTGGTCGTGGAGGCATGTACTGTGGATTCCCAACATAACCTGGGCCACCAGGAGGAAGGTTTGGTGGATGACCCCAAGGTGCAGGTGGAGGGGGACCCCATGGCTGCGGAGGTGGCATAGGTTGCTCTCTGTGCACATTGGCTTTTATCTGTCAAGAAGGCAATTTATGTTTTATTATGATTACCAAATACTTCATCGAGAAACCAATAAGCTGCATAGTAGAATACAACTTGCCTGTGATTCAAACAAAGGGAGCACACTGCGGTCAACAAGAAATTTTCTTAAATGGCTTGCAATCAGCTCCACTGCTTTGTGAGCAGCAAGAGGTTCACCCTGTATCTCAACAACTCTATCATCATTTAATGCCACTGGCGGTACATTCTCTGTGATGGAAAAATAGTATTATTAGTGAAATGGCTGATGTTCCATGCGAGACTTCAAGTGAAACTAACTGCAAGCTATGGATTGACCCTAGGCTAACTAATGCAACTGAAAAGAACTACAGAAATCTGTACTATAAGCAGACCATGTTATGGTAAAGCCTTTCCATAACTAAATGATAACACAGGGGGAAGGGGGGTAGGGGTAGAAAAACCTTACCAAGAATTCGGAGAACACACTTTGAAGCATCCTGTATGGATTTTATAGTTCCTCCTTGCTTGCCAATCAGGCTGCCAGCTTGGGAGGCTGGCACCAGTAGCCTTGTAGGCCCGGCAGTGACGGTTCCTCGTTGAGGCTGATCGGTTTCACCATCTAAACCATCAGTTATCCTTTTATGAACTCTTAGCAACCCATCAACAGCTGGAGGTAGCACCACATCTGGTTCATCCTTCGCTGAAATCATTACCTTTAAACAGGAAAACAACATCAAGGTGTCAGCAATTAGGTATAAAAATATGTCACACAGATACATTAGTAGCAACATGCACGAGGACTCATGAAATAAAAACATGAAATAAAAATGACAATATAAGGATATTCTTTCCATCCTGGGGTAGCTAGACCAAATGATAATGGTTATATCCATACATGTTTAGCGGGGTTTCAACTACACTACATTTTCTCAGTAGACATAAATTCTTGCATGCAGTAACCTTTATTGGGCACATTGCACCAGTTCACCGAGACAGCCAAGACAATACCCCTGCTGCCCATGATTAAACAGTAAACATATCATATGCCAATTGAACGGCATCACCACATATGCATTTTCAACATCTGAATCCTTACCACAGAAATAAGTTTCATTAACTATTGTACATAAGACTTGCTTTTAAAGGTATTTGGAATTTGGGATACAGGTGACTTATAAGGCTATATCCTAATTCCAACCTGAATATTTAGCTATATCATATGCGATTCTTAATTTCAAGAGCAAAAAATGCTGTTTTAAACTCCGTTTCAGGTATAGTTTGATCACCATTTAATAAACAATAACATTAGTTATTATAACACTGGTTCAGCAAAACCAACACTCCCAAAATATAACAGGAAGTGTCAAGCAGAGAATTATGTACTTATATCTAAAGTGTGTGCAATTTTGTATTAATTTTTTGCAGTTAGGAAATCATTAGGGCTTAGGATTATTCTTCTATATTCTTTACACCATATTAGCCTTTCCATTGCTTAACCCCAACTGATGCCCTTCTGGTCAAAAATTCAAACAGGTCATGGAATTACCCGACAATATATGCAGCTCCTTGACTGGGATCTTCGTCCAATATTCAAAAGACTTAAATCATATGTGCAGAGAGGAGTACAACAATGAACTTGGGTAACCATGACTTGTACGTCTATTTTGAATTTGGATACACAAATTACTCAACTTGAGGCCTTAGACAGCAGTCAGAACCTGCAAAGATTAGTTTGTTATTGTTACTGACACTATTATGTTCTGTGCTTGAATGCCATTTTGCTAATAATCTGCTCCTTGTTAGCTTTTAGAGTTCCTTTACTTGTGCACAAACTTCTAGTGATAGCAGCATGAATGTGTGTTTACTGGTCTCAATACAGTTAACTAAAGAAAGGAACCATGACTATTTAAATCTGCATTCACATATGTAACTACTTAATTGGTCAAAATCAGTATACCCATTTGGTAATTGATGGGATCTTTTTTACAATGAGGTTTTCTCTCCCCTTTCATTTGGTTGCATGTGAACGTTTCTTGATATGGTCTTTGTAAAAAAAATCCAAAACTATGCATAAATTATTTCCACTTGCAAACTTCAAACTGGAGTTGCTGATGTCACTAATCCACTTGAAATTATGTTCAACATTTTTTTCTAACTATTTGCACCAAGCATATAGCCTATTCTTAAAGGCAGGTATCTGCTACATTACTATTTTTTTATTACTACTATAAAAATTTCACCGCATAACTTAGATGAGTATTAGAGTTAGTAGTGATAACAGAATTGCATTTTTTAGGGGCACTATATGCACCTGATCACTAACCTAAACTGTTTGAACTTTAGGAAAATGTTTAAGTTCAGAAGGACAAGGAAAGCAAAACACCCAACTCAAGAACTTTAAGCCCAATAACAGAAGCAGTAATCTGCAGCTGCAGATGTATGCCAAATAACGTCGTACATCATAAAGTTTCAATATAATAATAATTCTGTTCATTTGTATAATTTCCAGCAAGCTTTTCCAAATTCAACAAAACTCGCACATCTAGACAGCAGGTTATGTGTTGAAGTCAACAACTGCAGTTCCAGTTCCAGACAACACAAGCTAGCATATAGGAGATCCATAAATGACCATGTTCACAAAGCATCAATTAATAGAATCCACCAGTGTGGCGGTCAGGGAAATAATAGTATTTATCTACTTGCAATTGTAAGGTCTTCCTAGCCTATGTAATATATAAGGCATCCATAAAAAAGAAAATAATCACCAATATGCAAAAACTATCTACATGTCTAGGCCTTTAACGTAACAGCATGGCATATTTATCGGTGTATGAAACAAGTGAAACTGGTCTTTGCACATGAACTCAACATGCCACTGCTACAACATTATTGGACATACTGACTGAGAAGTAATTAATAATAGCAATTCAGCATGTTAAAGAGGATAGTGGAAGACTTACAGCTCTTTCTGGCACGCCTTGTGGGCCCTCGAGAACCTTTATGCGAGCTTTGGATTCCTCACACATTTTCTTTATGAAATCTCCTTTACGCCCAATGACAGCACCCACCTTCGTGGCAGGAACCAGTATACGGAACACACTTTCTCCAGGCCACCCAGGCCATTTCTGGTCATCAGGCACTGCATTATCCTGCTGCTTTGCCCCAGCTTCCTCTCCATGGACATTTGCAGGCTCCTGCTGCATGGGGGTAGCTTGGTCCTCTTTGTTTAGATCCCCCACAATTTCATTGTTCATGTTTGCATGCTCAGGCTTCTCCAACTCGTCATGCGTTGGGTCTTTGGATTCCTCATCATGCGGCTTTTCTGATTCTTCATCGAGCTGCTCTTGCACATCAGTGGCTGGTTCCTCGTTAGGAGGAGTTCCAGTCAGGTTATTCTCCACAGGGTCCTCAACAGGCCCATCCATATTTTCTGGAAACAAGCAACCAAGCTCAGGTCAATTCAAGAGGTAATGAGGCATGACCCCGAATTATGCATGAAGTCTGAAGCAATCAATAGGGGGGAAAACTAAGGCAGTGCAGACACTGCACAAAACAGGCTGAACTACCAACCACACAATTACTAGCCTAATCTAGTCGAGCTCACCCCCAGCACATCACGAAACCCATTTTCCCAGATCCACCAAATCCAACACTAGGTAACGCCTTGGCAATTAGCATACGGGGGAAAATAGTAGCTCAGACACCAAGCTCAGACCCTAACCAACAGCAGAGCTGTGAGCGCACAGCACGAGACCCCCAAACGGGCGCATACAATCGAAACGTACGGACGCAGCCGCGCCAACAAAAGCAATCCAGCCTACGCGCACGATCACGAGGGCACAGCGCGCGCACTCAAACCCTAGCCGTCCGCCCCGGAGCTCTTCGCCAGCGCTCGCTAGGGCTGCCGCGAGAGCAAGAGATGGCGTACGCACGAAAAGGAGCAGAATTAGCGGAGGGAGGAGTGGGCGCTAACCTTGTCGTGTAGGAGAGGGAGGCTCGCCGGAGACGAAGCCCCGCCGCCGCCGCCGCCGCCGGAGGAGGAGGGGGAGGGTTTTGAGAGGCGAGCACGAGAGTCTGCGTGTGCTCGTGCAGTCCTGTTTGATTTAAGCTGCCCAGCTGTGCGAGCAGCCCATGGGCCGAGACGACTTGGGCCTACGGAGTAGTTTCAAAAAAAAAGAGACGACTTGGGCCCTTAGTTTGTCCTCCCCACGGCCGCTCTTGGGCCGGACCCAGATACGTGGGTCGCGAAGGATCCTCTGCTCCGTCGGATTCCGCAGGAGCAGAGAAGCGCGTTCCGCGTCACACGCGATGAACAGTAATGGCCGCAGGCGATCATCCGCAGAGAATCCGAGATGGCCCGCGCCCGCCCCTCCACTCGTGATTCTGTTTTTTTTTTAAAAAAAATTAACTGATGATGAGGATTCCGCTCGTGATCGCCCCCGCCGCCGTGTCGTCTTCCTCGTCAGCACGCAGCAGTCCAGTCCGGGTCACCAGTCACCACCACCAACAGCAGCAGCGGCAGTGCCGTCGCGTCCTCTCCCACTCCCACCTTCCGCGCTCGCCGTTCAAATCTCTCTAGCCTTCCAGCCCCCGAAGGCCGAAGCCCCCACTTTCCGTCGAGCCGAGCAGGCCAGCGAACCGAAAACGAGGCATGCCGTCGCCGTCGGAGTCGAAGGCCTCGTGCCTCCTGATCCTCCTCGCGTTACTCCTCGTCGGCGGCGTCGCCGCGGGCCACGACGAGGCGGTGGCGCGGCGGACGATGGAGGAGTTCGCCGGGTTCCCCGCCTCCGATGACGGAGAGGGTCCTTCCACCGCGTTCCGCGTCGACGCCGAGGGCCTGCAGCGCCAGGTGCCGTCCCCCTTACCTTAGCCGCCGCACGCTCGTGCTGCGCATGGCTGAAGGCTATCGGTGTGAACTGAGATGCTGTTTTTTCCCCCACGATGTGTCAGATTGATGAACTGGCGTCGTTTTCGGACTCGCCTGCGCCGTCCGTGACCCGCGTTCAGTACAGCGACAAGGATGTGCAGGCTCGAAGGTAACACTGGTGCCATCATCATCAGGATAGAACAGCGCAGTTCAGATTATCCGTTGTTGTCAGAGCTAGCTAGCTTACAGAAGCAAGAATGACTCGGCATCGGTCTCTGCTGAGTGTGCCCAATTTAGTTCGGATCAATTATGGCCGTGATTGTTTGGGGGAAACTGGTCCTAGAATGTTCCATGCTTAAAAGACTGATAACTATAACACTTATCGTTCCACTTAGAGACTTACATTTGTTTGCATTCCGGATTCGCGAGGCAAATTTAAGGAAGTAGCCGTCCCAATCCCGTTTCAGATATGATATCCATACACCTACCATCGTGTGGCAATGAGGAGCATCTATGGCCACCTTTGCTCATGCCTGATTGTTGTCTTCTGTTTCTTATGTGTAGCTATATTAAAGGGATAATGAATCAGCTCGGCCTCTCAGTACGGGAAGATGCTGTCGGTAACATATTTGGCCGCTGGTAAGTTGGTTTTTGACAGCTCTCAGATTTTGCTGAAAGCATGCAACACTGCTGCTGTAATACAGTATGTCAGTATCCTTGATTGGAAATACTCTGTTTTTGTTTAAACTTGATACGTGCTGAAATTCCCGTTCAAATTTAACGCTGTGAACTACAGGGAGGGTTCTGAAGCTGGACTAGGAGCAGTTGGAACTGGTTCTCATGTTGATGCCATTCCATTCTCAGGGAAATATGATGGTGTTGTTGGTGTTCTTGGCGCTCTTGAGGCAATTAGTCTGCTAAAAAGGTAACAGATACTGCCTAACAGTATCTTTTTGCCTTTTCTGAAACAAAGATTGTTCTTTCTTGCAATTTTTTACTGTTTCTCATCTGTAGCATGTATGCGTGTATTTTTTTCCCCTTTTCTTTGCAGTTTTCATGTTCTTTTACCATCATACATCTTATACAAGGATGTTTTTAGGACTTGCATCATTGGAGTTATTATGTTATTGTACTGGGCTTGATCAGCTATTGTTGTTTGTTACTTAGATGAAATTGCTGGGCTGCATATTGATTAATTCTGTCCTGTAAACATCTGATAGACCACTGAAGATCCAACTCTGTTTGTTGCAGGATGTATCCAAGTACTTCCAAGCATGCATCTTATATTTACGAAATGCCAAAAACAAAAGCTACCTAATCTCATTCTCACATGCATTAGAAATGTGATCTAGACCTGAGATTTTAGGTTTAAAACATAATCCAGAACCTGCGTGCTACATTTTTATTGAAAATCGGCAGCATTACACTTCTTTGGATTTGAACAAATTGACGCTTTACACTTTTACCTCATTATTAATAAAACTGACAAATCTGTGTTGTTGTTGTAATAAAACTGACAAAAAATGTCCAGTTTGCAATACATTTTAAGGTCACGACTCTAGGCTACGTAAACATTTGATTACTTAGGTTTTCATTTTGAAAAGAACCTTATCTGTTGTCCCTCATGTGTCATACAGATCTGGTTTTCAGCCAAAAAGATCTTTGGAGGTCATTATGTTTACATCAGAGGAGCCTACACGATTTGGAATCAGCTGCTTGGGAAGGTGGACCCTTAACTAATAAAATTGGTTTTGCTTGGGTGAATCACTACATGGCTCTAATTTGTCGGTTCTTATATTTTCACTCCTTTAAACTATGCAGCCGCTTAATGGCAGGGATCGAAGAAGTAGCTCAATCGCTCAGAAAAGTAGTTGACAATCACAATGTGTCATTTTTAGATGCTGCAGAATCTGCTGGCTATAAGATGAATCCAGAAGACCTGCATAGTGTCTTCTTAAAGAAAAACAGCTACTCTGCTTTTATAGAGTTGCACATTGAACAGGGTCCCATCTTGGAGAAGGAAGGTAGATTCCAAGTAAATTAGTATAATTTAAAATTGCTCGTATTTATATCTATTCTTACAACAGGTATCCCCGTTGGCATTGTTACTGCTATTGCTGCTCCTGCAAGCATTATGGTGGAATTTGAAGGGAATGGGGGTCATGCAGGGGCAGTGCTCATGCCTGCAAGGTTAGCGCTTCCATCTATTTGATTACATTCATGAGGACGGATCTGGATATATATGTAAGGAAAAGGGTCTTTTACAGGAATGATGCTGGACTGGCAGCAGCTGAGTTGGCATTAGCAGTTGAGAAACATGTCCTTGCATCAGGATCAATTGATACTGTTGGCACTGTTGGTATGTTTTATAAATCATATTTAACTTTCAAAATCAATCTATTATTCCTAAATGCTTGTGACATCATAATATCCTGTAGTACATTTGGACTAAACATGTATTTCTCTGCATATTGTTTTCTGCATTAAGTTTTTGGTTTTCCCACTGCACTTTAACATGTGCCGATCCATGTCAAATTATATCTTCACTCCATTTTTGTGCATAAAATATATATCATATTTAGCCAAGGCAATAGACATGCAACTTAGGTATTCTAGTCTTCAAATAATGAAGAGACTGTAAGCATGATTTTCCAATGTTATCCCATTATAAGCTATTTGCTTAATTAGACAACTTGGGTTCTATTTAAATTTTAAAGGATGTTTGTGATGCTAGTGATTAACCAACATATCAACGGGATCTCTTTCAAAAAGGAAAAGTGAACATTTGAAGCAAACCGTCAAGATATGCTTACCTAGTATTAGTTTGACTAATCTATTCTTCATCAGGTATTCTGCAGCTACATCCAGGAGCAATCAATAGCATCCCAAGTAAATCACATCTAGAAATTGGTAGGAACCTTTTTCCTTTCAAACAAATATGATTGTTCACGAAAATATGATAATTTTCCAACTAACAAAGTCATTGTATCCTTGACTCAGATGTAAGAGATATTGATGAGAAGAGAAGGAATGAAGTCATCAACAAGATTCGCCAATCTGCAACAGATATATCAAAGAACCGTGGAGTGGTGCTTTCAGAATTCAAGATAATCAACCAGGATCCACCTGCTTTATCTGACAAATCAGTTGTTGACGCAATGGAATTCGCTGCAAAACAGTTGAACCTGGGGTATAAAAAGATGATTAGCAGAGCTTACCATGATTCACTCTTCATGGCCAGGTGAATTACTAGCCCCAACTGTGATATTTTGCTTTGCTGAATTTTCTTGTTCATTCCAAACTGAAGTATTACCATTATCTGTTCCTTTCAAAAAGAAAACCAGTTTTTGCATTGAATTCTTCATGTCTGTTTTAGCCTTTAGGTCACATTAGCATCAAATAAATAGGAAAAATAAAAACACTGAAATTTCTGTCCAGGAAAAGGTAGGATAAACTATTACAAAAACAAGCTACCGCAGAATGTGTCACAGCTCCCTCAACTGTCCAAATGAGACAGGCCTTCATCGTTTCCAGTTTCCAATAGAAATCCGTTCACGGATAGTTCCCGAAAAATATCGGATTTTGGATCCAAAATAGGGGCCGCTCTGTAAAATTTGATCCAGGGCTCTGTTGTCTTCCCTTGGCTGCCTCATTGCTCCTGTGACACTGGCAAAAGTGATAAAGCACGTTCTGTGATGCTCATACGATAAATGAATTCCTCAACTCTAAAATACTAAAGGGAAAAATCACAAGAATGAATGTACTAAAGATAACACGAAAATGGATGTACTACAGATAATATGAAAATGAATGCACTACAGATAATTGAAAATGGAACAGATACTGGAAGGTCAGAATCTCCTAGCGGTACAACTGCAGCCACACTGAACCAATAAGCGAAGATTTGTGTTTACTGACCTTATTGTGATATAAGTGCAGTAAGAGCATGGCCAAAAAAAAATTCTCGAACACGCAGGAAACAGCACTTGAGTGGAGCCCAAGATCTCCAATGCGCTCATAAGGCTCAAATATAACGGTACCCTGAAAAAGAGCATCGTAGGCTGATTTTGCTGTATACTACCCAGAATTAGACAGCCGCCAGATGTGCCTATCAGGGACCTTCTCACTGAGTCCACACTTGAGATAATGTCCCAAAGTTGGAAATAATCCAGAAGTACCTCCAGGGAGATCTCTCCATGTAGATCTTCAATCCATGCTTCATTGGTTAGTGCCTCCATGGCCAAATGTACCGCGCAACTTTCACGTCAGTTGAATTCGTCGTTTGTTTATTTATTTATTAGATGAAATACAACCACTGGTTAATGTCTTCATGGTCTCTGCAAGCAATGCCATTGACAGAGGCTGGTGTCTTTGAGGTCATAGGCAAACAGGTTGAGACTCCCTGGCGTGGGCCAACTTAAGATTAAGAGATTCAACTGTTAAGAGTTAAGATGTCAAGTAGTATTTTTTGGAGGTTACATGTCTTTCTGACTTGCATCATGATACTATCATCATCAACAACAACAACTAACTTGTCTAATTATGCCTTCGATCTGCAGAGTATCACCAACGGGTATGATCTTCATTCCCTGTTACAAAGGTTCGCACTCCATCTTCTTTTCAATCAGTCAAAATAATAATTTAATTTTTCATACCTGTAGAGAAGTAAAGGTGTTAAAAAAAATATATCCTAGAAATATTATGGTTGTTTTTGTGAAGTAGTTGCAATATGAAATAATAGTGGTGTAGTAGGAGTAGCATTTCAGTATTACCACACAAAGCACTTGCAAACAAACAAGATGCACAAGATGAATGGCTACTGAAATCATCTTTCATGTTGCAGGTTACAGCCACAAGCCTGAGGAGTATGCATCGCCGGAGGACATGTCAAATGGGGTCAAGGTTCTAGCATTGACAATGGCTAAGCTCTCCCTGGAGTGACAACTGACAGGTGAGAATGCTGAGGAATCAAGTCATCCGCAGCCAAAACAAACACTTGTATTATTGCCAATAATAAGTTGTACAGCAGTGTCACCGCCAGGCCAGCATATAAACCATCATTCATCAGGGTTTAGGAATAAAGTTGTCCTCTGGATTAGCTGGAAATACCAGCGTGATTGTTTCAGCGAGGGGACACAATCTGGCTAACTTCATGGTAGTATGCTGCTTCTCCTAGATGCTTGATAGGTGAACAGTTCACAGAAAATGCAGGCAGATATGTAAGGAGCACTGGATCTGAATTGTAAGCGTACTATTAAAAGGATAACCTGTTGCGGCCCTTTCACATCCTCCAGGATTTACAACGCTCTTCAAGGTTGGCATAACAAAATAGATTAGAGAATATATATATTTGATTTGACAGTACGCATGTGTACTGAGAGGCTAAGGATGGCCAAGTCTCATATCATTTATGTTTATTCTTTTCCTGCTATTTTGAGCTTTACATAGTTTATTTGGTCACGACTTATGTTTGGTCCATTATGCAATATGTTTTATTTTTATTCACTAATGGATCTTCTCTTTTGGCAAAAAAAAAGTACAATCCCTAGTGTTGTTTCACAAACAAATCAAATAAATGCTCTAATCTATTTTGTTTTCCTTTTCGTTTACTCATTTTATATTTTCTCGCATAAATTGCAAATGTGTTTTTCCTTCCATGTCACTTGTTTCTTCTTCTTGTCCATCTTTTTTTTATTTTCCTTTGTCTAGTTCTTTAACAAGTATACGTGTTGGTAGTTTTCAAAACTTTTGTGACAATCAATATTATTCAAAATCTAACCAGTATACGTTGTAACTATATGTAGAGAAATATTAGATAAACACAAAAATTTGTGCCATATAAACCGATAGGTTGGTAAAATTCTGTAAAACAGAGAGATTACAAAAATCGAAAGTACAAAAACAAGAAATTCCAAAAGAGAAATGTTTGACTTCAATTCTCTTATAAGCTAGGCAAATTATCTTCCAATAATATCGTCGGAAAGCAAAAGCTCTCACCAGTCTTTTTCGAGTACACGTTAAATGTTTGAAGTATACGTTTTGTTCTCATGTGTTCTCCAGAATTTTCATGACAAAAATATGACCATGACTTCCACAAAAGACAAAACTTAGAAACTTTGTGATAAAATTGTTGTATCTTTCATTCATCATCTATCTAGACATCTCAAAAATTGATGCCCGAAATGCCACGATGGCAAATCACACAAACAACTTGCAACTTTCATTCTGGAATGCTTAATTACACCTAAAAAAACGTATCATCATAACTTGTCGGCAATCAGTACGGGCCACTTTGATACTGGAATTTTACTTCTTGTCAACAAAAGAGGCGATGATCTTCCAATAAAGCAAGAGAACATACACATGCAGGTCATCGCAAGTGTGAACTTATGCACGTTAAAAGCCAACCAACACTTGCACAATGCTCCGCTGTTTACTTCTTTTCCCCTAATCTCGTCGGCCGCTGTCGATCACCATGTTTTCCTTCCTGCGCCATATTTTGCGATGTAGCTCACAATGAAGATGAACAACTTGAATGTCCCCCACAATAGCATATGTAACAGCATGTAGCTCAGGAGGGGCCAAGGAGCTCATCAGATTCTGAAATGGCTACACTTTCATCATTGCTGCTGCATTCAATTTTTCACCGGAGTGCTGGGCCCAGTTTCTTCATGACCAGCTAAGTCATTTTCCGTCAGACTAGACATGGCACTTGTGCTTCCTGAATGGAGTTTGGCGATGGTCTGCGAAGACTGCTCCGGCAGCTGGGCATGGTTGTGCTCACCTTCGTATGTCACAGTTAGCATCGCTGGGTCATCTACGCAGCGCTCAACGTGCTTCCTTGCTGGGCAGCCCCTAACGCTGCTGCATTTGTAGTAAACCCTGCATTGGATTCAAGTCATCAGTGTGGCGAGTCTCATCCGAGACAGAGAACATGTGAAACAGGTGAACAATCAGCAACATGTGCTCGCTGCTTTCATGGTATATCTACATTTTCCTATCATCTAGGGCAGACACTAAAGGGTGCGATTCGTTTCCTGTATGTGGCCGAACCAGGCCCGTGGGGTGCAGCATCTGCGCCAGCCTGGCCAGCGACATGCAAAAGTCCCCATCCAGCCTGCATCTGCGGATACGAAAAAGCTCGCCGTTTCAGCCTCTGGCGGCGCAAGCGCGAGCGTGCAGACACAACACACAAGAAAGCACCTTTTCCGATAGCGGCGCAGGCAACCAAACAGGATTTGTAGCCGGCCTGCCCTAAAGCTTGATATGGGGTAGGGAATGAGCGCAATCAAGAGTAGGATACACAAGAAAGTAAAACCATACCCTGAGATGATCACTATGCTATATTTAATTGTGCTAGTGACTAAGTTATCAACATGCCTTGGTTGCAGAAGCACTTTGGAGTAAGGATAAGGTATAACTGGAGGGGATTATCCATCAAGCACTGACAATTATTCTACAGATAAGGAGTGCCCTGAGAGCATGATGCAGATATGCCATCTCTCATGGTACTAGGGGAGCAGTGCATCACTCATTCACTGAAAAAAGATTTGATACACATTTTAATGTTAGTTGAATATTTATTGTTCAGTTCATACCTAGGGTAGGGGGAACCCTTAATTGGCTTTTGCCCATACTTCCGCCAAGAGTATCCATCCGGAGGTACCTCGCCTGTTTTACTGCTAACAGCTGGCACCTTGATCGTCCTCTTACTTCGCTTTTTCCTGTCCAAAAGAGCAGCAGGATCAGTTTGAGTTATATCCTAGCCAACAAGAGATAAGCATAAGAACTACTACAAGAACGCAATTTACTGCCTCTTTGAGCTATGGCACCTGCTTGTAGTGCAAGCACACTTGGTTTTTCCACCCTGCCCTCTACCCGTACACAGTCCCTTGGGCACATGGTATGCATCAGCTGGGTTGGCAAGCCAACCAGATGGAACTGGAGCTTCCCATCCAAGCTGGCCAGTCACTGGGTGCCTGTCAAGCGGCTGAGTGTGCTTGTCTCTTGCGTTCCCAGTGCCACACATGACCACATGTCCACATCCAGTCCCATCCCATCCATCAAGATGGGAGGAACACCATTGCTAGCGCCCTGCCTCACAAAACTTACCATTGCAGACTCTTATAGTGGCCATGCAGAAGTATTGGAGTAGGGTTTGTTTTTAGGCCTATTCCAGGTTGCAAGTTACACTAGTTCCCAGTATAGCACTCCCTTCTAATTAGTATAATCTCTTCTGTTTCTCTCCTCTCTCAGTCCAATCACACAATCCATCACAGCGCCTCCCCATTCTTCTTTGCATGCTAGCCACTGGTCCCCTTCCTCCTGCTGTGTCCCCCTGCCCGTGTGGAGAGGGGAAATGGAATAAAGCCAACAGAGGATCTGGCAGTTAATCTAGCTAGGGGAGGAACCGAAGAGAGAGATGGCAGTGATCTCTTTTGGCCAAAGCAATGGTGTGCTATTGGTTGTTGATGTGCTCTTGATTGGAAGAGTGGCCGAGAGAAGCCATTGGCTGGTGCTTGCTTTGATTAGAGTTGCTCTCCTCTCTCCCTCCTCACCGGAAAAATAAATCCTAACAAGTTAGATCAGTGTGCAATAATTTGTTAGATCCAGCTGGTTACTCACCTTCTTCTTGGGATGTTGTCGTCCTTCAGGCGCGCCGAATCTTCCACTGCTGTTATGCAACTTATGCTACTCTGATCATCCGTATCGCCAATGAT
Organism: Alloteropsis semialata; assembly: GCA_004135705.1. NCBI lineage: Eukaryota > Viridiplantae > Streptophyta > Magnoliopsida > Poales > Poaceae > Alloteropsis > Alloteropsis semialata. The sequence goes on from CM014272.1 coordinate 5,850,425, forward strand.
CTGCTTTACGCATTGTATATTGACTCTCTGGCATCTAGCATGCACCCTGATGGCATCTCTGAATGCCATTTCGGAAGCCCTTCTGTGGGATTCCTCATGACCAGCACCACAAATTTTTGCAGATACCTCATTCAGCTCTGACAAGTACTCGATGCCGACAGGTAGTGTACTTTTGTCATTGCAGACATTGAAAACAAGCTTCAGCTTACGGAGATTAGGCATAGCACCGTCCTCAAGGTTCAGAAAAGGGTCACAGCACTTGAACTTGAAGTATTTTAGAGCCGGAAATCCGGTCTTCCCAATGACTATCCTCGCTGCAGGCTTGGTCTGGACATAAAGGGACAGAACAGCAAGAGCAGGCAATCCTCTGAGAACATCAATACCCTCCCTGTCTATTTTTCTAACCGCAAACTTTAGGACACAGAGCTTGCAGAGTTGTCCAATCCACTTGGGGGTGCAGAAGAATATGCAAATTCACAGTGAAACCTCAAGGCTCTGAAGAAGGGCAGGGGAAGAGGACAACCTGCTCAAGCCATCAGAAATGATCGTGCCTGTAGCACTAGCGTCATTGATGGATTTTACATAACTGGAAACTCTTGGTACCAGACTCAGAGACTTGAGGTTGTTGAGTCTCACGAGAACTGAATTCAGCAGGAATTGCATTTTGCTATTCAGATTTTCTAGCTGTACTGTAGAACAGGTGAGCTGAAGATCTCTGAGATTGGTCAGCATGCTAAGGCTCTGTACATTCTCTATCGAGTTACTACTGAGATCAAAATATCCAAGTGTGTGAAGCGATGTCATGTGGCCAATCTCATTGGGCAGGTTTGTCTCAGCAGGAAGACTAAGATGCAGCAATCCTGGAAGGTGAACAATATCTGATGGAACTGAACTAACTCTTGCATCTATTGTAAGTGTTTCCAAAGATTTCAGGCCTCGCATCTGCGTATGTATTTCTAAAGTGACATTGGATGTGACCTTCAAATATCTTAGTCGGAAAAGTTCTGAAATTCTAGTGAAGTCAAAGCTAATGCTATCATTATCGCCCCAAAAATGGAGAATCAGAACTTGAAGAAGACGAAACTGCACAACGGAAGGCAAACACTTGAAGACCCCCCAAAAGGCAAGTGTTCGGACATGTGACAGTCTCATATTTGCTGGGGGTATTGCATCTTCTGCGTTACCAAATTGAAGAGACAGTCGACGAACCTTGTCAGCAAGTGTGGTAGATGCTTGAGAATGATGTATTGCGGTGACAAAATTCTCTTCTATCGATTTGTTTCTAATAACAAGGTTTAGTACCATGTGGTGAACCCTGCAGGACAAAACCTCACCATTTCTATTTATGTCCACAGGGAGGATCAGTTTTCCACTGATAAGCCTATCAAAAAAAGACCTTGCAATTTCTTTCTTGTCTTCCCCTTCTGTTGCCTGGATAAAACCTTCAGCTATCCACTGGTTAACTAAATCATCCTTCCAAATTATGATGTCCTCTTCATACAAACCAGTGTATAAGATGCATGCTTTCAAATGCTGGGGAAGATTGTTGTAACTAAGGTCGAGAACTCGTTTCATCCCTTCCCAGGAAGGATTCATCAACAAACTGTAACCTATTGCTTTATTGACATAATCCCATTGATCTTGTACGCCTAGCTGACTTGATAAAATACTGGCAATAGTCACAATAGCCAGTGGCAAACCACCACATTTTCTTATAATAGCATGAGAAATTTCCCTGAGTTCTGGAGGACATTCATGCTGAGGGCCAAAAACTGAACTAAAAAATAATTTTCTTGAGTTATCTTCGCCAAGAGGTTGCATCTTATAAACATACTTGGGGTCATGGTCACAAGTTTGCAGAGCAATATCCTCAAATTCTGTTGTTGTCAGTATTCTGCTGCAACAATTGCTATCCGGTAAAGCGCGTTTAACAATGTCCCATGCTGATGTAGTGCATAAATCCTCAACTATAATCAAGTACCTATAAATATTTTTGTTACAGTGAAAACATTGCGGCAAGATCAGTGGCAAATATTATATAAGAACTATGAGTAATTCGAATACCTCTAAACAGACTTTATATTTTTCTTTTCTGTGATTAATACTTAGAGATCCTTAATACTTATTACATTCTTTGTCTAGTACTGTAACTATGAGGACCACCCTTCTCCTATTTTGTCTAGTTGCTTTATGTTGGACACGTTGGAAACACTGGATGGAATGCATACTGGACTCTACTGGGGGGACCATGGAGCTGGATTATGCGTACAGTTTATCACAAGGAAAATATGTATGTAATTAATGTTAGCTATAGTGAAAATATATATAGCGGTAGTACCACCTCTTATCTTGCAAATGTGTCCTGATGGTGGAAATTAGGCTATGTACTGTCCAATTGTCAGGTGACTGGTGTGGGCGAATTTGGGAGAGCATGCTGATGAAAATCCTCCTCATATCAGGCTTCTGGGAAGTCGGCACAAATGCCCGGCATTCGAACTGCTGCCCAAGCTTGTGGTAAAGTTCCATGGCAAGTGTTGTCTTACCAATTCCTCCAAACCCAACAATGGACACGACCTTAAGCGCCTGGTGCCCGTGATCATGCATCATCACCAGTAACTCTTTGAGCTTTTCCATAGCAGCACCAATACCAACATATGGTGTGGAATTCCAAGAGGTTGAATATACATCAGTGCATCTAGTGGAAGCAGAGCCAGCAATGGCGGCAAGGTTATACAACCTGTGGCGTTGAAGTGCCTCTTGCGTGCGTGCACTGAATTCTCTGATCTTGCTGGCCATCCACAGGCGCTGCCTCAGCTTTTCCCAGTTCCAAGGGAGAGTTGTCTTTTTCTTATGCCTCTGAGTAATCTTGCGGCCACGACTTGATCTGCCACAGGACATGGCAGTGTGCAAATACTGGTCGACGAAGTCCTCCATATCATAGGACAGCTCGCGCAGCTCCTTCCTCCAGCACCTGACCATCATAGCATGTTCGTCCTCCAGATTTGAGGAAATAGCTATGATTTTCTCAACATCATGCTTGATGAGGGGTATCTCATCCACCAAACCCTTGGGCAGGGCACAACCGTGATGCAGTAGCCTGTCGAGCTTCCCTGGAAGCTTCAAAATGGTGCCGTCCAAAGGACTGGTCGGAGTCTCCATGCTTGAGATCCCTCCTAAGCTTAAGAGCATGCATGCTGAAGATTAGTTATTAGCCATGTCTGGTGCTTAAATTTACAAACAAAAATGATGAAACAGAAATCAAGTAGTAAGAAATACGGACCTAGAAAGTGAAGGCATCAGCTCAAATCAAGGTAGCATGACGAGCGACCTAGCAACCAAAGCAGAAGGAAGGACTTGGGAGAGACTTATTCCATTTTCCTTCATTTTTTGTTGAAATATTGTTGTTTGGTCTGCATCCAATAATGCCGTATGGCCACAAGCACCTGTAAACAGGGTGGTGGGTATGGCCTAGGCCAGTGAGTCGCTTTCTTCAGTTGCCAAACTGGGTCATGTGCGTGTCTATAGTGTATATAATAATGCAACTGGTTGGACTTGTCTACCCACTTAACAAGGACAGAGATATAACAGATATTCTTTACAAAGTGGTCCTTGAGTGTTCAACAAATTAAGAATAACTAAACAGTGCTTGAAGTTCACACAATTTACATTCGCCTCAAAATGCAAAATCGCCCACCAAAGTTTTGCCAATAACATTCTAACCCATGTTATGAATGAAAGCACCTTTTCATAAAGAAAACACTAGTTCCTCATAAACCTTCCAACCTTGTTTATTTTTTACATACCAATAGGATAGTTCATATTCAGAATGTAGAAATTTTAATTTTTGGACTGAAGATCTTACCTGCATAACCCTAACTGTGCCAATTGTTTGACGGAGGAGATTTTTAGGACTGATATGTATTTTGTCCTGTAATTATTATGTGTTTTAAAATGTCACTACAAGGAAGATGGTTTGCTTTTGGCAAAGCTGCAAATACCACTCCATAAGTCACTTCAGAATGGCATGAAGTTAAAAATCATGTGGCAAAACTTTGCAATAGCATTAGCTTGTGGGGTGGTAAGTACAACTATCCTACTTGTATTCTAGGGGGTAATTGCAACATGAATTGACTTATAGCGGGTGTTGTTTGTAATTTTGCCATTTTGTGAAGGAACTTTTTGAGTGGTTGGAAGTGATAGCCTGATATGAGACCCTACATCTTTTTTCTATTAGCGTTTGTTTGGCAAGCCGCTGTACCCTTAGCAGTTTAGCACTACTCACCAGCTCGGTTTTTGAGTAACCAGATACACATGCCTACTCTGCGCATGATTGAGCACATCCACACAAAGTGCTACAGGGAAACTTGAAGCTGGAGCCACGCTTTCTTCCTTGCTATGCCTTCTCACTAATCCGTGAAAATTGTAGGTGTCCCTGAGTGTGGATCAAGACTCAAATATCCATACATGTTCATGGAGTCTGCAGCAGTGAGCGCTTTCTTGAAGAGCGTGATGGGAAGGCTCTTCCTCTTGCTGGAGAAGGAATACAACAAGCATAGGGGCCTTGCGCAAGAAGCTCAGTCCATCCAGTATGATCTGCGTATGATCGCTGCCGCCATGGATGACCAGCTATGCACCCTGGGGAGGCACGAACGCACTGCCATCGCAAGCCTATACAGTGTCGAGATCCTTGATCTGGCGCATGACATCGAGGACTGCGTTGACCGCTTCACACATCGCCTCAAGTGCAAGCAGCACAGAAGCAGTGGCACAGCATCTTCCTTGGTGCATCGGGTGGCTTACGAGCTGAAGAAGGTTCAAAGTCGTTCTAGCTATGCAAACGAGATCCACAAGCTCAAGAGGCGCCTGAATGAAGCGCGTCAGCGGGTCATCAACTCTGTTCCTATCGCTTGCAGTGGCCAACCCAGTGGATTGCCGTCTATGATGCTCAATGCCTCAAAGCCGTGCCATGCCATCACGCACCACCCGGTGGGCATCGAGAAGCCCATGGAGGAGCTACTGTCGCTGCTACATGAGGTGGACGGTGAGCCGCAGCAGCTGAGGGTGATCTCGATCGTTGGGTTTGGTGGCTTGGGGAAGACCACCCTTGCAAGGGCAGTCTATGACAGCCCTCATGCCAAGGAAACTTTCCACTGCCGAGCTTGGGTTTCCTCCACCAAAACCTCATCCGAGACAATCAGCGAACGGATTAAGGCTATCCTGCATGATATACTCCAGCAAGTTGTTCCAAAAGACAGCATGGATTTTGATCTTGACAACAACCTTGAGGCCGTGCTGAAGGAGTACCTCAGCGATAAGAGGTGTGTGTGTCTATGCATATTTCCATTTATTTGTATCTGTTTTCCCCCTTCATCTTCCTAATAACAAAAATTCGATATCTAGACTATCCCATTTATTCTCAGTTCTCTATATTTATCCTGTTAGGTATTTAATTGTCATTGATGATGTCCAAATGGATGAATGGAGAGCTATAAACTCAGCCTTTGTAGATAACAGTACAGGCAGCAGAATAATATTGACGACAACTATTCAGTCGGTGGCTAATGTGTGCAGTCATGGCAATGGTTATGTCTACCAAATGGACACCCTTGGTGAAGAAGACTCAAAGAAAATAGCCTTTCCAGGGATCAGGTCACCTGAGTTGGAGCACGGTTCAGCAGCGCTGCTGGGAAAATGTGATGGCCTTCCACTTGCTCTCGTCAGTGTTTCTGACTATTTGAAGAGTTCAATTGAGCCCACAGGAGAGCTCTGTTCAAGGTTATGCCGCAACCTTGGTTCCCATCTGAAGGAAAAGCATGGCCATGATCACTTTTCAGATCTAAGGAAGGTTCTTCTTGACAACTATGACAGTTTGGCTGGCTACGCTCTTAGTTGCTTCCTGTATCTTGGCATATTCCCGAATAATCGTCCACTCAAGAGGAAAGTTGTAATTAGACGGTGGTTGGCTGAAGGATATGCTCGAAGTGAATCTCTTCGTGATGAGCAGGACATTGCAGATGAGAACTTCAATAAGCTTATAGATTGGAATATCATTCGGCCTATTGACACAAGGAACAATTCACAAGTGAAGACTTGCAGAACTCATGGGATCCTGCATGAGTTTGTGCTCCACAAGTCCTTGTCGGATAGATTCATCATGACGGTGTCTCCTGATCATCCAAGAGTCGGAACAAATGCCAATAGTGCTCGGCACCTATCTGTCCATGATGGCAAACTGACAGAATGTGTGGCATCTGATGAAGATTTGTCAGGTGTTCGATCTCTCACAGTCTTTGGGGATGCAGGTGGAACCATTTCTTATGTTCGAAAGTGCAAACTGATACGAGTCTTGGATCTGGAAGAATGCACTGACTTGAAAGACCATGATCTCAAGCACATCTGCAAACTATGGCATCTGAAATACCTGAGCTTAGGAGACACCGTCCATGAGCTTCCGAGGTGCATTGATGGGCTGCACTGCTTAGAGACACTGGATTTAAGGAGAACAAAGATAAAATCATTGCCTGTCGAGGCCTTTCAACTGCCACACTTAACTCACCTGTTTGGAAATAAGCTTATGCTTGATAAGGATGACTTAAAAAATGTGAGCAAGATGAGTAAACTAGAAAAGTTTTTATCTGGAAAAAAGAGTAACTTGCAGACTATAGCTGGATTTGTCGCTGATGATAGCAAAGGTTTTATTTGTCCAAAAAAAGAAGATAGCAAAGGTTTTCTGCAATTTATTATGGATATGGGTAAGCTGAGGAAGGTTAAGATATGGTGTAAGCATGTTGCAAACAGCACTAGTTATATAAGTGACCTTTCAAAAGCTATTCAGAAATTGACAAAGGTCCCTCTGGACAGACGCAATGATTGTTCCCTTTCACTTGATTTTGAAGAAACCTGCGAAGATTTTTTGGGATCACTCAATTTAGAGCCATGCTCTGAAGGTTCCAAATATGATCTAAGTTCACTTAAGCTTCATGGCAAGTCGTTTCTGTTGCCTCCATTTGTTACTATGTTGCCAGGTCTCACTGATTTATGCATCTCATCAGCTACCCTGACACGGGGTCTCCTATCAGAGCTGGCAAATTTAGGCAAATTGCTCTACCTCAGACTGATTGCAGACCTGCTTGAAAGTTTTGAAATAAAACATGGGTCATTCCCAAGTCTGCGACGCCTATGCTTTCAGGTGCAAAGTCTCGCTGTAGCTGCGCCAACCATTAAACAAGGAGCTCTGCCAACCATTGAACAAGAAGCTCATGCAACCATTCAGCAAGGAGCTCTGCCAAACCTTGTCTCGCTTCAGCTTCTCTGCCAGGATTTGGTGGTTGGTCTTTCAGGCATGGATATCAAGCACTTCAAACATCTCAGGGAAGTCACAGTTGATGCTGAGGCGAATGCACAAACAATACAACAATGGGAACAAGCAGCGAAAAACCACCCAAACAGGCCCAGAGTAATGTTGGTCAAAACAACAGTCAATCCGATCAAAAGGGAGGAACTGGGACCATGTGCCATTGGGGAGAAGCGAAAAAGATGTCCAGCCCAACCAAGTTTGGATGACAGACTAGATTCTCGTCTTAAGCAGATGAGACTTTCAGATTCTTCTTCTTGGACTCAGCCGATTGTCCATCCGATGATGGGAACAGACACAATGGCATCATCCAGTATTCCTATTCCTCTGCATGCTGATGAACCTAGTAGTTGGATGCAGCAGCCCGGCCATCCTTAGTCTCAAATCGCATGCTGTTTTCATTTTTCATATCTGTTTTTGCAGTCATTACTTTGTGTTTCTCTCTTGTTTATTTCCTATGGACATGCGACATTAATGTAGTCGATGGACTTCCTTGTATCCAAGGATGGTTAGATTGTTGTAGACAGTGGCCATTTCTGCTGTGCATGTTGCAGAATGTGGTTTACGATCTGATTGCTGTTGCTGGAGTTGATGGTTTAGTAGACTGTCATGATGAAGGTGATTAATCATGTCCAACTTGTGTTCTCGAATCAGAGATAACAGATGCAGAGCAGCTTTTTATTTGTGGAATGGAACTCTCTGGACTGGATACCAGGTCCAGCAGCCATTCCAACAAGTGTGCATGAAAACTGTACCGACCCTTATAGGTGAGGGATCCTTCCTATACTAAATACATTTCAGGCAATCCAAGTAATATATTTGGAATGCTCTGCTATACTTATATTGAATGTGAATAGGTAGTGAACCTTTTGCAAACAGTAAGGAAGCAAACCGTAGCTTAATTGGTTGAGGGTGTGAGTGTGACTTTATGCCTAGATCACCAAGGTAAGTCTATTTAGAGTCGAATTTGAGTGCCTATATTTTCTTCTTCTTATCAGTAGCGGATCCAGGACTGAAATCCACCTATGGCGAAGCTATAGCTATTTTATTAAGTTCCTGATGTTTAGTAGAGGGTGTCATGGACTGCATGCCATGCTCGCCTACGATAGAGCCTAGATTCGTACCTTCTTCTTACCAAGCTACCAATGTGCAGCAAAACCGTGGATACTACACAGCCGTGGGGCTAATGACGTGAAGATAAAACTAACAAATCAAACATACATATGATGATGTGATGTTTGGCAAGATACTGACCAGTAATGAGCCAATTTTCCTTTCCATTCTGCCAATTGGCTACACGCCCGGTGCTCCCTCAGGCCTCAGACCTCTCCCGGAGCAGCGGCCAGCCATGATCACGGGCCCTGTGCCGCCGCCGCCGCAGTGCGCCCTTCCTCTCCCCCGCAACCATAGGCGGAGCGCCCCCTACAGCAAAAGTGTGTGGCAGCTGCCCCAGCAACTCGCGGTGAAGAGAAGAGAGAACCCCCTCCCCTCCCCTCCCCTGTTGGCTGCGGTGGCCGGCGGCGGCTCCCCGTCTGAGCGGCGGCGGCGAGCGGCCGAGCCCGACGAGTGGAAATGATGCTGCAGTTGCCAATTGGGCCTCCTCTGCAAAAAAAAAAGGAGCAGTATTTAGTTGGCCTAGCCCAATACATGGCCGGCAGCCCAACAGCCCAATAAGGCAAGAGGCCCAGTGCCCCAAAAACGTTAAGCGTGTTCCTCAACTGTTGAAACTTGAAAGTGCTTCAAATTACTAACGAGCTAGTACAGTAGTACCTCAGTAGATGCCAAAAAAAAATTTATTCAGGCCATGTCATTGATTGTAGATGTGAAAGCATGTTTGTTCACTTTGAGCCATTACTTGATCAAATCAAATCGATTTGCAAGTGTGTACTGTTTTTGAGATATTATCACTTAGTATATCACACACTCACTAATTTATTTTCAAATTGGTAGGTTAGTTCTTTTAGCTCTTGAATCTTGGTAGATAATGAATTAAGGAATCATATTATGGTGTTAAATACTCCAGTACTTTTTTATAGGATGTACCGTTCTTACTAAATATGCCGTTTATTAGCTATTCACACTATTATTTGTGTGATTTCAATAAAAATGTGGTTGTGCGTACACGATGTTTTTTTACTGTTTTTTAAAGCTAAAATTGAGTTTTTTTTAGTGTGATGTTTTTTTTACTGTTTTTTAAAGCTAAAATTGAGTTTATTAGCTATTCACACTATTATTTGTGTGATTTCAATAAAATTGAGTTTTTTTTTAGTGTGCCCCGCCAGCGATCGCAGCGACGTAGTGGGAATCCGGGATGGGCCGATGGCGGGTAAATTTGTAGGATTTCCAACACGTTGCGCTGGTGGTGTTGCGGCACGTGACGGCGGCATGAGCGGATGGGCCTCAACGCAAGGCCCTCGACTACAGGCTACGGCCAGTGCGAGCCAGCCCTGCCCGCACCGGCGACGCCCTGCTCACCGTCCGCCGCCGAACCTCATGCCCCCACCGCTAGCCGGACAAGATTATCGGCCGCCCGATCGACACGACGCCGGCCGGTCTGCACCGTCGCTCGCGGGAATCACGTGCGCGCGCGGCGATCGAAGCGCATGTACCGGACGAAACCACCGCGCGCCTTCGCCCTTAAGACTTCGGCCGGTTTCCTTGCCACGGCGGCGACCGGCGGCGAGCAAGCGACCTCGGCGCCGCAACGCTCGCCGGTGCACAGTATACCTAGCGCATTTACACGGCGGCAACGCGGCGTGGACACCAGGAGTTCAGGACGTGACGTCGAGCGCGACGGACGGCAGCGGCGAACTGGGAGGCCGCACGGACGGTCGGACGGAGTAGTAATCAACCTCACTTGGCAGCTAATCGATTGTCACTAGGATCGTTTGAGGTTTGTGTGCTAGTGTTTAGCAGGATCTCGTTACAAAATCGGTGTGATAATTTACAAGTTTCTGACTAATTTGTTATTCAGGTTATGCATGCTGTAAAATGTTATAGGATAAAATATTCCTGCCATCATTTTTTGAAAGACAAATGTCATCCATCTTAAAGCTATGTTCTGACAAGATTTTTTTTTTCACTTTGAACCAAAGTTTACCTCAACTGTAGAGAAATCAGGGATAAAGATTTTGCAACAAGGCTGTCACGTATTATTGTTTCTACTTTAACGGAAACATTAGCACTCAATATCCAAATCTTCGGTAAAACAAGTTAGGTTACAGTGGGTGCTGCCGATGCTTGGTATGTCAAAAGCTACGAAGGCTAACAAAACGCAACTCTTGTATCTCTCTCTAAAAACAAACTCTAAAAAACAACTCACTTAAAACACACACAAACCTCTGGAACACAAAGCTCTTGAACATACAATCTTTACAAATGGAGGGCGCCACCAACCCTGTCCGTGCTCTTCAACTGCTACCGTGGCCGAGACCCGGGAACCGCAGAGAAGCTCCCGCTATCGGACATGAAATAGTGATTGTAATTGATTCTTGTAACTAGATCCGCAAGATGGGGAAAATGACCCACATTGAGCTTGAAAGATAGGATCTACAACGAAGATAAAAACACAGTGAATTTAACAGGAAGAAATACTGTAGCAAACATTAGAGAGCGGTATTTTACTAATGAAGCAAACAAGTTTAGAAACCTACCCTCAGGAGAAATACGACACACTCATCAAATTGCTTCTCAATCCGATCCATTTCCATCTCGCATCGGGTCCTCACAGCTGAAGCAGTCCCACCAGTACTGAGAGTCTGTTCTACATTGTGAAAGTCGAGAGCCAATCCAAGAATAGTCTTAACTCGACTGGCAATGAGGGCCCACTGAAAAAAATGCAACAAGCATCCTTATCCAAATTTAAATATTGGAACGATATATTAATTCATATTGGAATGGCAAGAATGCTTACCAACTTATCAGAGGCCACAAAGCATTGTCTCTGAATAGAAGAGAGATATGCCTCATGAACTTCCATGACTTCATCCAATGTAGTAGCAGATGCCATGCCATCACAAAGTTCGGTCCATGCACTATGATATACCTATTCAAATATTACCATGAATAAAAGACATACAGTGGTTGAATGGAGGAAACAAACATATTTCAACTCACTCGGTCCATGACGTACTGATGAAATGCATCCACAAAATGGAGGAGCTTCTGTGCTACTATTAAGTGTTGTTTGAAATTATGCGCAGTTCTGCCTCTGGTCTGCCAACAGGAAAAGGATTGTCAGGTCCCAACAACATATCAATCCATAACTTCTCCATCTCAATCCAAAAGAGAGTACACAACAAAAGGATACTGTGAGATGATAAACAAAAAAACACAAAAGTCATATGGATCAGTACCTTCCACATCCACTTCCGGGTTTCATCCAAAACAAACTTTGCCCGCTTGACCTTAAGTAAGAATCCCATAACCTAGAACAGCAAAATGACCAAAAGCATTATTATATATGGGAACCTGCCTGATACTTACAGTAGAAAGTAAGACATTACCTGATTATACTTCTTCAGTGCCTCTGTATTAACAATTAAGTCAAGTGGCCAAGACACCTGCCATTATAAAAATACATAAAAATACAGCGAGAATGCAGATAAACCTTGTTCTCATTTGGTGCATACCTTATATGTAAAATTAAGCATGTCAAGAGCATCAATGCCAAAACCAAGTGCACGGCCTTTTTTGGAAGTTGACGCACCTTCCTCTCCATTGTGTGTTGCTAATGAAACAACCAAAGAATCTGGTGCTGTCAGGAGCATTTTGTCAGCTGAGTTTCTTATGGATTCCTGCATGAAAGGATTAGCATAAGAAAACTGAACACTGATGAAGCCTAGTATCACTTAGACAGTAAATCTGCAACACAAATCACCTGCAGCAAATTATTCAGCTCAAAATCATCATCCCAGGAACTCCCTCTATCAAGCTTATCGAAAATTGTTATCAGAAACTGCTGCAGCATGTCACCTGAAGGCTCAAGTGGATTAGTAAAATCACATTTCATTTCTTTACTCACTTACAGCAGTTTGAGGGAAATACGTGTAAGCAGTTTTTTCGAAGTTTTTAATCACTGAATGATGACACACCTGATCCTAGCAAATAGATAGCACGTAACACAAACAGTTCATCCATTAATCTCCATTCACCCATTAACTTGGACAGGATTTGCTTGCCAATGTGATCCACCTAAAAGGGAAACAAAAAGACAAACCCTTTATAATATGGGTCAACAAGAAAATGAACAAAATATAAATTTTTGAGCAGACCTGTCTCTTTATGCATTGGGAAAGGCATTCTTGGATGACACCCACTGGTTGAAGAGGATCTTTCAGACTCATATTCTGAATAAACTTCAGAACTCTTGATGCTAGTGTACTATCTTTCTGCATAGGTAAGATCTCTGACAGCGGGACATTTTCCTGAAGGGAATGTGATCAAGAGATATAACTAGGAAATATGAATCGCAAACTACACTTTAGAAGCAAGTCTTACTTTTGCACAAGGAAGAAGAGTTGGAAATGCATAAAGGTGCTCCAAGATCCTTCTGTCCTCTTCTTGGCGGCAATATTCCGAATCATCAAACTGGAAACCAAACTTATAATCAGTGCCATCCAGTCTGGGGAAAGAGGTTGTAGGTTGTGTATCACCAATAGTGCTAGTTCCAGCAGAATGTCCATCAGCAAAGATAGCTCTTCGCATGTTCCCATCATTCAGTGGAGGGAGATGAAAACTTTCAGAGATATTCAGTTCACTCCAAGAATTCGGATTCCTCAGTAGCACTTCTCTGCAAGCAGTGATGGCTGGATTTTCATAACAAGATAAAGTGAAGCGCCCTTCTTCTACTGCATTGGAAGATGCATCTTGTGGGCCAACAGGGACAAATATTGGCGTATCCATAACAGTGTTTCTGGATATGGTCTTCTCAATACCATCATATTTCCTTCCTGATGTAGCATTTTTAAGGAGTTTTACCCAAGTCTTCTCAGTGCTGTTCTCTGCACATACACCCTTTCTATCTTGCACGTTGCTCTCAGTTTCCACAAAAGCTTTGTTATTTGGAAAACTATCAGCATGCAGTCTTAAGTATTCATAAACATGGTCACCATCTTCTAACAGACCAGATAGGCATATCAAGAAGATCTCAGATAAGGTTAAGAGTCCCATTTCACGAGCATCATTTCCAAACTGACTAGTGGATTCTTCAAGAGCATCTTCACTTCTTGGATGACCATCTTGAATTCTCGAAGTATCTGGCCAAAATTTCTGTTGACTAATGCGATTAGTGTTTTGATAAATATTGGAACCATATGTTACTTTATGTTGAATCCGATGCACGTCTTGAACGTGTTGAACAAGTTGAAATGATTTTCCAGCAGATACAATCGCCTTTGCAATATCCTTCAAGAATACGGGGCATAATATATCCACACAACCTTGATTGTTCACTTTCAAGCAAGCCCCTGCAGTAGTTGATTCTTGGTTGCTTGATTCTTTTTTCCTGATAGATCCATTATCAGTCAAAGTTGTTGAAACGTCGGCTCTTGAACCTCTTGCTCTGAGCATATAGCTCATTTCCCAGAATGCCGGCTGATCTATTGTAACTGCACTATTTGCATAAAAGAACATCTAGAGAAGAGAAAAATGACTGAATTACAAAAGTTGAACCTTAAAAAATAAATCAACGTGCACATCAGAAAAACTAATCGGCATTCATCAAGTCCTTACAGGATTATGTTAAGCTGGTGATAATAAAGGCAATGTAGAAATGCATGATATGATATAAATTGAAGGGTTTATAACCGTGAAAGGAGCAAATAAATAGGGTCCATACTTCAAACAGGAACGACCTTATACTGCAAAGAACTGGGTATGCCGATACCATCTTATTCAGGCAAAACTATGGAAATGGATGAATTTCAAGATACATGTGGAACAGGATCAGGACCTCTGCCAGCCCACCAAAGAAATGAAAACAAATAATTATGTATGCTTTGTTGAACTCTTCAGGGCACACAACATAGTCATGAAATTCTCACAATTCATGTTTGGACTCAGCTAGCAGGTCAATCAAACCAGACAGGCTGCTTTTGAGTGTTTGACACAGTAACATGAATGCCTATGGAATATATCTAAAAACAAGTAGTGAAGGACTGTTTCTTCAATACCTCTTCATAAGGGTCATCAAGGATACCATCATAAAGCCAGGAATCAAGACACTGAAGATAAGGTAGCAAGCTTCCAGCGAACATCACTAGCAGCATATGGTATGGTTCGCCCTGGAATTTATAGGGATTAAAAATCCAAAATAGTGAGTTTTGTAATAATGAACAAAAATAACAACCATATATTGAGACAACTAGTTCTTGTTGCAACCTCGCCATCTTCCACTAGACAGACTTCATTTAACTTCTTGAAGAGATGGTTGAGAATATGAACTGAAACTTCACTAGATGCCATGAGTGCACCAGGATCCCAAAAGCCACTTGGCACAGCTCCATTGACAACTTGAGACAAATGTTCTGATCCAGAACATAAGCTGCAAGAGATTTTATTTAATGAGTTGACTAATGGTTACAAAATTAAATTTGTCAAGTGCTAAGTAGCGCATGAGAAACTCATGTGGTATATTCACATACAAATAGTCACAAGTACACATTAAACATAATTGTTCATCTATCTAAAATCAATTACGTATTTCATCACTGAAAGTTAACCTACTCATTAGTTTAGTAGAACACTACAAACTTATTTAATGAATGATTGATGGTTAAAAGTTTAATTTGTCAAGTGCTAAGTAGCGCATGAGAAACTCATGTGATATATTCAACATACAAATAGTCACAAGTACACTTACACACAATTGTTCATCTATCTAAAATCAATTACGTATTTCATCACTGAAAGTTAACCTACTCATTAGTTTAGTAGAACACTACAAACTTATGTACAGAGCTCTGAAAACATACAAATGAAATCCCAGGAAGAAATTAGCATAGTATCATGGTGAAGTATGACCTTGACATAGAATCAGTTAATCCCAGCAGTGTTATAGTCCTGTTGACTGAAATAAATAGCTGTTCTTCCTCCTTCAGAGCTGCTTCACGGAGCCTCTGACGTTAACATGACAACATTCATTGGAATTTTGGACTGGGCAAATATAATCTATTTAGATGACACAAAATTCAACCTCAAGAAACCTATGCACATCTGGAACTGCAAACTCACCGTGAGCCAAGAATCAACTGAGCTAGCAAACGCATCCAACGTAGGGATCCGGCGATGGCGCGTCCTAACCTTCCCAACAAAGAGCTCCACATCCTTCAAGCACGTCGCGGCAAACAGGAATGGACTCAGAACGGACCTCAGGCCCGTCAGCGACAGGTGTGTCACATATATCCCCGCTTTCTCACGGTACCCAGGCACATTACTATCCCAATAGAGCAAGGACGTCTCGAAACCTTGCAGCACCTGGAAAACAGCCTTAACCTGCAAACGGCACGAGGACAGCATGAGCACATGGTCATCAGCTTGCCTTAGTGTAGCATGTAACCAAACAATCACATTGCGAAGCCATGGAATTCCTACCAGCTCATGCTCTTCTGTTCTCAATGCCGGCACCGGCACCGCGTGCGGAAGGCCCTTGGAGACGCTGAGCTGAAGCTTCTGCACGAAGCTTTGGGCATCATCGCCATCTACCAATTCGGCGATTCGGTGGGGGAGAACCATGCTAGGGTCGTCCGCTAGTGGCCGCGCGGGGTCGCCCGACGGCGGCTATCGCTGCGGATTCTGCAAATCCCCAAAAGTAGGGCTCCAGAACCCGCTGCTCAAAGCGAGGAAGAGAGGCGGAATTAGGCGGAATGGGCAATGAATCGGAGCAACAAAATCAGCCCGGACGGATCTCTCCCCACTCCACTCTCCTCGAATCCAGTCCAAGCCATTGAACGAAGGCGGTGGTGAGAGGGTCCGCGGGGAAGAGGATAAGGCACCTAGTGGAGGTCGGTCGACGGATCTGATGGAGCGTGCGGCGGTGCGAGAAGGTGGCCGGCGGCAGTTGGGTTTTGCGGAGGGGCGGCGGCACGTGGGGGAGCTGTGGCGGGTGGGAGCACCCCGTGGAGTCAAGGGGCGCGGCAGCTGGTGGCACTGGCCGGCGGAGGAGGGAGCCGGAGGTGGGGAAGAAAGGAAGGAGGCGGCCTGGCAAATTGAAGCAGGCAAACAAAATGAGGCATTTCTCGCACTTTTCAAACTTTTATTAAAGGGAATCTTACATGCATAAATTATTAAACGTATGTTAATGATAAAATTTATTCCATAACCCCCGGTAACTTTGCGAGACGAATCTAATGAGCCTAATTTTGTCATGATTAGACAACGTCATGCTATAGTAAACAATCTCTAATGACGGATTAATTAGGCTTAATAGATTGGTCTCGCGATTTCCCGTCCATCCGTGTATTTAATTTTATAATTAGATCATGTTTAGTCCTCTTAATCTTTGATTTAGAATTGTTACAGTAAATTTCGCAAACTTTGTTTTCGAACTAAACAGGCCCTGAAAAACCTTTTTGCTCGAATAAAAATTGATGACTAACCATGTTTATTGCACAGATATGCATAATTTTGAAAAGGGGTTTAATAAATCAAGAAACGTATTGGTAGAGCGCTCAAACAACCACTTCAAATCTTATCTGTTGTTTTGTTTTTTTGCTAGTTGGCTAGTTGCATTTTATCAGTGCTTGCACCATGTTGCAATGCCAAATTATTTCGTGGGTACTTCTATAATGAAAAAGATATTTTAGATAATATAAACTACAGATCTCACGTTTACCATCTTTAATAACACTCGGAAACAATGCTACTTTCATTATTACTACATGCGTTACAAAAAAAAAGGGACAAATTACATCTCAATGTATAGAAGTGAAGCTTACGTGGTGTAGCATACGGTGTGGGTTTATGCCCATGTGAGGGTTTGGGTAATAAGTATGCATCTTTATGAGCATTATGTTGAAGTATTGACAAAAATGAAAGAGTAGTACGTAAACAATTTTGATTATTAGGTAGGAATTTAATTTTTGAATATTTTTAAATATAATAGCTTTGAAAAATATTAGCCCGTGCAAGAGCACGGGTTGATGGACTAGTGAAAATAACCGCAAATGCACGGCGTAATTACATTTTCAATGCTCTACTGCAGTCATTTTAGCTGCTGATCAGGTGAACACTAGCAATGAGATCTTGGAGTGAAGCAAGTGGTGGTGAGGTAACCTGGCGCAAGATTTATTGCCGTTCATCGCGCAAGGATTCATCCTTGGTTTTTT
>CM014272.1:5876426-5919510 GCA_004135705.1 Alloteropsis semialata
AGGGCAGCGACGCGATGAGGCGCTCCATGTCGTCGTCTGCGCCTGCCTCCCGCCGCTCCACCTCCGCCTCCACCTCCGCCTCCACCCGCTCCCTCGCCGAATGCGCCTCCGCGGCGATCGTCCTCGCCGCCCCTGCCTCCACCTCCGCCTGCTCCCTCCCCGCAGCGGCGGCCCTCGTGGCCTGCTCCCTCCCCGCCGCGGCGCTCCTCCTCGCCGCCCCTCCCTCCGCCTCCGCCTCCGCCTCGGACGACGCCCAGCGGCGGAGGAGGTAGCGGAACAACACGATCGCGGCGATGGCGAACAGGAGCAAGCCACCGATGATGAGCAGCGCGGACTTGAGCGACGGCGTCGGCGGCGGCGCGGCGTCGTCGGCCGCCAGCGGCGCGGGCGGCGGCGCCATTGATTGTCAAGCGGGAGCGAAATTGAGGAAGCGAATCGAAGGAGGGAATTTCGAATACAATGGGTTTGTGCCGGTCACGCCACGACAAATTAGGAAAGGAATTTCCAAATTCCATAAGCTGCTGGAGATATAGAGCATTAATAGTTACCTTAATTGGGGCCCAGATAAACCCAAAATGAATTACTGTGTGACATTAAGTCATCATGTAATCTTGACAGATACTCCTGTTTGCCAAATACTCCTGAGTATAATTGATTGCTCTCGGTATCGATTACTAAATTTCTGAGGCACTGATCTCGTCTTTCACATATCTGCGAATGCTCTGTTTCTTCATAACACAAATTTAATTCAAACCAAAGAGCATCACAACTACAGTTTGTGTTAATATAGGGAACTATACACAGATGCCTGCCTGCTGTGACTGCTCGTCTATTTGGGCCATTGGGGTCAAATATGATCGATAAACCCCAACGCAAGTTCTACACCTCCAGATTCTAAAAAAAGTATATGCGCCTAACTTTATTTTCTACTGTATATTTGGGGTTTTTTTTCCCTACATTTAATTGTTACGATCCATTACAAAAATCAATCCACAAAGCCTGGAACATGTATTTTAACTATTAAAGGAACGGAATGCACGTTTATTTGATCGAAGAGAGCTCTCCTCTCAAGCGCTACTTGCAAAGATTAAGGACGAGGCGACCACATGGCTCATAGCCGGCGCAAAACCCTTAGAGTTCTTTATAACGCGAGAGTAGGCTATGTACTTTTGCCCGCCACCGCCTAGGCGGTCTTTGTAAAACTCTTCTCCTATTTCAATGAAACAGGCACAATCTCGTGCTGTTCGTTCAAAAAAAAAAAGTATTTTAACTATTAGGTGGTTGGTAAAAATAGAAAATAGCGAAGAATTTCAGCAAATACCTCTTCCCTAAGCAGCAGCGGTGCTGAAAAATGTCCAGCACTCATGTGCATAAGACAAAGTTTGCAGCTACTGTTGCCTTGTAAAATCGGAGGCGCAGATGGTGGAACGCTTGTGCCCTGTGTTGGGTCACAGCGGATGCGTGTTGAATGAGCACGGAAGAGCCCCGTGCGTGGCCTTTTACAGAGAGATCGGCAACCACCTGATGGATAGGCCAAGGCGTCTGTTACAACAAATCCTAACAGCATTATCTAATGCAGAACGCCTCGGCCTTATCTCAATACAGGATGGAACCTAGATCAGATTACATTGAACACAACTCACACACGCTCCTATATCTATCTTTACAGCCTCCCTCAATCACTACCGAATGAGGTTGAGATTGGTCTTGAAGTTCTCCAATAACCTTACTGACAGAGCTTTAGTAAACCCATCAGCCACTTGATCTCCTGAAGGAACAAACTCAATTTCCAGCAACTTCTGTGATACTCTTTCTCTGACAAAATGAAAATCAACTTCTATATGCTTTGTTCTGGCATGAAACACAGGATTACTAGACAAATATTTGGCACCAAGATTATCACACCAAAACCTCCCTGCTTGTGGACTTTTAACTCCCAACTCTCGAAGCAAAGTTTGTACCCACATAATTTCTGCAGTGGCATTAGCAATACTCTTGTATTCTGGCTCAGTGCTAGACTTTGACACAGTAGCTTGCTTGCGTGAGCTCCATGAGACCAAATTTGACCCCAAGAACACTGCAAAACCCCTGTAGACTTTATATCATCAACACTACCTGCCCAGTCAGCATCTGAGAAAGCACTCACCAATGTTGAGAGTGACTTATGAATATTCAGTCCCAAACTAGTGCACTGTTTAATGTATCTTAAAATTCTCTTAACAGCAGCCCAGTGAACAGTAATAGGAGCATGCAAAAATTGGCAAACTTTATTTACAGAGAATGCTATGTCTGGCCTAGTAAGAGTCAAGTACTGCAAAGCTCCTACTATACTTCTGTACCTAGTAGCATCTTCTGGTCCCAAAGGACTGCCCTCATGCAAAGACAATTTTTCACTAGTGGACAAGGGTGTGCTAACAGGTTTGCAATCCGACATTCCAACTCTTTTAAGAAGGTCTGAAGCATACTTACTTTGTGTGAGCACAATCCCATTACTAACCTTGTTTACTTCAATTCCAAGAAAGTAATGGAGTTCTCCCAAATCCTTGAGTGCAAACTCTCCCTGAAGATCCTTCAGTAGAGCATCAGTAGCTTTTTCTGCAGAGCTTGCTACAATGATATCATCAACATATACAAGAACAAATATAGTTATCCCATCCTTGTTGTAGAAAAACAAAGATGTATCAGCTTTGGATGCCTGAAAACCAAGAGCCATTAGCTTAGCACTTAGTCGAGAGTACTATGCCCTTGGTGCCTGCTTTAGCCCATATAATGTCTTATCAAGTTTACACACATAATTCAACTTTGTTGGCTCCTCAAAACCTGGTGGTTGTTGCATATATACCTCCTCATCAAGTAGCCCATGAAGGAATGCATTTTGTACATCAAGCTGACGCAAACTCCAGCCTCTAGATATAGCAATAGAGAGAATAATACGAATTGTAGCTGCTTTGACAACAGGACTGAAAGTATCTTCATAATCTATGCCATACCTTTGCTTGAACCCTTTAGCAACCAGACGAGCTTTGTATCTTTCCAAACTACCATCAGGTTTCCTTTTAATTTTATAAACCCATTTGCAACCAATGACATTTCTCCCTTTTTGAGGTGGAACTAAGTGCCAAGTTTTATTTTTAACTAAGGCATCATATTCGACATCCATTGCAGCTTTCCAGTTTTTATCCCTTAGAGCTTCTTCAGTAGTACACGGTTCACTAGAAGATGTTAAGAGACCATACCTTACTGTACCATCAGTGTACACTTTTTCTTTTCGAATCCCTGCCTGTAGTCTTGCTCTAGGCCGAGCAGTGTCTTCTTCTGTAGCAGGAACTAGTTCTGATGAGGTAGCCGCAGAAGATCTGCCCCCTAACTGCGAGGACGATGGCGAGTGCGAGGCAGATTCGCCTCCACCGGTCGGAGAGCTGCAGCCACCAATGGGAGTCTGACGTGCGGACGTCAGATGCCCGTCCCTGCCAGCTATGTCGACGCGGGATGGAGGCAGCGACGGCATGGCGCGCTCCGATTCGCGCAGACCTGCAAACGATGTGAAAGGACCTAGGATGTCAACTAGAGGGGGGTGAATAGTTGAAACTGAAAATTTTCACTCAAAACAACTGTCAGTCACAGAAAGTGCGGAGGCTCCGAAGAAAAGTCCGGAGGTTCCGAACAAGTTCGGACACTCCGAAGATTTCTCCGGAGAGTCCGGAAATAATTGCCGAAGTGAATATGACACCTTCACAGATGATAGATCGGGACCAAACCCTAGAATATAGCACAATAGCAACAAGTAACACAAGAACAAGAACAAACACAAGGAGACACAGGGATTTGATTCCCGGAGTTCAGTCCCACACAAGGAACCTACGTCTCCGTTGAGGAGCCCACGAAGGGCGGGTTTATCCACCAAACCTCTTTCCTCTTCTTCACTCAACCCAAGGGTCAAATGAAGAACTTACTCAGCTGCAGGGGTAATACAAACTTCTCAAGGCAACCACAGCGGATTGATTGCTCTTGAGTGACGCCTAGCCGTCTAGGAGCTTGAAGCTCCAAGAGTAAAGAACGCGAATCACCGGCTTGAAGGCGACCAAGGTGCTCAAATGATTGGGAATCAGCTCACAAGCACAATATCTTGAACTCCACTCAATCCCTCACTCAATCCCTCACCAAATCAACCTTGGGAAGCAAGAGGGAGTGAAAAAGGGGATGAAAATCGCCTTTGGAAGCTTCAGTTCGAAAAGGAGTCAGAGAGAGCAGAAAGGAGGGGACCGGAGGGGTATAAATACCCCTTCAGCCGAAATAGCCGTTAGACTTGTTAAGTTCCAGAGTCTCCGCAGAAATCTCTGGAGTCTCCGAACTTTCTGGAGAACACCTCCTCCAGACACCAAAGTCCGGACACTCCGAACAAATGTCCGGAACCTCCGAAACTTCACAGGTAAAGCACTCTAAAATAATTTCCCAAGTGAAGTGCAAGTGCAAGGTGTCTCTCATGGTTAAGTTAGTTGATATTTTGAGCACCTTGTCACCACCAAGCGAGTTCTTCGGCATCCCACTTGACAGTACGGTTTTCCTAAACTCAATGTTCAAAAGAATAAAAATTAATCTTCGTGTAAGCTTCATCCATGCTTTCATTTCCCTTTTTGAGTGCCACATTTCACCAAATGTTTTCTATTGATTTCACCTGTTACCTGTGCATTGCCTCATTGCAAACATTAGATACTAAAGTGTGTTGTCATTAATCAACCAAAACCAAAAAGGATCATAGATGCACTTTCAATCTCCCCCTTTTTGGTGATTGATGACAACACCCTTTACAAGATAATCATTAAGCACAAGTGAATTTGAGTAAATGAACTCCCCCTTAATATGTGCATTGAATTGAATTCAAGAATCGACCATGACAATGTCAATTTTGCACAACAAGAAGGACAAGATATCAACTTATGTCTTTAATATACTAGAGCAATGCATATGGCAGTTATGCACAACAATCTATAATAGAAATAAAGTGGCAGCCAGAAGGTCCGGAGTGTCCGGAGAAAAATCCGGAGTATCCGAACATGTCCGGATACTCCGAAGAATTCTTTGGATACTCCGAAGATTCTGCTGCTAGGCACCACACAGCACATCAAATGTTCACAATTTACCACAGAAAATCACAGAAATAAAACTAGGAAAGCAGTAGCAGTTCAAGTTCACCACAAAGCACACAAACAAGATTCAGGCCCCAAGTTCTACACACAAGTACTAAGATTATTACACAACCAAGTCCATTACATAAAAAGATAGATTTTCACTCCCCATTTGGCATCAAGCACCAAAAAGGGAATGAAAATGCAGGCAGCAGCAGCAGCTACTCATCATCATCCGCAGGCTCTTCCTCGCTCGTGTCCTCGTCCTCTTCATCATCATCATGTTCATGATAGTTGGGTGGCTCCTCCTCTGAAGTTTCAGCATCATAGTCAACGATCTTGGAGTGGCCAGCCGAGGTACTAGGAG
This sequence comes from Alloteropsis semialata, assembly GCA_004135705.1. NCBI lineage: Eukaryota > Viridiplantae > Streptophyta > Magnoliopsida > Poales > Poaceae > Alloteropsis > Alloteropsis semialata. The sequence continues at coordinate 5,881,920 of CM014272.1, forward strand.
CAGTATAGAACTGATCAGTGAAAGAAGGTGGAGCTGTGAACGGAGGAGTGCACATCGGTCACACCAGGGGCATTGTCCTCGGCATCCCATTCTTCAAATGGATCAACAATCTCAGGCATCTCATGATAAGTGTCTGTGGGCAGTCCCAAGTGACTCTTGATCTCAATGATGTCCCTACGGTTCTCATTTGTATCTTTAGCAATTTGCTTGCACAAACAAAAAATAGACTTGAGGACTTTCTTTACCATAGAACCTTTCTTTGGCCGTGATGAGCTAGGAGCAGCACTTGCAGGAGTAGGGGCAGCTGATGGTGCAACATATGAATCACGGGATGGCACGGGCATAGGAGAAGGACCGCCACGGGTGGGTGGGGGGCATCACCTTGCCTAGGCCTTAGGTGTAAAGGCTCATGCATCACATCCTTAGGAAAGGTGATCTTGGTGACCTTCTCAATCATATACATGGCATAGGCAGCATATGGAAATCCAATTCTCGCATCATATGTAGCTCTCTTCAACTCATTCCACATGTAGTCAAATATGCAAAAGGGAACATCGAGCTCACCCATGTGATGAAGTAGATTGGGAGCATTTGCATGTAGGCCTGTGGAGTCCCCACTCTTGGGATCAATGGTCACCTTAAACATATTGTTGAGATGATGAAAGTATGGCAAAAGATTGTTGCTTTTTCCCTCATGAGCCATGATTAGGTTGTAGAACATGTAAGGCACATCAATGGGCTTGAGCTTCTTCTCCTCATGAATGCAAGGCCTCATGTCATCCTTTGACCCAAGTCTCAAAAGCCTAGAGAAGTTCACATAGTCAATGCAATAGTGAAGGCCCTCTGTAGTCCAATGAATGGAGTTATCCTCGGGCTCATGGTAATAGCTAGCATGAAATTGAGCAATGATTTCCTCATTCCAATTGTACCTAAACCCCATCAGCTCATATAATCCAAACTCCGTGCACTTGGCCACAACTTGGGCAAAGTGTGGATCATTGGTTGACTCATAATACTGCCAGTCTACCCATTGCATAGCATTAATTGGTGCCTTGTGCTTCCTTCTAATCACAGTCATATAGAAATCTCTATGAAACTCATTCCAAAACCTATAGTCCATGCTCTCAAGCTGCTGATATTCATAGGGATTTTTCTTCCTTTCCTGTTGCACTACAAGTTTCTGACCCTTATAGTCCCTTGGCAAGAGCGCCGACTCCCCGAGGGTCGGGGCTGGCCGAGTCCGGAGACCCGTTGACCGGAGTCAAGAGCGCCAAGTCCCCGAAGGTCGGGGCTGGCCGAGTCCGAAGACCCGTTGACCGGAGTCAAGAGCGCCGAGTTTCCGAGGGTCGGGGCTGGCCGAGTCCGGAGACCCGTTGACCGGAGTCAAGAGCACCGAGTCCCCGAGGGTCGGGGCTGGCCGAGTGCTGCAGTAAAGAACCGTTGGCGCGCTGAGAGCCGTTGGCCCGCGGGGAGCCGTTGGCCCGCAATTAACGGGAGTCCCGCGGATTCCGTCCGTTAGTTACGGCGCCGTTAGGGTAATTTGGATCGACCGGGGAGGGATAAATCGGAACTGTTCACCGGCGGCTTTTACCACAGTCATTTCCAAATCAAGATTCATTCCGCGCCTCCGCCGCCGCTTAGGACGGTCGTGAGAGCGATTCACCCACCGCCCATTCGCCGCCACCGGAGTTCACGCGCCACCACCGTCGCTGAGTGCCCTTTGACGGAGATGGCGGACGCCAGGGAGACGGCGAGGACACCCGCAACAGGCGAGGAGGTGCCGCCGGCGACGAGGGTGGTGAGCACCCCCATTTCCGTGGTGGGTGGCAACGCCAACGCGAGAGAGGGGATGACGCCCTCCGCGGGCCAGTCTGGGGCCGCGGGGAGCGCAGCCGCCCGCGAGGGCGGCGATGCTGATACGCCGGCGGCCTCCACCGGGGCGGACACCGGGGGGAGGACCGTGACCTCGTCTGGAGAGGTCCCGGAGCTCACCTCCGTGCCTGGAGGAGTACCGCCCCAAGAGCCGGCCTGGGACCAATCCTCCATCACCGAGGAGAGGCTGGAGGACATGGTGCGCCGTGGAGTGCTCGGGTCGCGGGAGATCCTGCAATGGCGGCCTGCCGGTGATGACGCCCGGCCGTGGGAGCGCTCGGAGACCGAGATGGCCGTCTTCGCGCCGTTCTTCGAGCGTGGGTTCGGATTGCCCACGGGGGACTTCTTCCGGGGTCTACTGCACTTCTACGGGGTGGAGATGAGTCACTTGAACCCCACCTCGATTCTTTCCATCTCTGTTTTCATTCATCTGTGCGAAGCATTCCTTGGGATCCTGCCACATTTCGGGTTGTGGCGGCGATTGTATCGGATGAAGGTTATTGGGGAGAACGCTGGGAAGGGTCCTGATAGAATTACCGGGGGAGCTGGGTTCTCGTTGAGGGTCGGCATGGCCAGGAGGTATTTCACCCTGGACATGAACGACTCCAACAAGAACTGGCGGCAGGAGTGGTTCTATGTCGCAAACCACCCCCCTGCTCTACCTCTTCGGACTGGTCACCGGCCGGTGAAGAAGGACTGCTGGGAGTCGCAGCCGGAGGGCCAGGAGCTTCAACAAGCTGAGGAGCTGCTGGGGTTGATCGCTGAGGCGAAGAAGCAAAGGCTGTCTGCTGTTGCTGTCATGATTTCCTTTGTTCAGCGGTTGACTCAGCCGATCAAAGACCGGGTGCATCCCGGGTTTGAGTTCTCGGGTGGCAGGGACCCTACTCGGGAGCAGGTCCGGACAGTTTCTGTTCCCGAGGTCTGCGAGAGGATATCGGGGTTCATGCGGGGCCAGATCTTTAACGAGGGGACTTCTGTCCCATTCTCTCTCTGGAATCCTCCTCCACCGGTGAGTTTCTTATCTTCTTGCGTATTTGTGTATCTAACTTGCTGAACTGCCCAATGACTGACGAACTGTGCTTGTTGCTGTATGCTTGCCTTGCAGGAGCGAGCAACGAAGTACCTCAGCCACGCGCCGCTGCCTGAGGGTGACGTCCGGGTGGAGAAGCTGATGACGGTGGAGGAGGCATCCCGGGTGCCTCGAGTCATGGAAGAGGAGCAATCTGACTGGGATGAGGTCGGCATCATCCCGGCTCCTCAGGAAGGAGGCGAGGATGACCCGGTGACGCGGATACTGGGTATCAGCATGGGGCGGCCAACGCGCCAAGTTGTGCGCAAGCTGACCCCAGCCCAGAGGTCGGCTCGAGAGGGGTCCCCCAAACCAGCACCGATGCTGGGACAAGCCTCGCGGGCCGAGGCCGAGGCGCGGAGGAAGAGGAAGGCTGCGGGGGATGGCCCTAACGGCTCGTCATCCGGGCTTGAGTCGGATCAGCCCGCGCAGCAGTCTCCAAGGGCTCAAGGGAACGTCTTCGCCCAGCCGAGGCTGCAGCCGGACTCGAGCTTGTTGCCGAGCCAGACGCCTCCGCAGGTGCTGCGGGGCGTGCAATTCAAGCGTCCACGCAAGGGCGGGTAAGTCGCTTTGAGTTTCTGATTGTTGGGTGGACAATTCTTGATCTGTGGATGTGTTGAATGCAGGCTTGGGAGCCAAGCGGGCGTCGGCACCCTACCCCGCCCGGGGGCCGGTGACAAGGCGCCGCCGAGTCGGTCTGCCGCCGCAGAGGCAGGTTCAGGGTCGAGCATGGCCCTGATCGTGCCGGAGCAGGTACCAGTGGGCCTATCGGGGCCGCCAGACCCGCCGAGTCCGCCACTCATCACAGGGGCGGGCGACCCGGCGAGGGATCTGCAGGCCGACGCGTGTGAGGTCGCCCTCGAGGAGGAGGCCCTGGAGGGTCGCACGGAGATGGAAGAGCTGCCGAGGAGTCCACCACCACTTGAGGATGATGACAACCAGCTCCTTGGGGAGGACCTGGATGCCGATCCAGGCGTCCACATGCCTCCCCAAGGGGAAGCAGTCGCGGCCGAGTTCGGAGAGGGACCGCAGGCTCCAGAGTTGACTCTGGAGCAGCGGATGGAGCTTGACGCCGCCGACCAAGCGAGCGAGCTCCGAAAGCTGCAAAACGTGGCCGGCGTCTTGACCCGTGTTGTACAGGTATGTCTTCTTGGCGCCATATTGTCAGTATAACGCTCACAATGACCCTGAGGCCAATGTGTTATGTGACAGGGTTTCTCGGAACGGGCCACGAGAGACCTCAACTTCAGGCAGCAGGCCCTTGAAGACCGCCGGGCCTTGGCGCGGGTCCACACGGATAGAATCCGTGAGGCGGAGGCTGCCAAGGAGTTCCAAAGGCAGAGGGAGTGGGAGCTCGCTGACCTGCAGAAGACCAACGAGGATCTCATGAATGACATGAGCGTTCTCGCTGAAGGTTGGTTCTTCATGCATTGCTTGCTGGTGTATCTCGCCGAACAATTCTGCTCATGAGGTTTTTTGCAGAGTCGAGGAAGAAGGAGGAGGCCCTTCCAGGGAGGATCAACGAGCTGGCCGGGGCCAAAAAGAAGCTTGAAGACGAGCTGGCCGGGGCCAAGCATGAGCTCGAGGAAGAGGTGCGTGGGCTTAAAGTAGCCAATCATCGCCTCGCCGCCGAATCGGAGCACCTGAAGGAGGCCAATCAGGTCCTGAAGGATACGCACGACCAGGCCATGCATGGTATGTGTCTTTTGCCGAATCGTCTGGGGCTGTGAAGAAGTCGGTTGTGCTTATGCATGTTCATCTGCAGGGCTTCGGACGGAGCTGATGGAGCTGAAGCAGGTGGCCGAGTTCAACGCCAATTCCTTGGTGCCTGCCGAGTCCGGCCCGGCGGCGGCAACGTTTGCTGAGCGGCTCAGGGCCGGTCCAACTCGAGCAGCCCAGTTGATGCAGCAGACTGCGATCGGCTTCGGGAGTCGGATACTGGCGCTGTTCAGGATACACTTCCCGACGCAGGAGCTGGCTCCCATCGCCGATGGCATTCCGGAAGAACTTGCCGACGAAGAGTTTGACGAGTTAATCGAGGAGTGTACCCCTCTAGCTGAAGCTGTAGCAGCGGAACTGGGCCTGTAAAACAACTATAGATGTAAACTCTGTAGAATCTGTAAATAAAATTCCGGTTTTATTTGAAGTATGAATATGCACTGGTGCTTTACTGGACCCTTTTCCCTGCCGACTAGGACTCTGCGTCACCCGACTAGCCACTGCCCTGTGCTGTTTAAGCACCTTTTTTGACCCGCTGACCACTGCTCACGGAGAGGACGGCTTACCCAGCTACACTGCTCAGCGGGGAGGCTTAGGTGTAGGGGGCGCGCGGGTTGAGCGCAGAGCTCAGGGTTTCACAGTTGGGGACTCGGACTAGTCAAGTTAGCTTAGTAGTCGCCGGGGGGAACATTGGGTTGGGCAAGGACTCGGAAGTCGGAGTAAGCAGGTACCCCCCCAAATATCATGATGACGAAGACGCAACCTGGGTCGGGCCCAGTCCCTGAGCATCAGCATGGATGTTGGGTAAAAAGACAACAGCAAGCCATGAGGCAAAAGTAATTTTATTAATACGAGACAGGGAATACATAGCTTTTGTTGAATTTCTACGGGTAGAACTTGACGAGGTGCTCGATGTTCCACACGTTTGGGACTGGGTCACCGTTAGCCCACTGAAGGCTATATGTTCCTGGCGAAACAACTTCTTTGACGATGAAAGGGCCCTCCCAGGGGGCGGATAACTTGTGCTTGTCCTTGGTGGACATGACTCGGCGCAGGGCCAAGTCGCCGACGTTGAGGGAACGTTCCCGGACGTTCTTGTCATGGTAGCACCGTACCTGCTGCTCGTGTCTGGTATGTCTAATCAGGGCGGCGAGTCGGTGTTCTTCTAGGCAGTCGATGTTGACCTGGCGGCCGATTTCTGCTTCTCCTTCTTCGTAGTGCTGGATGCGCGGAGCACCATGTGTGACGTCGGCTGGGAGGACGGCTTCGGAGCCGTATACCAGAAAGAAAGGAGTATATCCCGTTGCTCTGCTCTTCTGCGTTCGCAGGCCCCATATGACATGAGGTACTTCCTTGGCCCACCGACCGGGGTGCTTGTTGAGTTTGTCATACATTGCCTTCTTGAGGGAGTCTTGGACCATGCCGTTGGCCCGCTCGACCTGGCCGTTGCACCTGGGGTGCGCCATGGAGGAGTAGTAGACATCGATGCAGTTGTCCTGGCAGAACTCCCAGAACTCGTGCCCTGTGAACTCGGATCCAAGGTCAGTCACGATGCGGTTTGGGATGCCAAACCGATGGGTAAGCTCTTGGATGAACTTTGCAGCCGTGGCCGACTTGGTGTCGGTCACGACCTTGTACTCAATCCACTTGGTGAACTTGTCGACCGCCACCAAGATGTGCTTGAACCCGCCTGGGGCGGTCTTGAAGGGTCCGACGTTGTCGAGTCCCCATATGGCGAATGGCCAAGATGGGGGGATGGTCCGTAGCGCCTGAGCCGGCAGGTGCTTTTGCTTCTGGAAGAACTGGCAGCCGGTGCAGCTGCGTACCAACTCCTTGGCGTCGGACAGGGCTGTCGGCCAGTAGAACCCTGCCCTGTAGGCCTTGCCGACTAGTGTGCCGGCCGCCGCGTGGTTGCTACAAGTACCTGAGTGGATATCATGTAATAGGGTGATACCTTCATCTCGAAGGACGCACTTCATGAGTATGCCTGTGGAGGCTACCTTTCTGTACAGGTCGTCGCCGATGACGACGTAGTTTGTTGCATGCAGAGTCAACTTCTCGATTTCTTCCCTCGTATTCGGCGACCAGTTCTCTGTGAGGAAAGCGATGAAGGGGGCGCGCCAGTCTGCTCCCACCACGAGAACTTCGCTGGTCGGCGGGCCACCCAGGAGTGGCTCCGGCTCGGGTACGGGGCTGCCGTCCTCAAGCATCTTGATGGACGGGGTACGCAGGTCTTGGACGAAGACGCCGATTTGTACTTGGGCTCTAGTGGACCCTAACTTAGAGAGGACATCAGCGGCGACGTTGTCTTCCCGGAGGACGTGGTGGAGCTCGAGGCCATATAAGTGGGCCTCAAGTTTGCGCACCTCTGCGCAATATGCGCTCATTGTTTCCTTGGTCGTGTCCCAGTTCTTGTTCACCTGCTCGACGACTAGCTTGGAGTCGCCATAGCAAATGAGTCGCTTGATGCGGAGTGACACCGCGATCCGGAGACCGTGGATGAGGGCTTCGTACTCGGCCCCATTGTTGGTAGCCTGGTAATTTATCTGGAGGACATACTTGAGGTGCTGCCCCTCCAGGGAGATGAACAACACTCCTGCGCTGGCTCCCTCGAGGTTGAGGGCTCCGTCAAAGTACATCTTCCAGTGTTCTGGCCGTTCCGCGGGGGTTGGCGTCTGGATCTCCGTCCACTCGGCCACGAAGTCGGCCAGTATCTGAGATTTGATGACCTCTCATGGTTCGAAGTTGATAGTGTGCTCGCCGATTCTATGGACCACTTGACGATGCGGCCGTTGGCATCCCTGTTGTGGAGTATGGCTCCAAGGGGAAAGTTCGAGATGACTTGAATCACGTGGGCCTGGAAGTAGTGCCGTAGCTTCCTGGCGGTTATCAGGAGCGCGTAGAGCAGCTTCTGAGGATGGGGGTACTGGACCTTAGACTCGCTGAGCACCTCGCTGACGAAATATACAGGGCGCTGGACCTTGTATGGGTGGCCTTCTTCTGGTCGCTCGGCGACCAGGGCCGTGCTGACCACATGAGTGGTAGCCGAGATATACAACAAGAGCTCTTCCCCGGGGGTCGGACCCGTGAGAACCGGGGGTGTGACTAGGAATTCCTTGAGGTCGGCCAGGGCCTTGCTTGCCTCAGGGATCCACTCGAACTTGTCCGTCTTCTTGAGTATCTTGAAGAATGGAAGTCCCTTCTCGCCGAGCTTGCTGATGAACCGGCTCAGGGCCGCCATCATTCCAGTGAGCTTCATGATATCTTTCTTGCACGTTGGCTCCTTGAGATTGCGTATGGCGTCCAGCTTGACTGGGTTTGCCTCGATGCCGCGCTGGCTGACCAGGAAGCCCAGGAGCTTTCCTGACGGCACCCTGAACACGCACTTCGTGGGATTGAGCTTCCATCTGAATCGGCGTAAGTTGTTGAAAGTTTCCTGCAAGTCGGCGATGAGGGTGTCGGCGTTATACGTCTTGACGACGACGTCATCCACGTAAGCCTCCACGTTGCGGCCGATTTGGCTCTGCAGGCATCCTTGGATGGCCTTTTGGTACGTGGCGCCGGCGTTCTTCAACCCGAACGTCATCGTCTTGTAACAACAGATGCCGTGTGGGGTGGTGAACGCTGTCTTGTCTTGGTTGGATGTCTTCAAGGCTATCTGGTGATAACCCGAGTAGCAGTCAAGAAAACAGAGGAGTATGCAGCCGGACGTAGAGTCGACGACTTGGTTAATTCGCGGAAGAGGGAAGAGGTCCTTAGGGCAGTAGCGGTTGAGATCCGTGTAGTCAATGCACATTCTCCATTCACCGGATTGCTTCTTTACAAGTATAGGATTTGCAAGCTACTCAGGGTGTTTGCATTCTCTAATGAAACCGGCAGCTAGGAGCTTATTCAGTTCTACCCTAATGGCCTCCTTGCGATCTTGGGCGAATCGGCGCAGCTTCTGTTTAGCAGGCTTCGCGGTCTTGCTCAAGTCCAAGGAGTGCTCAGCCTTCTCCCTCGGAACACCCGGCATGTCTAATGGCTTCCATGCGAAGATGTCCCAGTTGTCCCGGAGGAAGGAGGTGAGCGCGTCTTCCTATTTGGTGGTGAGCCCTGGCCCTATGAGGGCCGTCTTGGAGGGGTCGTCGAGTCCCAAGCTTATAGCTTTGGGGGCGTCTGCAGGTGCCAGTGCCGTGGGATGCTGCTTCTGCTCCGGAAGGACAGGCTCACCGGTTGCCGCCTTGGGGGCTGCTTCCGCCAACAGAGTGGCGTTGCCGAGTTGATGGGACAGCTCGGCTATCTTGATGGCCTTGCCATCGCACTCGAACGAGGTCTTGATATCTCCACGGATGGAGAGGACGCCATTGGGCGCTGGCATCTTCAGAACCAGGTAAGTGTGGTTCGGAATCGCCATGAATCGGGCCAGCATGGGCCTGCCGAAGATGGCGTGGTAGGAGCTCTTGAAGTCAGCTACCTCGAAGTACAGGAACTCCGTGCGGTAGTTGTCAGCCGTGCCGAACGTGACTGGTAAGACGACTCTTCCTATCGGGTAGGAAGCTTTTCCTGGCACAATGCCAAAAAACGGATCTTCGGCGCTCAGGAGCTTGCTGTAGTCGAACCCCATGCTGTTGAGTGTGCTTGTGAAGATAATGTTGAGGGCGCTCCCGCCATCAATCAGGACCTTAGAGAGGAGGACCCTGTCCACGACGGGGGCGACGACGAGTGGGTAGGACCCTGGCTCGGGGAGGTGAACCCAGTGGTCGGCGCGGCTGAAGGCAATGGGCATCTCCAACCACTGGAGGTATTCCACCGGCCTGGTGGAGACCATCTTCACTTCGCGCTTGTGGAGTTTATCCTTGCGCCGATCTGGGAAGGCGCCGGGCCCCCCAATAATGACGTTGACCTGGCGGTCAGCACGCTGGAAGTCGCCGTTGGCGTCGCGCCTGGGCGCCTCCGGCGGTGGTAGTGGTCGGCGTTCGTCGTCATGACGACGTTGGTCATCCTGGTGAGCCGGAGCATCGCGGTCGTGCTCACCACGGCGATAGTCGTCGCGACGGTCACGGTCTTCTCTGCGGCGGTAGTCGTCCCGCCGGTCGCCGTTGTAGCCGTCACGACGGTAGTTGTTGTAGCGTCCGCTGTTGTTGTTGTAGCGCTGCTACGGTGGCAGGGCGCCGAGTTCTTTGAGCAACGCGTGACAATCACGGAGATTGTGCTTCGCGTCCTTGTGGAAAGGGCACTGATCGTTCAGTGTGTCGTAAAACTCCACGGGCAGGAACCTGGGTTCTGGCCGGCCTTCTGCTTCTGCTAGGGCTACGAGAGGCTCAGGGCCTCCCTTGCGCCCATGTGACGGCTCATGGCGCTTCGAGTTGTCAACCCGGTCGTCTTCCTCCGGGCGCTTCTGTTTATTCTTGAATTGGGCCTGTTCAGCCTGATCTGCCTGAACCTCCAAGTTGACCACCTCCATCAGGTCGGAGACCGTGATAAGGTTGGTTTTGAAGAGCGTACGGAACAGCTGGGTGTCGATAAGGCCGCGCCGGAAAGCGTCGATGACATCCCGGTCCTGGACATCGGCGATCTTGTTCCGGTTATCAAAAAACCGGTCGGTGTAGTCTCGGAGACTTTCACCCTTCTTCTGCTTGACATTATCCAGATCGAATCTGGTCCCTGGCCGGGTGTAGCTTGCCTGGTAGTTCTTGGTGAAGGCATGGCAAAGGTCTGCCCATCCGTCGATGGTGTCCCGGGGGACGCCCTCAAGCCACAGGAGTGCTTCCTTGCCTAACATCACAGGGAATTAGGCGGCGGCTTGGTCGTTGGAGCCGTGGGCAGCCTTGACTGCTGTGTGGTACGTCTTGAGCCACGGTCAGAGCGACCGTCAAACTTCTCCACGAGGGCTGGCTTGAAGGACTCGGGCCAACGGATGGCGCGGAGTCGGGCGGTGAAGGCGGCGAAACCATCGTAGACCTCCTCGTTGCGGTGGTCACGGCGGGGAGATTGAACTGGGTCGGCTCGGGGCCGAACATTGTCACGCCACTGGCGGCGGTCGTCCCGCGGGGGGCCGTACCGTGCGTCGTACTGCTCGCGCTCCATGAGCTCATGAACAACGCGGCGCTCGTCATCTTCTGCTCCAGCGTCTCCAGCCTCTCCTACCGGCTGGCGGTCGGGTCGGCCGTACTCCCGGTCGTACCGTTCGCGGCGCTCGAGCTCGGCGGCGTCACGCTCCTGGTGCCGGGCATCGAGGTCGGCACGGAGGTCCCGGGCATACTCCCTGATGCGATCACGGAGATCCTCAGGTGGTGGATGTCGTTGGCGCCTATCGCACCGCTCCTGGTGGCGTTCACGGCGATGATCCGCGTTGCGCGGGTTACACCGCTCATCTTCTTCGTCTTCATGGTGGTTCTGAGCCACCTCTTCCTCCACGACGGGTAGCGGGGGATTCCTCTGGCGAAGATGACCCCGATCCGATCTGCTATGGGCAGAGCGATGGCTTGAAGAGCGGGTCGAGTTTGATCGCCCAGATCGGGATCTGGCACGATACGATCGCTCGATCTGCTCCTGGGCTGCTTCCAATTGAGCTCGTGCTCTCTGCACCTCTGGGGTGTCGGGCATGTGTCCCAGCTCGGCGAAAGCGGTGGCGACGTTAGCTTGGGGCTTGCAGAACGGCACCCTGGCAAAGGCTCCATCGAGGTTCTGGGGTCGGACACCACAAGGACCCCGAGGAGGAGGCTGTCTTGCTGGGGCCCCCGGGGGGACCACTCCGGCTGGTACGGCGGCTGCAGGTGCGCCGGCAGCAGCGGCGGCTGCGGGATCACCAGGAACTGCAGCAGGTGCAATGTTTCCGGCCGCTGCCGGGGGTAGGGCAGCTTCTTCGGCACGCCGTCGGGCTCGACCTTGATTTCGCTCTTGTCGGCGATCTCTGGCCAAGTCGGTTTCTCCGTCCCGAGTTACGGAATCTTCGGAAATGAAGACTTCACGCCCCGGAGGCGTGGTGTAGCTTGAGTTGTTGCTCGAGTCGGCCGTGGCCGGCAAGAGCACATTGGTGGCGACCTGGAACTCGCCGCAATCCGGAGACTGGGCGGGCTGGGGTGGGACCTCAAATCGGATCTGAGACATGTCTTTTTGGACCTGGGCAGAGTAGATCGACGAGGCGTTGCGAAGCCCGAGCGGGAGCACTTTGCGGGGTCGGCGCAGGGCCTCCTCCGACATGGAGATGCACTCGGCGATTGTGTCCTGGACACGATCCAACCCGGCGAGAAGCTCATCCGGGGGAGGGATTCTTCGGCGAGTTGCCAGGCCCGGAGCTTGATCGTTGATGAAGATCTCATCGAGCTGCTGCTGGAGCGGGGCGATGATTGACGAGGAGATCGGCGATGAAGTCGGCGTGGGGCTGGTCGGCGTTGGAACATCAGGCGTCATGGTGGAGTCGGAGGCGACGGTGGTGCTGGAGCGAGTCTCAGCAAAAAATCTGATACCCTCCAGATGCGTAGCGCAGTCCTTGATGGAGTCGGGAAAGATGACGGAGCGACGATCTGCCATCGAGCTAGCTTTATTGCCCGGCGATCACCCCTACCTGGCGCGCCAACTGTCGGATCTAATGACCGGCAGTCCACCCGGGGGTATCCAGATGGTTGATTTGTAGGCAAAGGGAGATCGCTGGACTAGGGGGCTCGAGGTAACACAGGGACACAGGGATTATACAGGTTCGGGCTACACGGAGGTATAATACCCTACGTCCTGTGCTCGGGGGTCTTGTATTGCTTTGCTCGGCGTGGTTCCGGGGAACAACGGCGAGCTCTTGGTTACAATGGATGAATGGCGTGGGAATCAGATGGTTGAGGGGGTCAACCTAGGCCGCCTTATATAGGCTGACGGCCTAGGGTTTACAAGTCGGTTATCTCTAATCGTATCCAGGCCTAACTAGGAAACTAATCTGTATCGGTCGCCGCATATTCTCCATGATCTCCGGGTGGGATCCAAGGATATCGCCGAATACCTTGCGGGCTAAGTCTTCTCCAATCTTGTCCATCAAGCCGGGGATCCTCATGGGCCGGTCTAGGGTCGGCCCACATCCTTGTCAGACGTGGGACCAGGCCGACTGGCTATCCGGTCGGTAGTGGGCCCAGGGGTACCCATATCCCACAACGATAGGCATGAGAGTTTGAGGCATAACCAAGAAGAAAACTTTCATATGATTTAGGAGCAAACTTAGAACTTCTAGATTTCTTATCAAGAATAAAGCATTTGCATCCAAAAACCTTAAAGTAAGATACATTTGGCTTGTTACCGGTGAGAAGCTCATATAAGGTCTTTTGAAGAATCTTGTGGAGGTAGAGTCGGTTGATGGCATGACAAGCGGTGTTGATAGCTTCGGCCTAAAATTGATCCGAAACCTTGTACTCATCTAGCATTGTCCTTGCCATCTCAATGAGTGTACGATTCTTCCTTTCAACAATTCCATTTTGTTGAGGTGTGTATGGGACCGAGAACTCATGACCGATGCCTTCCTCATTGAGGTAGACTTCAATGTTAGTGTTCTTGAACTCGGTTTCATTGTCGCTTCTCACTATCTTGATGGTCTTCTCAAACTCATTTTGGGCTCTCTTTGCAAATTTCTTGAATACTTGTTGTACCTCACTTTTGTCATGCAAAAAGAACACCCAAGTGAAACGAGAATAATCGTCAACAATTACAAAACTATATTTGTTACCGCCAATGCTTATGTAGGCCATGGGTCCAAAAAGATCCATGTGTAGTAGTTCAAGTGGCCTTGTAGTCTTCATGATGCTTGTTGACGGATGTGGATTTCCAACTTGCTTCCCGGCTTGACATGCACTGCAAAGTCTATTTTTCTCAAAAGTCACATTGGTTAGTCCAAGAATATGATCACCTTTGAGAAGCTTGTTCAAATTTCTCATTCCCACATGAGCTAGCCGGCGATGCCATAACCAGCCCATGCTAGACTTTGCCATCAAGCAAGCATCAAGTTGAGTTTTCTCCGAAGTGAAATCCACAAGATAAAGTTTTCCCTTGAGTACACCCTTGAAGGCAATGGAGCTGTCATTTCTTCTTGAAACGGTCACACCCTCATTAGTGAACAAACAATTGTAACCCATCTTACAAAGTTGGGATACGGATAATAAGTTGTAATCCAAAGATTCAACAAGAAAGACATTTGAAATTGAATGATCGGTAGAGATAGCAATTTTACCTAACCCCATTACCTTTCCTTGACTACCATCACCAAATACAATATTGTCACTTGCATTTTCATTTGCCTCAAAGGAAGTAAACATCTTCTTCTCTCCGGTCATATGATTGGTGCACCCACTATCAAGCACCCATTTTGATCCACCGGAGGAGTAGGCCTACAAAACAATTTAAGCTCTAGTTTTAGGTACCCAATGTTGTTTGGGTCTAGAGTGTTAGTCACAAGAACCTTGGGCACCCACACATTTCTTTTAATCAATGTGTCCCTAGTGCGATACCCCACATACTTGGCAACCACCTTACCATTGTGGTCCCAAGTCAACACATAATCGGCATAATAAGAGCCTTGAGCAGCTGTCTTCTTTGTCTTTGTTGGAGGAGCTGCTCTTACCTCTTGTGGTCTAATTAATTGATTGACCACTACCTTAGTTGGCTTTGCTTGTGGTCTCTTCCTTTGATGTGTCATGCCATCCAATAGACCACCATTCTTACCTATGCCGGACTTGCTTTGGTTCTTGATGAAAGGAATGGGTTCAACATTTCCTTGCTCACTCTTACCAATGCCCTTTCCTTTCACAAAGCCAAATTTCTACATGTATTGAGTACCAAACCCCTTGGTATGGTTCTCAAACTTACCAATGTTGTCCTCCTTTGGAGAATAATCTTGTTGAACAAAAGATGTAAGCCTTGCAATTTCTTTCTTCATAGCATGCATCTCGGCAAGGTTAGTAGCATAGGCTTTAACATCAATATTGAAGCATTTATCACAACCATTACTAGTGGGGGGAATAGATGGTTGGGTTGCATCCTTAGAGCTAGACGAGGTGCTTTCCCAAAGAGTATTAAATTGAACTTCAAGAGCCGTGTGTTTGGCATTTAAACATGAGAAGTTTTCTTGAAGTTTCTCATTCATACTCTTTAGGCTATTTGATTCATCATTGGCTAAGTCTAGTTTCTTGCGCAACTCATCAACCTTTTCTTTCTCTTTAGCATAAGACTTTTCAAGAGCAAGAAGGTTATCAATTTTGACTTTGAGCAAGTCCTCTTGCCTCTTGAAACTCTTCCTTTGTTCGGCAAGAGATTCCTCAAGAGAGACGGTTTTCTCTCGCTCAAGTCTAATCAATTCTTCTTGCTCCTCAAGAGCATCATCCTGGTTATCTATTTCCTCCAAAAGTTTTATTATTTTAGATGTGGCCTTTTTATCAAAGTTCATTGTGCTATCATCATCTTCACTATCATGGTCACTATCACTAGGAGGGGAATCGGATATCACCTTGGGTCCATTAGCCATGAGGCAAGTTGGTGGAGCATCATCTTCATCATCGGTGATGTAGCCAAATAATGTTGGTGAAGTTGAGGATGCTTGTATGGCAATGGTTGCAACTTTCTCGGAGCTCTCTTCATTTGAATCCCACTCAATGCCAAGGTGAGCTTCTCCGGTGTGCTTCTTCTTGTAGTGACTTTTGTTCTTGTATTCTTTGTTGTCCTTGTCTTCCTTGTGATCTTCCTTCTCACGTGGACAATCAACAATGAAATGGCCTTCCTTGCCACACCTAAAGCAAGCTCTCTTTGAGTTTCTCTTTGTTGTGTTCTTCTTGTACTTCCCTTTGACATATCCTTCTTTCTTCATGGCTCTTCTCAATCTTCTCATGAACAAAGCTGCCTCTTCGGAGTCATCGGACTCCTCATCATCATCATTTGAAGTCTTTTGGACTTCCTTTTCTTTGCCCTTGTTGCTTGCCTTAAGAGCAACTCCACTTCCCTTCTCAAGTTGCTCATGAAGCTTGGAGAGTTCATGAGAGAGCTTTGCTTCCTTGACGGTCATGAGATGTTCTTCCATTCTCCCAATCACATTTGCGGGAGAGAACTTCTTGAATCCTCTCTTCTCTCTAATCAAGATGGGTAGGTTCACATCTCTAGCCATGTAAGCCGTAAAAATCTTGTCAACAACCTCTCTATCATTCCATTTGGTGCTTCCAAGAGATCTTATCTTGTTGATAATCTTGTTCAACCTATCATACATCTCTTGTGGGCCTTCATCATTCTTGATGGAGAACCGATTGAGTTCGGCTTCCAACACTCTTATTCTACTTTCCCTTACTTTCCTTGTCCCTTGATGGTTGACTTGAAGTGTGTCCCAAACATCTTTGGCGGTGCGCAAACACTCAACCTTGTTGTACTCTTCGGAGTTCAAGACACTAAAGAGTAAGGTCATGGCTTGTGCATTGCGTTGGATTTCAAACTCTTGATCTTGACTCAACAGTCCTCTTCCTTTGGGCATTGTGACACCTACACACACAATCTTCCAAAGGGCTGGACTGACCCCTATCAAATACGCCTCCATCAAGCGAGACCATTGGTTATAACCGCTCCCGTCAAAGCGAGGTGGTTTACCAAGGTTCACCGATTGAGACGGAATAGAGTTGCTCAAACAAGAATAATCGAAAGGAACTTGGTTAGCATGATCATTTCTTACGGACTTGAAGGACTTGTCATCATCGTCGGAATCCTCATCTTCAGATGATTCTTCATGATCATCACCTGTTCGTCTTTGAACGTGGATGTCCTTGGTAGAGGGTCCACTAGTCTCCCTTCTAGCTTGAGGATCACCCTCATCACCCGTGGGAAGGATTGGTTGTTCCTTCGGAGTTGACATCTTTAATCTCCGAGCGGTTAAGCTCTAAAATGGAGAACCTTGCTCTGATACCAATTGAAAGGACCTAGGGTGTCAACTAGAGGGGGGTGAATAGTTGAAACTGAAAATTTTCGCTCAAAACAACTGTCAGTCACAGAAAGTGCGGAAGCTCCGAAGAAAAGTCCGGAGGTTCCGAACAAGTTCGGACACTCCGAAGATTTCTCCGGAGAGTCCGAAAATAATTGCCGAAGTGAATATGACAGATCAAACCTTAATGGAAATCAGATCGCCTAATTTTCATACAACCCTGGGATGTATACAACACAATCCAAGTGTCACTTGCAGCAGGAACCTTCACAGATGATAGATCGGGACCAAACCCTAGAATATAGCACAATAGCAACAAGTAACACAAGAACAAGAACAAACACAAGGAGACACAGGGATTTGATTCCCGGAGTTCAGTCCCACACAAGGAACCTACGTCTCCGTTGAGGAGCCCACGAAGGGCGGGTTTATCCACCAAACCTCTTTCCTCTTCTTCACTCAACCCAAGGGTCAAATGAAGAACTTACTCAGCTGCAGGGGTAATACAAACTTCTCAAGGCAACCACAGCAGATTGATTGCTCTTGAGTGACGCCTAGCCGTCTAGGAGCTTGAAGCTCCAAGAGTAAAGAACGCGAATCACCGGCTTGAAGGCGACCAAGGTGCTCAAATGATTGGGAATCAGCTCACAAGCACAATCTCTTGAACTCCACTCAATCCCTCACTCAATCCCTCACCAAATCAACCTTGGAAAGTAAGAGGGAGTGAAAAGGGGGATGGAAATCGCCTTTGGAAGCTTCAGTTCGAAAAGGAGTCAGAGAGAGCAGAAAGGAGGGGACCGGAGGGGTATAAATACCCCTTCAGCCGAAATAGCCGTTAGACCTGTTAAGTTCCGAAGTCTCCGCAGAAATCTCTGGAGTCTCCGAACTTTCTGGAGAACACCTCCTCCAGACACCAAAGTCCGGACACTCCGAACAAATGTCCGGAACCTCCGAAACTTCACAGGTAAAGCACTCTAAAATAATTTCCCAAGTGAAGTGCAAGTGCAAGGTGTCTCTCATGGTTAAGTTAGTTGATATTTTGAGCACCTTGTCACCACCAAGCGAGTTCTTCGGCATCCCTCTTGATAGTACGGTTTTCCTAAACTCAATGTTCAAAAGAATAAAAATTAATCTTCGTGTAAGCTTCATCCATGCTTTCATTTCCCTTTTTGAGTGCCACATTTTACCAAATGTTTTCTATTGATTTCACCTGTTACCTGTGCATTGCCTCATTGCAAACATTAGATACTAAAGTGTGTTGTCATTAATCAACCAAAACCAAAAAGGATCATAGATACACTTTCACGATGGCGGGGCAGTGTCACGCGGAGGATCAACGCGGGGAACATGTGAAGTCATGGCAGGTCCGTATTCGCCGGGATGACGCGCCTCATCAGCTCCTCTGCTAGGAAGCGATCCCAAGGAGGATTTGCCTGGAGCAGCAGGGCAACCAGCACCTGATCCAACATCGTGTTCAGCGCTGAGTCCTGCATCGCTATTTGATGTGGAGAACCTGCAAGTCTGCTCCTGTGTATTATCAGCCAAATCATTAGCAGATTCTGTAGGACGATTAGTACACTAATCTACTACATGTTCACCTCCTTGGATAGAATTAAGAAGGGTAGGATGAAGGCATTGGATCTCAGCTCTGAGTCTAGCACCAGCATTGGCATGGAGATGGGAAAAGGGAAAGATTGTCTCATCAAACACAACATCTCTAGATATATAGACCCGACCAGATGATACAACAAGACATTTATATCCCTTATGCATGGTGCTATACCCCAAGAAAACACATTGCTTAGAGCGAAATTGGAGTTTATGAGTGTTGTATGGACGCATGTTAGGCCAACACGCACACCCAAAAACTCTCATAGCTGAATAATCTGGTGTTTTATGGAACAAGCACTCTAGAGGTGTCGAATTATTTGTAGTTTTGCTAGGCACACGATTAATAAGGTAGGCAGCAGCAAGAAAAGCTTCATCCCAAAATTTTAGTGGCATCGATGCATGAGACAAAAGAGAGAGGCCGACTTCCATTATGTGGCGATGTTTTCGTTCAGCTGCTCCATTTTGTTGATGTGCATGGGGACAAGAAACAAATGGACTCACTAGCCGACGAATCTAAACATGGAAGGGAATTGCTACTAATAACTTGTTTGACAATAAATGACGAAGGACGACCAAGGCGACTATGCCATCTTGACAAAGGTAACTTGGTGACACTGTGAGCTTGCTTTATTGAAGACGCAGGAAGCGGATAAAGCCCCTTGTGGCACCTTCCCTCAAGGAGAATATTCTTCGTTGCCTGGTCCTTTATACAAAAGAAGTCAGCGTGAAACTCAAGAAAAGCTGAGTTATCAGTAGCAAGACGATGAACGGAGACAAGATTTTTCTTGGCTTGAGGAACGTACAAAACGTTGTTTAGATGAATGTTACGGCTAGGAGTGTGAACAGTAGTATGACCAATGTGACTAATATCCATACCTGAACCACTGGAAGTGTGGATCTGATCACCGCTATTGTACTTGTTCTTGACGGCCAGCTTCTCCAACTCTCCAGTAATATGGTCTGTGGCACCGGTATCTGTGTACCAGTTGGTGTCCACGCCATAGGATCCTGTAGCAGCAGCAACTAATCTTTGATTTGGAACATAGTTTTCATCAAACCTGTGCCAGCACTCCGCTGCAGTATGGTTCTTCTTGAAGCAAACTTGGCAGCGATCTTCACTTGATGACGAGCGATTGTTGTTGACGTTGTTGAAGTTCTGGGGCGCACCACGGCCTCCTGCCTGGCGTGACCCTGTTCCTGTCCCGTTGCCGCGTCCTCTAGCAGGGTTGCGTCCGCCAGGAAAACCCCCACGAGGGTTAGGGTTTCCTCGGCCACGAGGCGCCACCTTGCCACGTGGGAAGCCGCCGCGGCCTCTGTTGGCAGCGTTCGCTGACCCTTGCTGATGGTTGCTGTTGCCGTAGATGAGATCCATTCGGGTCTCGAAGGTGAGGAGCTGTGCGTACAGCTCGTCGATGCCGATGGGCTCCTTCCGGGCGCAGAGAGCAGAAACGAGTGGGGCAAAGTCCTCACCAAGACCGGTGATAACATGCTCCACGAATTCTTCTTCTTCAAGCGGACGTCCAGCGGCCGCCATGTCATCTCCAAGAGCTTTCATCTTTGTACAATACTCAGCGACAGAGGTGTTACCCTTCTGAGCAGTCGCTAGAGCAATACGCAGATTGACAGATCTTGAGCGCGTCTGAGAGGCAAATATACCTTCAGTTGCGCGCCATGCCTCGGCCGCCATCGCACATGTGTTGACGTGCGTGAGGACCTCCTTCGTCACGGAGGATAGGAGATAGCTCAGAACTTGCTGATCTGTAGCTTCCCAGTCTTCAAGTGCCGGGTTCGGCACCTTCTCTTCCTTCCCGTCTGCTCCCTTGCGCGTGATCTCCGCCGGCGGCGCCACGGTGGTGCCCGTGAGAAAGCCCATCAAGCGAGCACCGCGGATCGCAGCACGCACCTGTGCTTTCCACAGCGCATGGTTGTGCCTTGTGAGTTTCTCGCTCACAAGATGACCGAGGAGAGGATTGGATGGAGCGGCGGATGATGAACTCGCCATGACAGATGCTCTACTGAGATGCAATCTGTTTGATAGCTCTGATTACCGTGTAAAATCAGAGGCGCAGATGGTGGAACGCTTGTGCCCTATGTTGGGTCACAGCGGATGCGTGTTGAATGAGCACGGAAGAGCCCCGTGCGTGGCCTTTTACAGAGAGATCGGCAACCACCTGATGGATAGGCCAAGGCGTCTGTTACAACAAATCCTAACAGCATTATCTAATGCAAAACGCCTCGGCCTTATCTCAATACAGGATGGAACCTAGATCAGATTACATTGAACACAACTCACACACGCTCCTATATCTATCTTTACAGGCTCTGATAATGGAAGGTATAAAACTCAGTAAGAAATTACTGGAGGGAGATGTTATGCATCTCCTCGGTTTAGAACTCGTGCAATAGAAGACCTTCATTTGTCCTTTTAGTAATCATAAACCCAGTGTAGAGAGCAGACGGTCAGCACAATTTCCCTGACCGCAGTGTGTAAAAAGACGGATCGGCTAGGAAATGGCGCCATTTAGAAGACCAGAACTTTGATCTGCTTGTTTAATATGCACATACTTTTTTCCTCCGTCGTGCATTCTACTGTGACCTGCCTACTGCTCTTGTTGTAACTATTCTTATCTCTAAGTGCAAGAAAAAAAGCTGCTATAGAAATCTCTTGATGGAAGTCAGATACCATGTATTGTTCAGCATTGGCAATAGCATGTACACTCTGGTTATTTCGCCAGATTTTATATGACTGTAATTTGTAGACGTCTGACATGATAAATCAAATGTAACTGGTATCAGTGTGATGATTTTTTAGATTTCCAGAGAAATCCCCGGTCCATCACATTGCATCAGGACAATAAAAGGTTTAATAGTCATTTGCTGCTTCTAGGGGAAGCTAGTCACCAGTGTGATACTTGGGAATATGTTTTTCACCATTATGCAACTTCACTGATAGCAGAAACAATTTTGGTTGCCCTAGACAAATTTTTGGTAGGAAGACACTAAAAAATGCAGTAGAAAATTATGTGATGCCCAACACATATAATTTTTTTTATCAAAAAAAAATGTTTAAAAGCACTACAGGGTATTAGAATCTCACAAGATTGAAGGAACAATACACGTGACAGAAAATGAAATGTAATTATAAAACTGGGCCAACAGTGCCAACAAACATCAACTGAATCTGCTGCTTAGGATCTCACTATTCAATAGCTGTGTGTTCCAGAGGTTTGTGTGTGTTTTGAGTTGTTTTTTAGTTTGTTTTTAGAGAGATACTAGCTTCGTGCCCGTGCGTTGCTACGGGAACAAAAACAAATTATTAGAATGCGATAATTTGAGAACAAAAAACAAAAGATTTCCACCCATAAGTGTCACATACAAAACCCATGCTGTCCATCGCCATTGAATTCCACACGCACACCCATAAATATGATTCAAACAAATGATATGATAAATAATATGAATAATTCAGGCGAACCACTGCTAGCCAATGCCTATACATTTCCACGGTTGATGAAAAATTTTCAATGCAACAGAAGATGTGAAAATATGGTAGCAGCACAAAATTGGTAGTCCACTCTTATTGACAATGACGTTTACGGGCATTGTACTAACATAATATAAATCCAACTATATTGTAAACAAACAGCAAACTGCCGAACTACAAATTACAGGCTAGGATTGTTGGATCTCTTTGTATAATTTAGATAGGAAATAGGTAGAGGAAAATACAGGATACAGAAAATGGCATCAACTTTGAATGACGTCTCAGGTGGATGAACTTTCCCTAAAACATTCAAATGGTGTAGAGAAAGTGGTGTACAACAATATGAGTGCTAGATCCAACTCTCAATGTAATTTCCAATCAGAGTGCCAACAATTGTTTGCCTGCGTGTTTGTACCTACAGAAATTATTTTTCAAACAAAATAAAGAGAGTTTAGAGCCACAAATATTGAATGTTTTATAGGTTAAAATCTAGATTGTGGCTATTCTGAATTCTGATAATGTCTCCCAAGGTATTTAAATGTTTTCATCCGTAAAATAATTCAAGCATCAGGGTAAAAAAAACTAACAATTTCTATAGACGATTAATTCATTTTTGAATCTCTTTTGACATAGAAACAGGGATGGAGGCAGTAAGATTCTGATTTACCTTGATCAAGTCACACGGTGACATGTCTATTAAGATAATCTTCACTCTCACGAATTCCATCCATGCTCGCGCGAAAACATCAATAACAAATTGCATAGCTACCAGATCTATACAGCTCATCATTGAAGCGAATGTACATTATCCTGGTGTAAATTGTGTTAACATTCCTTCCAATTGGGACATTAAATTTTAAGCCGTGGTGCACTTGGTTGGAAATGAAAAGGCACAGAGCTAGTCAGTATTATGAAATGAAGAAAACATGGTGCTTTGCATATATCAATTTTTAATTCGCTGGTCAATTAATAATTCAGCTATTTTTCATATGGACACAACTGATTCGTTGCAAATTCTTGTTTTACTTCCTGGTAATTTCTTACAATCGTACCACTCTGGGATTCATTAAATTTTTTGACGAAGAGATGCATAGGAGCTGCCTTCTGGATAAATCTCTTCCATTCTTGACGTGTATTCCTTTTTATTTGTTCTGTCTCTTCGAAAATGTATGACGAAGCCCATCTCACATGATTATAGGTTGTAAAACTCACGTACCTCTTCGCAGCTGTTGAATGTTGTTTGAACGGCTGGATAGAAATAGGTTGGCCTGGGTTTTTTTATGCTCATTCTATTGCTTATTTTATTGCAGTATCCTCTCCTCGGGCAACCCTGTATGCTGGGCTGCTCCTTGCTGTTTTCCTTGCACGGCTAAGTAATATCTCAAATAAATTTCTTTTGCTGATGTAAAGGTACCATTATTTTTACTTCCATGTATAGAACAATCTTCCACATAGGAATTTGTGTTTCTTTTTAATGTAAGATGTGCACTGATATTGGCAAGACGTATATTCAGAACCTGACTGTTAAACATGGAGCATTGTGAAGCATTTTCAATCCCATAATTTTATTTTACATACATTAGTCCTTGAAATAAATCTAATTAATTTGGATGTGTTACCCTTTATCCTGCACTATTCAGCTTCCTTGTATTAACTAATCAAATAGCTGAGTTGTCTAAAAGTTTATTATGTACAAGTATCCCTCTCATCGAAGCATGGAGATTCAGTCTAATCATGAAATCATCTATATGTTCTAGGTTGTTGATTCTCCAGGTTTGTCCCCACTGTGGTTGGAACTACGGCATCGGTAGTTTGAATTGTTGTGCTTTCGCATTTAGGGACAGGAATATTTTCTCTGCTATGCACAAACTGTAGTTTATCACTTACTCATGATATTTAGTATGGCAAGGAGAAAAAATACTGCTTACAAGTGCAAATCATGGCAAAGGAAAAATTGTCTCACCCATTCACTTCTGATGAGCTTGTTCTTGGACAAAAACATTGAACCAGATCAATAAAGGTTAACCAATACCCAACTTTGAAGCAGACCAGATGCAAATAGCCATGTCTAATTCTAATTTTCTTTTATGCACACACAATGCCAGGGCATCAGCGATTGGATTTCATCAGGGGTCGTACTCACTACTTTACTGGTAGTTTTTTTCGGTGTCTTTCCTGCTCCATCAGCTGTTCTTCTTTTTCAGCAGCTTGGCTCTGTATGCTTGCGCTTGGAGGTCGATCGTTTTTCTCGCATATGTGAAATACTTGGTTAGAAAGGAATATTCTAGCAAAATAAAATACAGTATGATAAATTCCTTTACCGATCTACTTGCTGCAAGCTTGGGGAGGAAGATCGATCGATCTGGATGATTTCGTTCGATGGCTGTGAAAAGCTTGACTCCAAATATTCAATCCACGAATTCTTCTTGCGACACGCCCTCTTCATGCTGATGAGGTCCATCTCGGTACAGTCGATTTCAGCATGGAGCCGCGAAGCCATGGTCGGAGCTGTGAGGGGTGTCTGGATGGATTGATCTAGGGTTTCGTCTTCAGCAATGCTTTAGTGCGGCGGCCGTCATCTTCCGCTTCACCTCGGCCACAACGAGCCCCGTGGCGCTGTCCACGATCCTGGCGCCACGCGCCGGCGCGATCCTCTCATGTCGTCCATCCTGTAGCGCAGTACGGAGTCGCCGCCGTTGAGCTCGCAGGTGCATCGCGAGGGCCTGCGCCACGCCCACGCCCTGGACACCTTGAACGACAAGTCGCCACCGCTGCTCCTGCTCCTGGTCGCCTCTATTGACCGACAGCCCCCAAACACTCCAGGAAAGAGAGCAGGAGGGCAGGCGGCGACGCCGTACGTCTGGGCGTCGGCGCGAGGGGATGGCATCCTTTCCGCGAGTGGGAGACGAAGAACACGCCGCACGGCACAGATGCAGACGGTGTGGGTGCGGGAGGGAGGGGGATTGCGATGGATGGCGCGGGGATCGCGGCAGCGGATCCGCGAGGAAAATCAGACGAAGGACTCGATGATCGAACGACGGAGACGATCGGACGACCGAGAATTGTGTCCGCGGATTGTGAAACGCGCGGAGGCACGGAGCGGAGCGACGAAACCATCAGAGAGGTATGCGGAGGCGAAAAAAACCGAAGAATTTGGTTCTTTTTAGGTGTAGAGATACAAGAGTTGCGTTTTGTCACCAACTGTAACCTAACTTGTTTTACACAAAGATTTGGATAATGAGTGCTTATTTTCAAGCAGAAATAGTAATAGTATGTGACAGCCTTGTTGCAAAACTTTATATCCCTGATCTCTTTACAGCTTACTGCTTACGTAAAGTTTGGTTCAAGTGGGAAAAAATATTGTCAGAACATAGTTCTCAGAAGAATGACATTTGTCCTTCAGAAAAGGATGACAGGAGTATTTTGATCCTATAACATTTTACAACTTGTCCATAATCCATACACATGCATACGAGAACGTATCATGAACCTAAGATCTTCAGAAGCTCAGATTAGCAGGTACTCCACAAAGAATTGCATGTGAAAGTTTACGGTTTATTATGTCCATGGACTGGTCCCAGAATTTACAGAACAAGAGACGATGAGAAATATTCCCTATCCATTGCTGCATCAGCTTAAGCACTGGCATTGCCTAAAAAAGCCGCTCTACCATTGCTTGCATCATACACATTTCACATGGCGGTTGACTAGATTAGCCAGACCGCTTCAACTGACTTGATTTATTACCATCGGGCAAAACTGATCTATAGAAAGGGTAAAAAGATATAACTATTGAATAAGAAAACTGAGGAACCATTCTTTATATCACTGCTATGGGGAACTATTACAATTACACTCAGCTCAGAGGTGAACAGCATGGACTCGACCACACATTATTACCAATGCAATCACTAAAATTCTCAGTGCCCATTGGCAGGGCGATAGGATGGGTATCTACTTGCTCCATTCGCTGAACTCGGGAAACCCTGTGACTGATAGGGGTAGCCACTTGTGTCTGCCCCAAAACTAGGCATGGATATTTCAGTGCGGCTGTATGGCCATTGGCTCATCATTAGATCATCAAACTGATTGCTGCTGGAGTATGAAGGGAGGTCAAAGTGTGAATAACTCCGGTCTCTCAGCCCCCGAGGAGCACTGTTCAATGGGCTATAAAACCTTGCAGGCTCCTCATCGTAGTATTGCTCAGGCTGATCAAGCAGGTATGGCTCACCAAACAAGCCAAACTCAGGTGAGCTGGTATCATTGGGCATAGAGAACTGTTGAGCGAATCCAGGTCGAAGGACCCTTCTCCTGTCACTTTGCTCCTCGTCCAGCAAGTCATTGATGATGTCTAGGTGTGGGAACTCATCAGCCACCAGACCTTGCGGTTGATAAGGAGTAAATCTGGTAGAAATTTCTGACAACAGTTGCCTGCTTCGTGATCTTCCATTCAAATTGAGCTTCGCGATCTCGCTTCTAATGTTTGAACTCGATGGCGCACTATCACTACTACTGTTACTAGCGCTGCTGCTGCTGCTGCTGCTTGCCTGCTGCGAACTCTGTTCTCTGCCATACTGGTTCAGTGACTCAGGCTTGACAGTTCCAAATGTAAACCCAGGTTTCAATGAAGTTTCCTCTTTCCCAGACAAGGTTTC
This sequence comes from Alloteropsis semialata, assembly GCA_004135705.1. NCBI lineage: Eukaryota > Viridiplantae > Streptophyta > Magnoliopsida > Poales > Poaceae > Alloteropsis > Alloteropsis semialata. Next base: position 5,908,238 of record CM014272.1, read on the forward strand.
TGATGACAGAATGGACGGTTGCGATGTAAACAGTGATTGCGAGTGTGTAATTCCTTGCTCCGATGAACCTGGTTGATGTGTGAAACCGCTTCCACCAACAGAACTTTTCTCCATCATGACATTGCGATACGTTCGTGACCGGGGAATGAAGCTAGGAGCATTGGCCGAGGGCTCATTTCCCAAACGTCCAACTGCACTCATTGAACGAGAAAGAAGGGGCACACTCTGAGATGTTGAAGTAACTGGTGCACTTTGTTTTGCTGCAGGGACTTGTGGTGCACTCAATGGCCTTGATACTGTAACAGCCTGGGTTGTTGCACTACCATCCATGGAAGCCTGTTTCTGCACTTCAGATTTGGATTGTACAGGCACCTGCAGGGGTCTACTTGCAATTGGAACTGACTTCTCATTGTGGGTTGCAGGGCTGGAAGGAGGTCCTTTGTTTGATACTAACTGAGCTGCTGGGGTTGAAGTGACACTTGCTGTTGTAGTGGCAGTCACAGCCCCTGAAACTTGGCTTGCACGGTAATTCAAACTATTGGTGCTATCTAGTGAAAATTTTGGTTGCTGGGACAAGTTAGGTTGCTTCTTAGCAGGGCTCACAGAAGAAAAGGAAGACTCGGCCATTCTTGACTTGGAGGGACTCATGACATCAACATGCCGTTGTGCATGTTGCTTCCTCTGCAAGACAACTTTATCATCCTGCAATAAATTAATTTTTATACCTATTCAATAGTGGAACACAGAAAAAGATTGGTGTAAAAATAAAGAGAAGAATGCCAACTTTATCTTAAAATGGATTGCATCCAGGTGCATTTCACAATGAGGACATACATGTCATAAAGTAAAAGGTCTGCAGGCCTGTATTATCTGAGATATCCAAGAAAATCATGTACCTCAGATTCATGTCTAGCGTCCTTGGAGTTGCCAGAAGCATTGCCGCCAGATCCTATGAAACCATTATGCACTGAATTTGATCCACCATGTGCAAGTCCTGCCCGTGCATCAGCATCCTTATTCCTCCGGTTGTTTCCCCTGAGTAACAAATACAGCATGATAAATACCAACAGTATGATAGGGGAAAACACTAATGAAGATATACCTATTGGAAGAAGATCTGACATTTGTCCAGGCACCTCCTGTAGATGATCCATTCAAGATAACTGATGGAACTGAGTCTGATGAACAGGTTGATGAGCTATCATCCACAAAAGAAGTCTTCTTCCCTGCTTGATTATTTTGCACCTCACCAGTTCCAGGCACAGTAGCATGAGTTTCCGAAGCATCTGTCTCCCAATTAACAGGACTAGATTCACGGTCTTCAGTATCAACATGAAGCGCATCTGAATTGTCATCTCTGTTATCAGATATATCAGAGACTTCTTCTGGGTTGTCAGCGTTTGAGGACATTTCTTCTGCTTGTCCAGAGAAATCATCAAGGATCCTATCATCAGATGGACTGCTGTCCATAAGTATTTCCTTGTTGATGTCAGACTTGCCATTTTTCGCTTTATTACTTTTTCGACTGTTTTTCTTCTGTTTTGCCTGGAGAACAGAGATACATTAATTATCTTAAAAGTCCTCAACAAGTAGAAAATGTATACCACAGAATTAGTTTTTTTTACCAAACACGCAGGAGAGCTGCATGTCATTATATTAAAAGGAGGGGAAAGAGTCATACACAGAATTGTCAATTATCAATATGCACAGTAAAAGCACACAAACAGCAGTGAGGACTGAGGACAACACAATCTCTAGTTTCACATAATACATAAATGAAACAAGCAAGAAAGGAAAGCAGAATAGGAGAATAGATACTAACCTGCTTTTTCTTGGCACGTTTTTCCTTTTCAGCAGCACTACGCTTTGCCCTAAGTTCAATTTCAGCTAGCCCAGCAGCTTCTTCTTCACGAATGAGCTCCTCTTGGCGTTTCAAAGCCACTGCCTCTTGATATGCCACTTCTATTCGACTGTTTCAAGACATTACATTAAGATGAGCATGCAAGGGCATAATTGAAGTGGGACTTGAATTTACGGATTTCATCAAAAGATTTATGCTTTTCCAAGTAAAAGAATTTTAAAACACATTAATCAAAACCTGAAAAAACAGTTTGACATCCCACAAATGGGAAATACCACTTTTGCAGTGATGTGATAACATATTAAATAAGCAACATAAGAAAAGGCATACATATCAAGGTAGGCATGAGAAACTTTGGGAATCAAAATTTACGTTCTTGATCCTTGCTACGTATTTGTCAAGCAAAGTAACATTAAACTGGAAAGTTCGTTTACCTGAATATATGAGCTAAGGCAAAAAGCTCCAATGTCTTCCAGCCTAGCTCTATAAGCCGCCTATCATCGCGCTCAATAGAATCTTTGTTGAACTCCTCACCTGAGCTGCCATCCTGTAATAAGATCCATTTGTTAGGGATCCATACATGTCAGTAAAATAAAGTCCATGAAGACATATAGTGTGTACTGCATATAGCATCTCTTAACCTTAGGGGTTTGTGACTCACTAAGACAAGTCATACAACTCCCAAGTCCTGGCCCTACTCCAAAGCAGTATTACATGGGAATGTTAAGCTCATATTTTGATAGTAACTTTGCATTTAGTATGAATAAAATCTCAAAAACTTTCAATTTTAATGTTAAACAAGAAAAATATATATAACTGCAGTTAGCTACATTCCAGTGAACTGTCCATTAGATGAAATCTTCTAGGATGGATATTAACATTTAAAAGCAATGTGTAATTAGTCAAAAGAGAAACACGCATACCTTTGTGCGGTTCTGTGAACTTTTATCATCTTTTGCGGGCAATGGTTGATGTGGCAGTGTGTCCAATGCGGCTCTTTCAAGCAAAAGTATCACATCATCAGCCAAAACAAACATGTCCTGATCAATAAGTACCATTGGAGTACTTCGAGCATCTGTCTCTGTTAGTTTAGGTATCCCCTTTTTGTTCTTGCTCTGGTATTCAAGAGCCTTCAGTCCGCTATATAGTGAGTCAATTACCAAGGTTGATGTAACTTCTTTCTCTATAAAGAAGTGCTTCACTAGAACTTTCAATATAGTGTCAGTCTTTTCCCTTGTCATGTGTCGCCGTACACTTGGATCCATTGCTAGCCAGAATGCACTGAAACTGCAATTCACCAAAGACATTAAAAAAGGAATCGGAAAGGAGCCTGGTCGTAGTACACTAATGTGCCATTGTTTATCTAACCTGGACCACCTCAGTTTATCTTCAATCAACCTGCTAAGCTTGCTTCTTCTTTCATCAATAAAGCGCCGGCAAATTTGTTCCACATTTGATAGATACACCCTAATTAGTTCCCTTCGGTACTGACCGTCCAGGCAACGAAATGGACGGTCTGCCTTCTCCCTCAAATATCAGAATGCAGAAGCAGAAATGGTTATGCAAAGTAAACAGATGCTTCTCACTTGCAATTTAACTGATGGTAGCATTAAATGTATGACCCACAGAAAACAGATACCTGATAACTTGAACTTGAGCTTTGATGGTAAGAACATCCTCAACAACAAAGCCATCATTTAACTTTGATAGCTCCATAAACTTTTTCCACCCCCAATCATGTTCTTTCTTCCAAAATCGGTGCAGTGTATCTGAAATACTACATTCTTTAAACTCCAATTGGAGAAGCCAAGCAAAAGCTTGCTATTTTAGCTCTAGGCTCAAGCCAAACCAGTTACTAGTTCATCGGACTCACCAGAATACTTCGACTTCTTAGGGTCTCTATTAATTACAGCTATTGTAAATTGTGCGAAGTGACTCCATCCTGAATAAAAGCAAATCATATTGAAGATCATGATTATCACGAAGTGAAGTGTCAAACACAATGCATCCAACTTTGCATCTACCTGGGAGTAGTTTATCATGGTTCGCAACACAAAGAAAGAGAGAGAGGTGATTGCAAACATCACATCCTTGTGGATAAATTAAGATATACCTGAAAATTAACTAACAGATCTCAAGACATGATGCAGAAGAAAAAGGTATGATCATATAAATCTAAAGAAAATTAAACATATCAGATTGAAAAGGACATAACAGACAAAAAGATCAGTAAAATTAAATAAATAACTATTAAGTCCCTATTCCATGTTGTCCTTGAATAGAAAATAGGACAAAGACCAGCAATTTCCTTCTTCTCAATATATAAGACATGAAATACAATTTTGTAAAAAGAATGATCCAAACTCCAAAAAAAAATGACATCAGTGAACCCAGAAGTAATTACATAGGGAATATGTCAAGAGAATTGGATAAAAAAAATATTTACTTGCAAATGTACTGCCAATTCTTCTCCAAGGCAATAGAAGCTAGTACTGATGTACTATTTGCTGACCGATGTACACATCACTATGGTCAGGCAGAGAAACAATTACCACTAAATAGATCTGCTATCTGCTAACAGTAAGTTCAACTGTTGAAGGATGAAATGTCACTATGATACCTAATAAACCCAGTATTCACAAGATCATCCATGCTCAAGATTAGTCTCTTTTCAACCCTAAATCACTTTTCAAATGGTCATCATTCAGAATTTTGCAGTTCAAAAAAAATCATGCAAATAGTGACCACATGCTGTCTCAATAGATTGATCTGTGTAAACACTTTTTCTACTTAATACAAATCATTGCAAAATAGCTGGAAACTAACAACCAAATCACACCTAGCAGGCAAGTAAGAATCACCAATACAGCACAATAGAAATGTTTGTAGTAGAAGAAAGTACAAATGCCCATACGAAGACCATACCACTTAAATCCGCCAACATCAAAGGAATTACTCCTTAGCTCTCTCTTGTTGATTTGAGAGAAATTATCAATTCTCCATGTAAACTTCCCATAAAGTTCAGAAGGCCTAGGTCCTATACAAGACAATGGAATAAACGTGTCAAGCACCAACTGACGCAAAGACCTTTTATGATTGAAATGCACATATCACATAAATCAATTTATCAGAATCATGTACCCAATATAATATTCAAAAAGCTAAGGTAATCATCATCTCATTGTTATTACAAGGAGATCCAAGAAATAACATGTCCAACTCAAGGTAATCAGCCATGATTCGTGGAAGGAACAGCAACCGTTTGTCCGGTAGCATAACGTGGGTAGATAAGGCCTAGGTATAGCGTTATGTGCTATAAATTTTCTCAAGAAATATGCACTTCCAAATAACAGTTTATTAAAAGTAAAATGGCTTAACCTGAGCTTGTGGCGTTGTTTATTTTTTTCAAATAGTCCTAGCTAAGCTTACCTAGAATTTGTTTCATTTTGTATATAGGGAAACTGTCCCTAATGTTGTTATTGTTAACTCCCTTCAGTTGAAATGGCAGGGAACAAATCCATGTTTCTGTCTATAAAGGGAAGGGAATGAACCGGGATTCAATCTTATGTTTCAGCATGGAGCTGACCCTCTTTTTTTAAGAAATTTTTTTGGGAAGGGCATTGAAGCACTTGTTTGACATGTAATGTAACATACATAGTGGTGCAGTTGGCTATGCTTATTTACAAGGTCCAGTTTCAGCAAGCAGCTAGTTATCCTAAGCCTAATATAACTAACCCAAATAACTGTAGTGATTGATTCAACTCCTCGAAGACAATATAAGTATCTAAGTCATCATCCATCCTACTGCATCAACAACTAATAAAACAGCAACGAATCATATGTAAATGGGTAAATTAGTACTGTAACCAAATTAGTTGAGAGTTGAGACCCTTTTATGGAGCACTGTGATTAAGCTGATCCGCAGAGGACAGTTACATCAGAAGGAAGATTAGAAAGACCTGTCTAAAAGCATTTGCAAAGCAGATGCAAGAAGAATTAGACAACATACCACAATCATCGTCATCAGTGTCCGAGTATGCTGGTGAGGTGGATGGTGTCCCATTCTCAACTTGCTCACTTGACCTCCACTCAGCTAAAGAATCCCCGGAATGGCTCTGTTGATCACTTGGCATCTCTTCAGTTGATGAGGATCTCCCATCCCCAGCATTGTCCTCAATCAAAGTGCCAGCCATTATTGTATCACCCGAAGAAGTGCCGCTATGTCGCATTCACCCTTTTCGTTCCTGCAGTGTCAGTAAACTAAAATCATAAGGCTCAGTTTCAGTAGACGGCCATAAATACAAAAAAGGGGATATCGGGGCTAAACAAGCCGTTACAAAGACAGAAAGAGTTGTGGACAGTACAAATAATTGTGAATTAGTCTGCCTCGTGCCTCTCGTGTCCAACGGTCACAAAAGCATGCATGGTACCAAGCAGGCATTGCAAAAAAAAACAATAGAATACTGGATCAAACCACTAGAATCACAAAACAAAATAACATCCAGAATAGCTAATTCCCATCCCATGGTATCAGGAATTATGTCCAGATCCCAGGAATACCATTCTTAACCCATACAACCTCTAATTCTCCTCTAATTCCCAGCTGAAGTAACAACACTAATCCCAAAGCAACAATAATCCAGTGCCGCAATGACTGCAGGCCTTCGGGGAATTAAATCATATATTCATATTGATCGAAGCCGGTTTATTTTTTACACTAGAGAAACCGCAGCTGCCTCCCGAGAGGAATCACTGCCTCCCGAGAGGAATCACGGAGCGAACGAATTGACTGCAAACAAACCAACCCAATCCATTCCTATCCATCTAAGGCCGAACCGTCCTCGCGCGGAACCCGGCCTACCCGACCGAAGGAACCGTCATAGCCGCCGCCCAACTAGATCGGCGAGGAACCGCGCCCCAATGCTCACCTGCCCGGGAAATCACCCGATTCAGCTCGGATCTGACACCCACCGGGGAGGCCGACCCTCGCGTCGTGCGTTCGTCTCCCGCGGCCCGCGCGGAGATCGAGAGCTCCGTCCTCCTCCCCGGTCGTCGGCGGCGGCGGAGGCGGTGGAGGGGGCGGCGGCGGAGGCGCGCGCCCTAGTCTGAGTCGGAGAGGGGGGAGGGGGGAGGTGTGGTGGAATGGAGTCGGGAAGGGGCTGGCTGTTGAATAATCGGATCGGGTTTAGGTTTAGGCCCCCTTCCCTCTACGTAGGCTTCGCCTAGGCTTAACTCGCCTCATTCGTCTTGCTACGGCAGAGTTATTTATAATGGCATATTTCGGCAGTGGATAAATATCTACCCGATGTTTTGGTAGTGATTTATAACAATGTATATATACATTTTTCATCTAGTTATTTATGGTAGTATTAGATATTTAGATGATGGATACTAAACAATAAAGGTGCGGATGCGTATCGGCAGTGCGGATGTGTATCGACATCATAGATAGATACAAAGATATCCAACGACTTTATTGATATCGTAGATAGATCTAAAGATATCCAACGGGCTAAAACCATGTGGGACTTAAACCGACAAAAAGAGAGCAGAGCGTGTATAAAGATGTTTCCAACCGTTACAGCTAAAAAGTAAAATCGTGTCTGTCACAATTTTTTTGTAATATATGAATGAAATGACTAATGACAAATTCACTCGTTATCACGTAAAAAAGGATTGTTGATTGAAAACACAGCGCATAATAGGTTGATGACAATATGAAGCTACGTCATTGACGTTATTTCGCAACACTATCAACTTTATCGTTATTTTGCAACACTATCAACTTTATCTACTGAACATATACTTTTGTGTTAGACCAAAAATTGGGCATGTTGTGTTATTCCAATTGCATGTGCACTATTTTTTATTACAGTGCTGCAATCACCAGTATATAATGACAAAATTGACGTTATTTCGTTACATGATTAGTCAGTTTGTTTCTACCAAGCAAATACCCTTGCAACACGTGGTCATTTTCGTTTCTAACAAGTAAATACCTGCGATGTTTGTCTCTATCAAGCAAACATCGGCACAAAATGACAAAATTGACGTTCTCCCGTGACATGCGTATGACATATGGACCGTATGCCAAGTGTCGGGGTTCTCTACCGCCAGCAAGTAAAATTTCTACGATCGCGTGTCAGGGACCGGATGGTGACTCAAGAGACAGGGGGTTATACTGGTTCGGGCCTCCGGAGAGTAACACCCTACGTCCAGTGAGTGTCGATGTTCTCAAGTCCAAGTCTGTAGTAGGGGGTACAAACTAGTCGGGAGAGGGAGAGGGTCCCAAGTCCCTGTGTTGTGCGTGCGTGAGTGCCCAGAGGGTTGATCAACTGTTCGCTGTTCGATCCCCCTCACTGGTGCCTCCTTGTCCCCTTTTATAGTCCCAGGGGAAGAAGGGAGGGGGAGGTAAAAAGGAGAAAATTACAATGGGCGTTACTGCCCCGAGGTTTTTAACTCGCGCCGCATGTCGAGCCGTACATGGAGCAGGTGTTGACGGAGTGGGTGCCCCGCCTGACCCGGGATCGTACATCCCGGGTGGTTGATGTAGGTAACTTCTCGGGTAAGTCTCCGAGTAGCTTCCGGGTCGTGGTTGACTTGTACCGTGCCGCCTTGGACTCCAGGTGTCCTCATCGGGCTCCAGGTGTCGTCCTTGGGTCCCAGATGTCCTGCATGCGTGTCTCCCTGGAACTGTAGTGTTCCTGTTCGGATGAGACGGGTGCTCCTGTGGCTGCCGTGGCGAAGGACGGAGGCCCATCATGCCCTGACGCGGCGAGTACCAAGTGGGTACGGCCAGGGATGGGCAAAAGCTGGGCGGAGCCGAGAGGACTAGTCGGACGGGTAGGAGACTCCTCGGCGACGGTGACTCCCCGGGCGAATCAGGAGCCAGTCGGAGGCGGAGACTCCTCGGGCGAATCAGGAGCCACTCGGAGGCGGAGACCCCTCGGGCGAATCAGGAGCCACTCGGAGGCGGAGACTCCTCGGGCGAATCAGGAGCCACTCGGAGGCGGAGACCCCTCGGGCGAATCGGAGACTACTCGGGCGACCTCCGAGCTATCTGGGCATGGAGGATCCGCTTGATTTGGGTCTTCGACTTTTGTTTTTGAAGGGTGGATTATCGTTATGACGTGGATTAAGGGCTAGATCGGGTACCCCTGATCTAGACCCTCGTTAGTAGCCCCCGAGCCTGGGGGAGATGGAGACTCGCGCCCAGGCTTAGAGGCAGCGTAAGGATGGTGAGTCATGATTCTTCCGGTGGGGGCGCGCGAGCGCACCCGCCGGGTGTAGCCCCCGAGCCTTGAGAAGAGCAGGTGCTCTTGTTAAGGTTTTGAGCCCGAGTAGTTTGCCTTGGAGGTTGTCGGGGTCGGGAAGCTTGTCGGGGACGCTTCGTTGGTGGGCCGGGCCGCTACCCGACCGTTGGTGGGCCGAGCGGAGGAGCGTCCGGCCCGTTCTTCCGCCGCGTGGGGGGAGGGCGCGCCTTTTGAGGAGGTCAGGTGAAGCGACGGGCGCACGTCGCAGTCACGCCGGTGGTGGGCCCGCGCATTTAATGCCACCGCTCGGCTTCGCCCCTATTTATAGCCCTGCGTCGCGGTCGCCTAGGGTTTTACCTCATCCCGAGCCTTTCGCCTTCCGTGCGCGCTTCGTCTTCCTCGCTGCTTTTCGCCTTCCGTCGCGCGTCTCGTCTCCTTCGCTGCTGCTGCGCCCGCCTTCTCTCATCCTCCGCCGCCGCCCGCTTTCCCGTGGAGCGGGAGACCGAGCTCTTTGTTCCGCCTGCACTTCCCTCCTCCGGCGACTTCGCGATGTCGACCTGGGAGCGCTCGAAGGTGACACTCCGGCAGCTGGAGGGGCTCATGGCGGAAGGGCTGCTTCCGCCATTGACGGAGGCTGAGGAGTGGAAGAGACCGGGCGTGGAGGACTTTCCCCGGCCGCCGCGCGGGTACGTGGTTTCCTTCACCGCCTTCCACGAGCGCGGGTTCTCCGTCCCCGCGGGGAGGTTCATCCGGGCCGTGCTCAACGAGTACGGGCTGGAGCTCCAGCACATCAACCCCAACGGGGTTCAACAGATGGCAGCGTTCGTGGCGCTGTGCGAGGGGTACCTGGGGATTGAGGCCCACTGGGACCTCTTCAGGTACTTCTTTAAGTTCGCGCTGCATGCCACCGAGGGCGGCGCCCCCGCGACGATCGGGTGCGCCGTGCTGAAGATGAAGCAGGGAGGTCGGCGACTACATCCCGGGGTCCCTGATTAGCTCGAACAAGGGCTGGCACCCCGGGTGGTTCTACCTCAAGAACGACCCCAAGAATCCCCTCCCGGAGTACACCGGAAGGATATTCGAGAAGGCGCCCGACGCGTGGGCGTACGGGCCCGAGAAGAGGCTCCAGGAGAAGCTCCTCAAGAACGCCTGGAAAGCCCTCGGCCGTCTGCGGGAGGAGAACGTGTCCCTGACGGAGGTCATCGGTGGGTACCTCTCGAGAGGTATCGTGCCGCTAAGGCGTCGCGCACTCCCGATGTGGCGCATGACCCCGGACAAGGCCCCCTTTGTGGGGACAGTAACGATGGATCCCCTGCCCACGGAGGCCGAGGTGCGGCGCCGAGTGACGGCAGCGGTGGGGAGGGTAGGCCTCGAGTACCCGTCGCCGGATCTCCTGCCAATGCTCCCGCACGCTGACACTAAGGCCATCGTAAGTGCTCTTCCGCCTGTCTCGGATTCAATCCCGAGTGCTTTTTCGTCCTCTAACACTGAGCTCTTTTAGGTGAAGAGCGAGGATGTCGGCAACTCCCGGCCGCCACTTCCCGAGGACAGGGCGAAGAATCGGGCCGAGGCCGAGCGGGCCAAGGCGAAGAAGGACCGCCGGGAGAAGTGGAAGAAACGGGAGCTGGCCAAGCGTGAGAGAAACGCCGAGCGGGCCAAGCGGATGGGGAAGGGGGACCGAGTCTCCGAGGACGAGGACCCCGAGTCGGAGCCCGCGGAGGGGGACTCGAGGAGCGAGGACGACTCGGAGGATGAAGACGAGGACGCTCCCCCCGCGAAGCTCAGGGCAGTTGCTGTGGTGGCGGCTTCGTCCTCGGCACAACGGCCGAGGTCCAGCGGGAGAGGGAGGTCGCCTCCGCCGGATGCGGGGAGGGGCGAGAGTTCCCGGTCGGGCCGGCATCAACGGTCCTCCGGGGACAGCCAGCGCGAGAGGCACGAGCGCACGCCTCCGGTCACCCGCCGTGCGTCCGAAGAGCAGGCGGATCCTCGTCGGGACGCGACCTCCTCGCGTCGGGAGAGGAGCCAGGACCCGTCGGAGCGCGCCCACAGGGGTGGCTTATCGTCGGGGGTGTCGCGCTCTCCTCCGAGGTCCGCAACGCGAGATGACAGGCGGCCACCGCCAGCTCCTCAGACAGCGCGGGCGCAGAGCGGAGGGCGGG
>CM014272.1:5925344-5940434 GCA_004135705.1 Alloteropsis semialata
TGATCTTGGTTATTCAAGTCCAAAATACACGTGGAACAATAGGCAAAATGGAGAAAACAATGTGAAGGTGCGCTTGGACAGAGCTGTAGCAAATGGGAAATTTTTGCAACTGTTTGACTATTGGCATGTGGAAAATGTTATTACTTCTTCTTTAGATCACTATGCCATTGTGGTGTCATTTGGAAGTTGTACTCCCTGTACTGAAAATAAGCCTTTTTCTCAGAATTTCAGATATGAAGCTATGTGGGCAAGGGCAGCTGATTATAAAGAAGTAGTGGAAAAATCTGGAATAAAGGTTTTGAAGGGCCATGTAATTTGCAAACAGTCTGGTCTAACCTGAACAAGATGGCGGTCTCTTTAAGAAAATAGAGCGCTAAGACATTTGGTTCAGTCCGAAAGGAGATCTTGAAGCTTGAAAAGTGTCTGGCAAAGCTTCGATCCTCTGGCACCACACCAGCTTATACTGATGAGGAGAGGTCAATTGAACGTAAGCTTTGTGAACTTTTGGAATGTGAAGAAATTATGGCACGCCAGCGTTCTAGAGTTGATTGGCTCCAAGAGGACGATAGAAACACATCTTTTTTCCATGCTAGGGCTTCAGCAAGAAGAAACACAAACAAGATATCTTATCTCATTAAAGATGATGGCACAAAATGTGAGAATAAAGAAGAAATAAAAGGTATGGCTTGTAATTTTTATATGAAACTATTCTCATCTGAACCTTGTGCACAAATTGATAAAATTTTTGAGGCCATCCCTCGGAAAGTGGATCAAAACATTAATGATGAACTTTGTAAGCCCTATACATATGAGGAAATACGTGAAGCCTTATTCCAGATGGGACCAACCAAGGCGCCTGGTCCTGATGGCTTCCCGGCGTTGTTTTATCAGCACCATTGGGATTTTTTTGAGGCTGAAATCTGTTTGGCTGTTAGGAGCTTCTTACAAGGTGATGATATTCCAGATGGTTTGTGTGACACTACTATTGTTTTAATTCCAAAAATTTCTAAGGCTGAACGACTAATCAATTTTTGACCAATTAGCCTTTGTAATGTGATTTATAAAGTTGCTTCAAAAGCCCTGGCTAATAGATTAAAATGTGTGCTGCCAGACATTATTTCAGATGAACAAAGTGCTTATGTTCCAGGCCGCCTAATTACCGATAATGTTTTAGTGGCTTATGAGTGTTTGCACACAATTAGAAAACAAAAGGCTAACACTCCTTTTTTTGCTCTGAAAATAGATATGATGAAGGCATATGACAGAGTTGAATGGAGGTATCTTGAGGGAGTCATGTGTAAACTGGGTTTCTCTAATGAATGGGTGAATACTGTTATGAGATGCGTGACCAATGTGAGGTATGCAGTGCGTATTAATGGAGAGCTCACAGAACCTTTTATACCATCGAGGGGGTTGCGACAAGGTGATCCTATTAGCCCTTACCTGTTCTTGTTATGTGCTGAAGGACTATCTTTGTCTAATGAAACAAAAAGGATAGAGAGGTGTTTTTAGAGGTGTAAAGAATGGAAGAACGGGCCCAGCAATATCCCATTTGCTTTTTGCAGATGATAGCATCTTTTTTGTAAGAGGGGATGTCAAGAACCTCGAGGCTCTAAATGATGTGCTGCACACATATAGTGAAGGTTCAGGCCAAAGGATCAATCTCCATAAATCTACAGTTTTCTTCGGTGATCATTGTCCAGAGCAAGTCAAACAGAGAGTGAAAACCCATCTTAACATTCATAATGAGGCACTGCAAGCACATTATCTTGGCATGCCATCCTGGGTTGGTAAATCTCCTTTAAAGATATTTAATTTCCTCCCTGATCGGATGTGGAAAAGGATAAGTGGATGGAGCAATCGTCCACTCTCTCGTGCTGGTAAGGAAGTGATGCTCAAGTCAGTAATTCAAGCAATCCCCACTTATGTCATGAGTTGCCTTCGTCTACCAGTTGGCATTTGCGATAAAATGAGAAGTATAATATCAAATCATTGGTGGGGTGTTGAACACGGTGAGAAGAAAATGCACTGGCGTTCATGGGAATGGCTCACTACACCAAAAGCTTTGAGGGGAATGGGTTTTCGAGATACGGAGTTGTTTAATCAAGCAATGTTGGGCAAACAGTGCTAGAGAATTCTCAACTTCCCTGATTCTTTATGTGCTAGGGTACTCAAAGGCCATTATTTCCCTAGCACAAATTTATAGAATGCACCCGTGCCAAGAAGTTCATCCTATACATGGAGTAGCTTGATGCATGGCAAGAAACTACTGGAGAAAGGAATTTTATGGCGAGTGGGAGATGGAAAAACAATTAGATTGACAAAGGATTGCTGGATTCCAAATTATCCTACGATGCTCAAACCAGTTCTACCTCTGCCTGATGATTTGACTGTCAGTTTTCTTATAAGTGAGGAAAAGAGGGAACGGAATGAATCTGTAATTCGAGAATACTTTAATGAGGCTGCAGCTAATAGTATTCTCAACATCCCATTATGTTATACACTTTGTGATGATTTCCCAGCCTGGAAGCATACCAAGACAGGAGTTTATACTGTGAAATCTGGTTATTGTCTTACAAGAGCAGAAAATTTTCACAATTCGAAGAGTATGAATGGAAAAGGTGAAAACTCAGATCAGGTAAAGACAAGCAAGATTTGGAAATGCCTGTGGTCTATAAAGGCACCAGCAAAAATGAAGATTGTCCTTTGGAGAATGGCCCATGATTGTTTGCCTACAGGGGTTCTACTAAAGGGTAGGCACATTCCTACTCCTGATATATGCTTCTCTTGTGGTCGGGAGGAAACTATAGAACATGCTATGTTTATGTGCCAGCATGCTTCTGCAGTTTGGCATCTTATTAAAAGGTGTTTTGGCATTAAACTTAAGTTTCAACACTTCATTTCTATTAAACATTGGCTCTTTGATTTTCTGGCTGCAGCATCTGAAGAAGAAGCCACAATATTCACAGTTACTATTTGGCATATCTGGGAAGCAAGAAATGCAGCTAGAAATGAGGAGAACGAGATTCACCCACAAAGGATTGCTGAAAAGGTGAAAGCTTATGTGGAGATGATCCTGCTGCACATATTTAAACCATCAACATGTCACAGGTGTGAGTCAAAACATTTCATCAAAAAATGGACTCCACCGCCAGATGGATGGATGATGGTCAATGTGGATGCGGCAATCTTCAATGATCTGTCTTGTATTGGAATGGGTGTTGTGATCCGTGATCATATGGGGAAATTCATATCTGGTGTTGGCCAAAAGATGCAGACTAGCTAAGAAATCTGTTGAGCCTCCTGCCGCCAACAAATTCGACACAACTGTTGTGTTCCTTAGAGTTGTAAGTGCCAAGAATGTCAACGGCGCGACGCTCAACATAATCAACAAACTCAGCTTCGCTCGTCCCAGCAGGGATCTTCGCACCAAAACGGGGGAAGCAAACATTACTATAACCACCATAATTCCTGCGTTCAACTGGATACGACTTCAAGTCGGCCGACAAGAATTTGACGTCCGTAGCAATCCCTTCCTCAATAAGATCACGGCTGCAACTAATGCGTGAAGCCGCACGAAAAGAATGTCAGCACCTCTCGAAACCAACGCTTTCAGTGGTGAACTCAGGGCAGCTCGTGAAATTAAGATGGTCAATCTTGCCATGAAGAGGGTATGTAGTCACCTTCGTTCCATCGGCATTAGTGACCTCTTCCGAAGGCACCCTCACGTAGAACCAATATTTTTGCCATTTACTGGTCCACTTATTCCTTTGAGCGAAGGAGAGCTCCAGTTTACCGAACTCAGACCCACGCCGTCGGCCGGTGAAAGTAACACATCCAAAGTCAGGCACAGATACCTCTCCGTCAACATCTGTAGTCTTGCTCTGATTGTATCCCTCGTACAGACGAAGGAAAGCATCAACGTTCACATCAGAGTCATTGGTCTTCACGGCCCAAAAGAACCGAAGAAGATGAGTAATACCATTGGGCGTCAAATGGTGCAGATGCAAACCATAAGGCGCCAACATCTTCGCAATCACGTTATCAATGGGCATCTTTAAGCCAGCAATGAAAAAATCAGAGAAGACTACAGCTTCGTCTTCGCAAGGGTTAGGAACAGTATCGGCACCTGGAGCACGGCCCCAACCCTTGGGAAAATACCCCTTCTCCTCGTAAAACTTGGTATCATTTTCACCGACCTTAGATTTGCCAAAAACAAGTGTCTTTGGCCTCTTGGTAGAATCAACCAAGTCGTCAACGCTGGCATCAACATGTTCCAAAGTTTCATCATCTTTGCCACCGGCCACTCCAGCATCTTCAGTTTCATCCTCAGCCTGATATTCACTTTCTTCAAAAAGAGGAGTCTCATCCTCAATCCGCTTGGCCAAGTGCTCGGCTTCGTCATCGCTCATTTCTTCATGAGATGGAGAATTTTTTTCGACATCTCGAGCACGGGGGCTATTCTCGCCAGCCATGTCAATCAGAACAGCGGTCTGCCTGGTGCGAGCCGCTGCAAAAACAAAAACATTTGTTAAACACCTCAGCGAAAGGAATCAGCGAAAGCAAAACATTTAAATGCAGAGACAAAACTTATTTGCGACAAAGTGAGCAGTACAAGGCAAAAGCCAACACTCCCGCGAAAGCAGTTGACTCAATTTCGATCTGACCAAGCGAAGGCAAAATTTGAATAAAGTATATGTTACATGCGAAGGTAAAAATGATTAAAAAGCACAAAAAACCGAGAAAGAAATATCTCAAAGCTCGAGAGCAGCAGAGTAAAAACCAAACGGCTTCGCGCAAAGAGGCTTGCGTAAGAAGAAAGCAAGCAGCAGCGAAGCTATGAAAGGTAAAAACCCTGCTTAGACGTTTATCTGCAATCGCAGCGAGCATGTTTTCTTGGGGATAATTAGAATTTCTTTTCCAAGCACGTTTTACTTTCTTCTTGTCACAGTGGATTGTGTGGCTGGATAGTTTATTTGGTTTCTTCTTGTCACAGTGGATTGTGTGGCTGGATAGTTTATTTGGTTTGTTGTATGCTGCAATCTAGAGCCAGAAGTTATTGCCACCGTACAAGGGCACAGTGAATATGTCCATTCATCATGCTTGCGTACCAAGTGCGCGCAAGTCTTGGACGATGAATGAATGAATAAATAAGCTTGCTCAATGGTGTCTATGAAAGAATTCTCATGTTCCTTCAGTGCAGTTGTGATACTATTTCCTTTAAAAAAACATTTGTGATACTATTTCTCAGCGAACAATAAAACTCCCTTTGCATTTTTGGATGGTAAACGAAAATGCTTCTCTGAAAAAGTAGCACTTCCATGACGACAATAGAAAGCCTTATACGTATTGAGTTCAGTTGGCTCACCCAAACTGGTTGGGCCGGACCAGCTAGTCCAAGTCCAGGCCAGCCCCCACGCATGCTCGCCGTCGACCAGGCAGAGGCCTCTTCCGCTCGCGGGCGCTCCCCCTCCCCGACGCCGGCGACGCCCTGTAGCACGCACCCTACTTCCTCCTCTGGTCTCTGTCCCCCCAACTTCGTCGCGGCGCCTTCTCCGCCTAAACAAATGTTAGCGGGGGCCGGGCCGCGCCTGCTTGCCATGGCGCTCGCGGCCGCTTGGATCTCCGGCGCTACCGCCGCCTCGTCGTCGGCTGAGCAGGTTCGTGCGGGTGGGCTGGTGCTCCTGGCTCGTGGGGATTTACTTATGCGCAATTTTCTACGGAATTTTGGCGACTCCTCGTTGATTCGGATTTGCGTTTGTGGTGCGCGTTCATGTATAGGCTGTGGAAGGGGTGGAATTGTTCATTTGTAGCTGCATACTTGTTAGGTTCAGT
The DNA here is from genome assembly GCA_004135705.1 of Alloteropsis semialata. Taxonomy (NCBI): domain Eukaryota; kingdom Viridiplantae; phylum Streptophyta; class Magnoliopsida; order Poales; family Poaceae; genus Alloteropsis; species Alloteropsis semialata. The sequence goes on from CM014272.1 coordinate 5,931,180, forward strand.
GGTGTGGTTAAAAGTAACGCGAATAGAATGCTATGAACGCTGCAGTCATGCATATGCTGAAATTCACCGCAGTGGTAACTCTAGGGAGCACGAACCTATGCCAAGTTAGATTTGAAGATGCGCCCTACTAGTTACGAAAAAAAGGTGGTAGTGCTTTGGATTTTAGGCCCTTCTTCTGTTCAGACTTGTTTGATGCTTATGTTGTTGTGTTTTAATTATTCTACTGCACAGTCAGGTGGAAGACACAAATCCATCAAATGTATGCCCTGCTCTAAGACATACATCGGCGATGCGTATCTCGACTTAGCTGAAATGTCTGATTCTGGTGAATTGTGCAAAGGACTTGCTGGTTCTGTTGAAGTGCCTACACTCTCAGAACTGCACCGGAAACTGGTTGGTGAAGGTTCTCACCGTCGTTTAGTCTATTCTCTGAAATTTGGCGTCTGTCCAGATGCTATGGTTAGTTTCCTTGATGGATATGATGCCCATCTCGTGGTAATTAAAAAGCTCCCAAATGGGGTGTTTGCTGACCCATTTGAGCTACAGCATTTTGTTGAGCGCAAAGGTGAATTCTAACTCTGAAAAAGACTGCAACTGCATTGTTATTTGCATTGTACTAAGCTTTTCTTTAATCTTGCAGTTCTTCTTGATGTTGCTGTTTTTGGGGACACTAACCTTGAACTCCCTTCAGCTCTATCCAACCGGTCAGCTGTTGAGATTCATTTTGATATCAGGCCAAGCACTTTAACAAACTGTAACATTGTGATAGACCTGCCTCTCCATGCTAGATACCCAGTAAGGTCCTAAAGACTACCATTGGCAATAAAACACTATTAATTTGAATTATTTGGTTCCTCCTACCTGTCGTAGAGAGCATCACTTGTTGTCGTTATGCTTGTAACCTCCTATCTATGGATATGCTGTTGTACTGAAAATTCTGTCTCCAAATAGAGCATCCAGGTTCGCCTTATCAAGTGAGAAATTGATTTGCATGAATGCTTAAAATATTCAACAACTTGGCGGTAGTTAGTGTTACATGATCTCTATGATGGGCGTTAAATAATGCATGCTGAAACATTGAAAACTCTTATGTTGGGACATGTTGATGCATAATAATAGCAGATATATGCCTGCCTAATAAGTAATAAGTAGAGATAGGCTGTCCTGCAGCTTTAATAATTTCTTATTAGTTTTGCTTTGGTGCACAAATAATATCTCACCAGTGTCTATGGATTTATGCAACTGGTATGGGCCATCCCTTGTTCGTGCTAACTTAAAAGAGTTTCCACAAAATTTCTTGAAAAAAAACATTTTGGTGCTGCTTATAATTCTGAATTACTAGGTTCTGGAAAATAACTTCAGCTGTATGTATAGTCATCCCGTCATCCGGGAGACAGGAAATGAGAACTAGATGATTCTTGCAAGTAACAAACTGAAAATAAATATTATCGTATAGTTCTGCTTTTTAGGTCCTACTTGTCTCAATTGAGTTTGAGCTTAATACTTTTTTGTACTGTATATCCTTGTCTTAAATTCGTTTATCTTGGAATGGTCTGAAGTTGGGATATACAGCATATACAACTAAATTATGGCGATCAGGCAACACAGATCGTGAACGGGAAGTTTTGTTATTGCATTTGATTTGCTTTTGCTAGGAAATGATATATGGTGGAATACTTGTTTATTAGATGCCCATGCTCAACGTGTAGGAAAGTAAAAAAAATGTAGAAAGCAATATTTACTGGCGATGGACACTCTGCCCATGTTGTCATTTACCAATATTTCCTGGCGATGGACACTCTGCCCACATTGCCATTTACATGTTCTACGATGCTGCAACATACTTGAAATGCACATGGTGTTCTGAAATTTAAAATACATGTTTTCTTGTTTATCTTGGTCTACTCCTCATTGACGTATTTTATATAATCAGTTGTCAGAACATTTCTAAAGAAACTCTTTGTTGACTACTGACTTTGATGTTTAATTGCAGCCTCTTGATGGCAGTGGGTATGCAACAGTTGAGTTTGGTAGCCCAGTTCTGCTCCTACGCTACAGAAAAAAGGAAACCCATTCGGATTCCTGTTTGTGGGTGCTTAAGAATCTCGAAGCTGCACCCACGGAGAAAGCTGCATGGCAGATACCCTGTGGAGATGAAGCACACATAGGATTTGTATCTAGTATCACCTTTCTCTCAGCTCTTGTTTGTTCCATGTCCATTGTCCTAGCCGCTCTAATTTTTTGATGTTTTGAGCTCCTGGCAGCTCCAGCTTTTAAAAGCAAATACCAAAATGCAACACGGTGTAGATCATTTTTTGTCTTCAGATTTTTTGTAAACTTCTGAAGAAACCCTTAACCAACTGGATGCTTATTCTTGATGATGTTCTAAACTTTTATCTTCCCCTGTATGATTGTATCTACACAATGTTACGAATGGCAATGCAACTCCTATCCGAGCACAACGGGTAACTTTTGCAGGTAAGTTCCTTAAAGTGAAGTTGCAAATTTGCAGTCAACATATATAAAAAGGAACACCAGAAGGAAAAAAATTTCTTTCGAATCAGGTGCAGTTCATGCTCATGATCGAGGCGATCTGAATCATAAGCCGCAATACTCAATCATCCTGGAAGAAGAAGCCAAATAGATGAAGATCAGTTGTAGGCTACTGTGTAAACAGTTCCTCTTGCCTCTTTTGTCCTGGCACGCTTCACTGGCTGGCAGATCACTCATGCAATCGTCCCTGGTTTATAAAAAATCTATGGCCGCTTTGTTCTCTTTCAGTTGCAGCATACATGAGATCCCCATGTTTGTCAGGTGAGCACTTCTCTTCTGTCTGACAGTCTGGATCTGCTGGAAAGAAACTCTTATTAGTTTCTGTCGATAACATGATTGCGGAACACCTGATCGACAAGTGACTCAAATATTACCCTGGCCTATTTTTCCTGCATCCTTTGCTAATCCCTTGTTTTCTTAGAAAAAAAAAACTGAGCCATGAGATTTATTCATTTTTTGTTTTGGTGGGATTTATTACAGAAGAATACTAGCTCTGGAACCGCTTGGCTCCTGTCATAGCTACTCGCTCTGCTTAAAATTAAGACGCACTTCTTCTTTTTTGTTAGGGCAACCTTTGACCAACAGTTACTTCTGTTGTAATACATATACAATTTTTGTAACACAAAACTGGTGTCCTTAGATTCACATTTATACTTATTTATAATTATAGTTTTGTATTGTATAAACGGAATGTTATAGTATTGGTCAATACATTGTCCCGTCGAAATGAAGTGTCTCGTAATAAGAGTATATATAAAATTCTTCTAAAAACAAATGATGTATAGCTGGTGGCTCATGATGGTCTGAATCACATCTATCCATGGTATAAACTTGGACTTGTGATGTGGATCTCTCATGGTCACTAAACAAATGACTGGTCTTTGTACTTGCCTTGCTGTCCTGGTCCAGTTTTGACAATCGCACTAATCTCCACGTCAGGCCCTTCCATTTACTCGCCAAATGAAAGCCGTCGTTGTTGCTCTCCACATGGCTGACCGTGACGCCGGGCCGCCATGGCTATCCAATCCGTGCTGTGCGGTCAGAATCGGCTCAATTTTTCCCCAGATGCCAATGCACGTCAGGGTCCTCGTCTGAATAGCAAGGTTTGACAGCGAAAGAAAGCCATGGAAATATGGAATGTAAGGTTGATGTGTACAAAAGTTGGGATTTTGTTGTGCACAAAAAAAGGTTGTGCGATCAGGTTTGAAAGTGATACCAATATTGTTTTGTTATGTATAGTGCGCCTCACTCTTTTTTTTACTTCTAGTTAGTCAGAGTTTTGCGACGGCATATTAACTGAAAAAAATGTTTTCTTAAAATAAATAAAATAAACTTGCAGCGAACCTATCAAAATAGAAACTTTATCGGAACATGCACAATCTAACGGACTCCAATAGGAAACTGATGTTAACATGGGAGGCGGCTAGGGTGGATCTATTGATTGTTCTCTCAACTTGCATTTTGTCTTTTGTAACGGCGGCAATGGTGAATAAATATAAACAAACCTAGTGGGATAAAAAGTAACGTGACATCTAAGGTCAAGGCATCATTCTTTAGGCTATACCATCTATCATCGATTGCTAGTTTCATGAAGTCGGTTGATAGTAATTTGACAAGAAATCGCTATCTATCTAATATATAGATCATTATACATGTGCAATTTGACAAGAAATCGCTATCTATCTAATATATAGATCATTATACATGTGCAATTTACACGCGGAAATCTTTTTAAGCAACCGTTGGAGCTAGACAACCTCAGTTACACGGTTCTAGTCCTAGTAAATCCGTCCATCTATTTTTCGTAGCGGAGAAAATCCATGTGTTAGAAAAACCCAGCGCTCCAGTCTTTTTTTTTTTTTTGAGAAAGCTCTACTCTGCACCTGCAGTCTCCACCGTACACACAACAGCGGCGGCGGCTCCGCCGTGAGCCCGTGACACAGCCGGTGGGGCCCACCCCGCCACCCCTCACGACGACCGGGCCCACCCCAATGATGAGCCCGAAACGGTAACGCCAGCCCCGACCCCGGGCGAGGGTGGGAACACGCGCGGCACGAGCGCACACCGCACACACCTCGCGCGCCGCACCGCAGGCACGACGCCGACGACGAAGAACGAGCCGAGCCCGGCCCATCCCCCCGCCGCGATTGCATTGCCCTCGCCCGCCTCCTCCGACTCCGATCCCTAGCCGGCTAGCCCCAGCCCCGCGCCGCCGCCGGAGAGGCCGCGCTCGCGCTCCCATTCGGCCATTCCCACACTCTCGCTAGAGGTAACGCCCTTCCCCCGCCCGCAATTCTCCTTCCCGCGATCTCGCGCGTGGGCGATCCGGTCCGGAACTGTTGGTTGGTTGATCGATTGATTGATACGGTGTCGCAGGATCGAGCCCGCCACGGCCGCGAGATGGGGCTCTGACTAGTAGCGTGCGGCGGGGAGGCGGGAGCCGGCGGCGAGGGGCAATAACATGGTGCAGTGCCTGGATGGTGTGAGGCAGCTGCTGGCGGTCCTGCTCAAGTGCTGCGACGTCGAGCTCAAGCAGCCGCGGGGGCTCGAGGACCCCCAGGTCCTCGCGAGGGAGACCGTCTGTAAGCCCATTCCCGTCCGCTCCCCTTGCTTTTCGCTGTTCCATTTCGCACGCACGGAGGGGAATTGACGCCCGCGCCTGGGTTGGGTTGCCTGTGCTTTTCCCCCCTGCAGTCAGCGTGAGCGAGGTCGAGGCGCTCTACGAGCTGTTCAAGAAGATTAGCAGCGCCGTTATCGACGACGGCCTGATTAACAAGGTCCGTTCTGCTAGTTTGATTCACTGCTTCTTCGGTTAATCCGTGCGTTCGGAAGATGGTACTTCGTGTGATGATTGATGCTGAGATGCGGTTCTTGTTTGCCACCTCTGCACAGGAGGAGTTTCAGTTGGCATTGTTCAAGACTAGCAAGAAGGAGAGTCTCTTCGCCGATCGTGTAAGTTTTCATCGATTGCACATTGTTGATTGTTGTGTGCTGCTGCGTGTTATCCTTACATGTTTTGTATGTTTTGCCCTTGTGTATTTTGGAGAATCTCGTGAATTGAGGAGAATAAAGGTTGTTTGATAGTTAATGCTGCATGGGTGAAGAACACTATCGAATGCATATGGGTGTCAATTCAGCAGTAGTTGACATCTCTACTCTTTCTGTTTGCATGGAATCGTTTTGCCTACTCCGGGTCCTGTGGACTGTGGTCATATGTTTCGGTTATCTGTTTTGGGCAATGATTATCGTCCTAAATTGGCTCAGCCATTGGTTAGTCATTGATGGATGATATATGGGTCTGCTGTACAATGGTCTTGATTTAGTGCCTGCTTAATCCTGGGCCCCACATCTGTGTTGTTTGCCACCCTTTTCTTTAGCCAAAATGACAATGTCCTATGCTTCAGTTTTTGTTGCCTAATCTTCATGTGTTTTTCTTGAACCATCATTACAGCTTGTTTCAAATCAAGAAATTTTCCATATAGGAGATCCTAAATTCCAAAAATCTGGCAGTAGTTTCTTGATGATCCTTTTCTTGCATATTGTGCTTATTCAATGTAATAGGCTAATAGCAACTTCTAATGTTGCGATGTGAAACTTCACTAGTATCCTTAATTCAGTAAAATCATGTCATGCACTGTAGCTGTATATCTAAATGGAAGCTGAACGAACGTGTTGGTTAACTGAATAATTTGTGTTATGACTTGCTCACTTGCCTTTGTTGCTATCTGCAGGAATATCTTTTATCTAATGCAATGCAATACATAGTGTGCTGTGTGCCAGATAATGCATATACTTAATACTTTTAGATGGTTTGTTTAATTCTGCATGATCATGTGTCTCTAATAAGATGTTGTTGTATGTCTTGCATGTCTCTTTTAATTTAACTGGCATGCTTCTTTCCTTTCCGGAGTTGTATCTACCATTTGGGTTCTTGCCTTTCATGATCCATGTGCATCTTGTGAAATCATTTGTGCATAGCACTTGAAGCTTGGAAGTGATTCAAATCGACCCATCTTGTTGAATGGTTTACGTTCTTCACAGTTTGGGAACTTATATGTTGGAATATCTATCAACTGAAGCTACAGATGTTTAGAATGATGCATGGAAACCATTATTCCATATTCTTGCTTTCAGTTGCTGATGTCATACTTAACCACGCCCTTAATAATTTCCGGGCCCTTGCAGGTCTTTGATTTGTTTGACACAAAGCACAATGGAATTCTAGGATTTGAAGAATTTGCCCGTGCTCTCTCAGTATTTCATCCCAATGCTCCCCTCGATGAGAAAATTGATTGTGAGTTCCGGTGTCTTGTAATGTAAATAGCAATTCAATAAGTATTATATCCAAGCTCTAAATTACATGGTTAACCACAATTACTTGAAGCTTATTTGAAATGCTGCTCCAAATATTGGATATACAAGGATGCTCCGATGCCTGATATAATTAACAATATTATAATAAGTTGAATTATGTTAAAGTGGAATTTAACAATCTACTGTTTACTTGAAGCTCCTGATTTTCCACTTCTGTTTTTTAATGCAAAAATTCTGAAAAGGGCATATCATTGTTGCAGTTTCATTCCGGCTATATGATCTCAAACAACAAGGCTACATTGAGAGACAAGAGGTATGAAACTATGGATAGGGTTTTGCATGTTAGGAGTTGGTTTTTATGTAGAGGTGAACTTAAACATGGTAGTATCATTAAAATCTCATATCATGGGTAGCAGCAGTAGCTTAAATAATGCTAGTTTTGTTAATAACGAGATACTGGAAAATTTTCAGTTGTCTTTGTGGCATATTATATTAGTTTCGCCCCTGGGGACTGACCAAATGAAAACTCAGATGCTCTTAATTTTCAAGAACTGCTGTCTTGGTTAAATTGTTTCCCTTTTTGTTTGCCTTAGAAATGTTGCTTTTTGGTTGAAATTATTTCTTCTTTTGTAGTCATGGCTATAATTCTTTATTGTGTTTGGCTATCAGGTTAAGCAGATGGTTGTTGCAACACTTGCTGAGTCAGGAATGAATCTTTCTGATGAAATTGTAGAGAGCATAATTGACAAGGTATGCTAATGTTTTGCATTTAGCATATATCCAATTTGGCTATAGCGTTAGTACGGAGCAATACTCAAATGTTTCATATGTTATGAACCTTCCCGTACTCAAAATACTGTTTCATAGTTTTCATTTCAATTGAGTATATGCAAGCAGTGTGGTAAACCAAAAGCCTTGCTGGCTTTCATATATTAAAATGAGATGGCACACTGTCAAAATTTGTAGGTTCTGTCTTTCCTATTTGTTTGAATACACTAGATGATGCAGAGGTAGACAAATCAAAATGAATGTGCATGTTATAGCATATTTAATATTACAGTTATCCTTTGGGAAAATGCATAGCATTCATCATTTATTGTGTACAGTTATATGCTTCAACATATCAATTCTGTAATGGATATTTACTATTGTTTTTTTACTGCCTTGTACCCTGCTGACGTGATAGCTTCAATGGTTGGCATAGCATGACACATAATCAGATTGCCACTTGTTTCTTTCTGATTTTAATTTCGACTGCTCAATTTTCTTTTATTTTCTAAGACATTTGAGGAGGCTGACACAAAGCATGATGGAAGAATTGACAAAGAAGAGTGGCACAATCTTGTTCTTAGGCATCCCTCTTTGCTGAAGAACATGACTCTCCAGTACCTCAAGTAAGAAACCCAGGCTGTGCTCATCGAAACTCTTCTTTCTTTCCTTTTTCTAGTTTTGTCATTTTGGTTTAGCTTAATAGTTTGGATGCAATGCTCTACTAATTTTCTATACTTGACATTTTCAACTTGATACTTGCAATGATCAAATAGTTTACTAATTTTATTAAATGACGTGATATTTTTCTAAGTAGAGGAGTGATAAGGTTTGTGGTACACAATTGGCTGCTAAACTTTTAATATCTCACAGAAGGAAATAATGTAGTGTAGTCGGTCATGTACTTGAATCTGACAAATTTGAAATACTTAGAGAACAGAATGCTGCTTTGCAACTGTGGGGTTCTCTGTTAGCCCATTTGAAATTTATGCTTTATTATTGATGTACTTCTGAATTGTTTCTGTTTCTCTTAGACAAATTTGATGAAGGCAAGCTATTTGATATATGGACTTGTCTCAGAAGCTTTAGGTCTAGTTTTCGATCCAGAAATGCATTGTGCTTTAAATTGACTTATTTGTACATTATTTCGGGTTTCCCTTTTGGACCACCATGAATAATATATGATACACCGCCGATTTTCCCTTGTCTTTTCTTGAAGTATTTCACAAACTTGTATTGCCATATTTGGACAGGGACATCACCACTACATTTCCAAGCTTTGTCTTTCATTCTCAAGTTGATGATAACTGAGATTCTTGGAGTTCTTTCAAAATGAACATCAGAAGCTATGCTGGTGGGGGCTTGATATGGTCTTCGATATTGGGTTGTTGGATTGGCAGAGATTGTAGTGCTCTCAAGGATGTTGCGCGTGGGATTCGAGAACTTCATTTGTCAACCTTGTTTCGTTCATGTCCATGTCTGGATGCGTTTGGATAAGATGTAGCATCTGTCCAAAGTTTCCCTTTTTGTTCTTTTGGCTGGCCCGCAATCGGATCCAGTTCTCTGAAGCTTCCGTCTTCTGTACAGGATAGGAACAGCGTTTTGAGGATTTAAATTGTG
>CM014272.1:5941434-5966215 GCA_004135705.1 Alloteropsis semialata
GACTGGAGCGCTGGGTTTTTCTAACACATGGATTTTCTCCGCTACGAAAAATAGATGGACGGATTTACTAGGACTAGAACCGTGTAACTGAGGTTGTCTAGCTCCAATGGTTGCTTAAAAAGATTTCCGCGTGTAAATTGCACATGTATAATGATCTATATATTAGATAGATAGCGATTTCTTGTCAAATTACTATCAACCGACTTCATGAAACTAGCAATCGATGATAGATGGTATAGCCTAAAGAATGATGCCTTGACCTTAGATGTCACGTTACTTTTTATCCCACTAGGTTTGTTTATATTTATTCACCATTGCCGCCGTTACAAAAGACAAAATGCAAGTTGAGAGAACAATCAATAGATCCACCCTAGCCGCCTCCCATGTTAACATCAGTTTCCTATTGGAGTCCGTTAGATTGTGCATGTTCCGATAAAGTTTCTATTTTGATAGGTTCGCTGCAAGTTTATTTTATTTATTTTAAGAAAACATTTTTTTCAGTTAATATGCCGTCGCAAAACTCTGACTAACTAGAAGTAAAAAAAAGAGTGAGGCGCACTATACATAACAAAACAATATTGGTATCACTTTCAAACCTGATCGCACAACCTTTTTTTGTGCACAACAAAATCCCAACTTTTGTACACATCAACCTTACATTCCATATTTCCATGGCTTTCTTTCGCTGTCAAACCTTGCTATTCAGACGAGGACCCTGACGTGCATTGGCATCTGGGGAAAAATTGAGCCGACTCTGACCGCACAGCACGGATTGGATAGCCATGGCGGCCCGGCGTCACGGTCAGCCATGTGGAGAGCAACAACGACGGCTTTCATTTGGCGAGTAAATGGAAGGGCCTGACGTGGAGATTAGTGCGATTGTCAAAACTGGACCAGGACAGCAAGGCAAGTACAAAGACCAGTCATTTGTTTAGTGACCATGAGAGATCCACATCACAAGTCCAAGTTTATACCATGGATAGATGTGATTCAGACCATCATGAGCCACCAGCTATACATCATTTGTTTTTAGAAGAATTTTATATATACTCTTATTACGAGACACTTCATTTCGACGGGACAATGTATTGACCAATACTATAACATTCCGTTTATACAATACAAAACTATAATTATAAATAAGTATAAATGTGAATCTAAGGACACCGGTTTTGTGTTACAAAAATTGTATATGTATTACAACAGAAGTAACTGTTGGTCAAAGGTTGCCCTAACAAAAAGGAAGAAGTGCGTCTTAATTTTAAGCAGAGCGAGTAGCTATGACAGGAGCCAAGCGGTTCCAGAGCTAGTATTCTTCTGTAATAAATCCCACCAAAACAAAAAATGAATAAATCTCATGGCTCAGTTTTTTTTTTCTAAGAAAACAAGGGATTAGCAAAGGATGCAGGAAAAATAGGCCAGGGTAATATTTGAGTCACTTGTCGATCAGGTGTTCCGCAATCATGTTATCGACAGAAACTAATAAGAGTTTCTTTCCAGCAGATCCAGACTGTCAGACAGAAGAGAAGTGCTCACCTGACAAACATGGGGATCTCATGTATGCTGCAACTGAAAGAGAACAAAGCGGCCATAGATTTTTTATAAACCAGGGACGATTGCATGAGTGATCTGCCAGCCAGTGAAGCGTGCCAGGACAAAAGAGGCAAGAGGAACTGTTTACACAGTAGCCTACAACTGATCTTCATCTATTTGGCTTCTTCTTCCAGGATGATTGAGTATTGCGGCTTATGATTCAGATCGCCTCGATCATGAGCATGAACTGCACCTGATTCGAAAGAAATTTTTTTCCTTCTGGTGTTCCTTTTTATATATGTTGACTGCAAATTTGCAACTTCACTTTAAGGAACTTACCTGCAAAAGTTACCCGTTGTGCTCGGATAGGAGTTGCATTGCCATTCGTAACATTGTGTAGATACAATCATACATGGGAAGATAAAAGTTTAGAACATCATCAAGAAAAAGCATCCAGTTGGTTAAGGGTTTCTTCAGAAGTTTACAAAAAATCTGAAGACAAAAAATGATCTACACCGTGTTGCATTTTGGTATTTGCTTTTAAAAGCTGGAGCTGCCAGGAGCTCAAAACATCAAAAAATTAGAGCGGCTAGGACAATGGACATGGAACAAACAAGAGCTGAGAGAAAGGTGATACTAGATACAAATCCTATGTGTGCTTCATCTCCACAGGGTATCTGCCATGCAGCTTTCTCCGTGGGTGCAGCTTCGAGATTCTTAAGCACCCACAAACAGGAATCCGAATGGGTTTCCTTTTTTCTGTAGCGTAGGAGCAGAACTGGGCTACCAAACTCAACTGTTGCATACCCACTGCCATCAAGAGGCTGCAATTAAACATCAAAGTCAGTAGTCAACAAAGAGTTTCTTTAGAAATGTTCTGACAACTGATTATATAAAATACGTCAATGAGGAGTAGACCAAGATAAACAAGAAAACATGTATTTTAAATTTCAGAACACCATGTGCATTTCAAGTATGTTGCAGCATCGTAGAACATGTAAATGGCAATGTGGGCAGAGTGTCCATCGCCAGGAAATATTGGTAAATGACAACATGGGCAGAGTGTCCATCGCCAGTAAATATTGCTTTCTACATTTTTTTTACTTTCCTACACGTTGAGCATGGGCATCTAATAAACAAGTATTCCACCATATATCATTTCCTAGCAAAAGCAAATCAAATGCAATAACAAAACTTCCCGTTCACGATCTGTGTTGCCTGATCGCCATAATTTAGTTGTATATGCTGTATATCCCAACTTCAGACCATTCCAAGATAAACGAATTTAAGACAAGGATATACAGTACAAAAAAGTATTAAGCTCAAACTCAATTGAGACAAGTAGGACCTAAAAAGCAGAACTATACGATAATATTTATTTTCAGTTTGTTACTTGCAAGAATCATCTAGTTCTCATTTCCTGTCTCCCGGATGACGGGATGACTATACATACAGCTGAAGTTATTTTCCAGAACCTAGTAATTCAGAATTATAAGCAGCACCAAAATGTTTTTTTTCAAGAAATTTTGTGGAAACTCTTTTAAGTTAGCACGAACAAGGGATGGCCCATACCAGTTGCATAAATCCATAGACACTGGTGAGATATTATTTGTGCACCAAAGCAAAACTAATAAGAAATTATTAAAGCTGCAGGACAGCCTATCTCTACTTATTACTTATTAGGCAGGCATATATCTGCTATTATTATGCATCAACATGTCCCAACATAAGAGTTTTCAATGTTTCAGCATGCATTATTTAACGCCCATCATAGAGATCATGTAACACTAACTACCGCCAAGTTGTTGAATATTTTAAGCATTCATGCAAATCAATTTCTCACTTGATAAGGCGAACCTGGATGCTCTATTTGGAGACAGAATTTTCAGTACAACAGCATATCCATAGATAGGAGGTTACAAGCATAACGACAACAAGTGATGCTCTCTACGACAGGTAGGAGGAACCAAATAATTCAAATTAATAGTGTTTTATTGCCAATGGTAGTCTTTAGGACCTTACTGGGTATCTAGCATGGAGAGGCAGGTCTATCACAATGTTACAGTTTGTTAAAGTGCTTGGCCTGATATCAAAATGAATCTCAACAGCTGACCGGTTGGATAGAGCTGAAGGGAGTTCAAGGTTAGTGTCCCCAAAAACAGCAACATCAAGAAGAACTGCAAGATTAAAGAAAAGCTTAGTACAATGCAAATAACAATGCAGTTGCAGTCTTTTTCAGAGTTAGAATTCACCTTTGCGCTCAACAAAATGCTGTAGCTCAAATGGGTCAGCAAACACCCCATTTGGGAGCTTTTTAATTACCACGAGATGGGCATCATATCCATCAAGGAAACTAATCATAGCATCTGGACAGACGCCAAATTTCAGAGAATAGACTAAACGACGGTGAGAACCTTCACCAACCAGTTTCCGGTGCAGTTCTGAGAGTGTAGGCACTTCAACAGAACCAGCAAGTCCTTTGCACAATTCACCAGAATCAGACATTTCAGCTAAGTCGAGATACGCATCGCCGATGTATGTCTTAGAGCAGGGCATACATTTGATGGATTTGTGTCTTCCACCTGACTGTGCAGTAGAATAATTAAAACACAACAACATAAGCATCAAACAAGTCTGAACAGAAGAAGGGCCTAAAATCCAAAGCACTACCACCTTTTTTTCGTAACTAGTAGGGCGCATCTTCAAATCTAACTTGGCATAGGTTCGTGCTCCCTAGAGTTACCACTGCGGTGAATTTCAGCATATGCATGACTGCAGCGTTCATAGCATTCTATTCGCGTTACTTTTAACCACACCACTGAACCTAACAAGTATGCAGCTACAAATGAACAATTCCACCCCTTCCACAGCCTATACATGAACGCGCACCACAAACGCAAATCCGAATCAACGAGGAGTCGCCAAAATTCCGTAGAAAATTGCGCATAAGTAAATCCCCACGAGCCAGGAGCACCAGCCCACCCGCACGAACCTGCTCAGCCGACGACGAGGCGGCGGTAGCGCCGGAGATCCAAGCGGCCGCGAGCGCCATGGCAAGCAGGCGCGGCCCGGCCCCCGCTAACATTTGTTTAGGCGGAGAAGGCGCCGCGACGAAGTTGGGGGGACAGAGACCAGAGGAGGAAGTAGGGTGCGTGCTACAGGGCGTCGCCGGCGTCGGGGAGGGGGAGCGCCCGCGAGCGGAAGAGGCCTCTGCCTGGTCGACGGCGAGCATGCGTGGGGGCTGGCCTGGACTTGGACTAGCTGGTCCGGCCCAACCAGTTTGGGTGAGCCAACTGAACTCAATACGCACTCCCTGTGGTTTTTAATAGATGTCGTATCAGCTTTATCCTAAGTCAAAATTATAAAACTTTGACCAAATTTATAAAAAAATATAGTGACATTTATAATATCAATTATATATACTATTAACATATATTCTATGGTGAAATCAACGAAACAAATTTGATATTGTAGATGTTTTTATATTTTTGTATAAACTTGGTCAAAGTTGGATAACTTTGACTTAGGACAAAGCTAATATGACATGTAAAAAAAACCGGAGGGAGTATAAGGCTTTCTATTGTCGTCATGGAAGTGCTACTTTTTCAGAGAAGCATTTTCGTTTACCATCCAAAAATGCAAAGGGAGTTTTATTGTTCGCTGAGAAATAGTATCACAAATGTTTTTTTAAAGGAAATAGTATCACAACTGCACTGAAAGAACATGAGAATTCTTTCATAGACACCATTGAGCAAGCTTATTTATTCATTCATTCATCGTCCAAGACTTGCACGCACTTGGCACGCAAGCATGATGAATCGACATATTCACTGTGCCCTTGTACGGTGGCGATAACTTCTGGCTCTAGATTGCAGCATCGGGTTTCTTAAACATCCCTGGCTCTCCACGCCCTGGGAGCGTTTCGCGCGTCCTCAGCTCGCACGGGAGGATTTTATGGGTCCTTGATCCATTCCCATGGTGCCACGTTGCTTGGACTGCGCAAAAGCGCTCTGGACAGCACAAGTCAACGAGAAGCACGCCGAAAAAGCGAGCGGCAAGATTCTCTCGTGCGTGCACTAGGCTGAGTCGCTGTCACGGGTGCCGTTCATACATGAGCCGTGTGGATTGGCCGCTCCTCTGAACCGCTGACTGGTGGGCTCATATCGAGCTGGCCCACTGGTAGCGGCAGGTACCCACGAACAGGCGGAGGAAAGATTAAAAAAAACACCCGGTTCTCCCCCACCCAAGGGCCAAAGGAGCGCACGACCAGTCCAATCGGGATGGCGCAGGCGGCGCCGCTCCTCTCCCCCTCCCGTACCTCGCCCCCTCCCTCTCTCCGCGCCTCTCTCCTCCCGTACGCGCCTGCCACCTCCTTCTCTCTGCGCGCCCTCCCTCTCTCTACTGATATCAGGTAGTTTGAGCCGGAGCCCCTTTTATTCTTTAGAGTAAGCGTTGTTCTTGAGGGTCTGCGTCAGAAGGTTGCTACTGACTCTGTTACCATTTGTGATTTGAAGGATGAAATTGATACTCTGAAAGAGACGAAGGCAACGCTTGATCGGGCAACTAATGAGCTTCATGCGCAGAACGATAAAGTTGTTCTTGAGCTTAATTCTCTTCGCAAAGATCGTGAAGATTTGATTAATTCTGCATGGGATCATGAGCTCAAGCTGCACAACTTGTACAAGGAGGCTTTGCTTTGCTTTGGAACGGAGCCTCTTGCTTTTCCTGAGAAGGAGCCTACCCTTGAGAAGTTGTTTGGCTGGATCGAGAACGAATTTGCTTCGCTTCCCAATGTTATCCAGTCTGTTGGTGATTTCGCAGTTTCTGTCTGTTCATACAACCTGCTGAAGATACTGTCAGACAATGGCTGTGAGCACTACAAGGCTCTGTTCCGAAAAGGATATCCTTATCCGGATGCGAAGGACCCTGCGGATAAGAATTCGTTTTTGTCAGACATCATGATCGTGAAGGCATTGTTTTGCAAAAATTTCTGGGTTGCCAGCGGTCGAGCAGCGGCTCAGAAAATTTCTTTGGATCGACTTGCTAAGTACTCCACGTTTCCTTTATTGTTTTGCTTTGTCTTCGATCAGTTGACTTATGCTGTTCTATTTATTAACTTTGTGCTTTCAGTTGAAAGAGGCGAGCGCACAGGAGAAGGCTGACGCCGAATCTGCCTCTAGGGAAGTGGCTGCCCAAGCTCCTGCCGAAGCTTCCGGCTCTGGTGCTGCTACAGCTGGTGCTGCTACTGCCGAAGCTGGTGCTGCTTCTTCCTCCCAAGGGCATGGTAGCCAAGGAGCTTCTGGAGTTGATCCCCAGGTCTAAGGACCTTTAGATTGTAATTAGAGTTCGCACTTGTTAAGTGGGCAGATCTTTTGAACCTGTATATTTGTGTATATTCAGGGTGATGAGGTGCTTGAACTTACTCCACTGGCCATGCGTGATGGGCCACTTTGTATTTCCGGCTTCGCCTGGAAGGAATATCAACGACGCTATAGTGACTTTTTGGAGTATTGTCACGAGTTTTATTGTTGTAATGAGTTCGACATCTTCGATTTTTTTACTGCGTTTATTGCTCATGGCTCAGATCGAGTTGAGCTCGCTGTGAAGAGGAATGCCGAAGCTATTTCCCTGGACATTCCAAAGATGGAGACGTTGAAAGTTAGTCCTGATGACAAAGACTTTGCGTGTGTTTACAATGCTCCTCGCTTTAGGTCTCGCCATTCTGGCGAGGAGTTTTATAGATATGTGTTTGAGATGTTTTGAGAATGTTTAATGTAAAAGTCTGTAACATGTGATGTAATTACGACTTTCGATGAATGAATATGGACTCGTTCTGCCTTCGCTTTTGAGAGAAACGCCTCCTCCCCTCAAAGCGAGTTTATATTTATTCATGCGAAGACGAATATCTTCATTACCTGTGCGAAGCCGCTCCTATAAGTTAGTGTGTGTTTTATGTTTGAACGAAAGAGATTGAACTTGATTTGCCTTTGTTTTTGAGAGAAACACCTCCTTCCCCCCAAAGCAAGTTTATGCTTTTCGTTTAAACTCTCAACTGTCGAGCATTTTTTACGATGATTTAGTTTGAGCCGGAGCCCCTTTTATTCTTTAGAGTAAGCGTTTCTTGCATAAAACGATCTGAGCCGAAGCCCCTTTTACTCCTTAGAGTAAGCATTTTTTGTATATTAAAAACAGTTTGAGCCGAAGCCCCTTTTACTCCTTAGAGTTAAGCATTTTAGATCTGAATTGGCCTTACCTTAGGTAGGGTCAATTTAGTTCTATTTGGTTTATCGAATACCGGCGATTTGGTCGAAGCCAATCGCTTTCGATACAACTTTCTCTTGAGGAATAGCTCGTTTATATATTTCGCACGAGTTACATTCAGCACCGCCTCGTTAAAAACCTCACCCCTAGTAAGGGTTCCCCTGTGAGGAAAAGAGTACGGGCCTTTTGAAGGAAAAAAAAATAAAAATCTACTTACTAATTGACTTCGTTTATAGATTACAAAGCCAAAGACCATCAAAAAACTTCATGTAGTCATCAAGCTTCTCTTCATGCCTGATCTTAACAACAGAACCGTCCTCTTCCACCTGCAAAGCAAACAACAAACATATTGGCTAAACGGCAAAGGAAGAAAGAACTGATATCTGACAAATGAAGCCAAGAAATGGAAACCGGTTTGAATGGACATCTCCAAACAGAACCGACACCTGCATGCTCTATTTCCTTAGAGGTGCTTTTTTTTGGTAGGGGAAAAAAGAAAATGTCGGTGGAAGTTTGTACCCAGTACTCCGGTGGTCTCAACTTCAAGTTATAGGTGGAAGCCATACTCATGCAGTAGGCACCTGCATCATGAACAACCAGTCCAGCTCCCTACAAGGGCAATATGTCAGAAGGGAATACATGAGACTAATCATCAGAGAAAACATAATGGTGTTGACAAATACCTCATCAGGTGTTGAAAGCTCCCTATCTTTTCCAAGAAAATCTGCAGATTCACAAACTGGTCCAACAATATCAAAGGTCGCTACTTCGGCACCAGGAGAGGGGGGGGAGACAAGTTCAATATGCTGCAACATGAGTAATGGTTCAACGGAAAGTAGATTAAAGCGCTGAAGTAAACTTCCGTGAATTTAATTTTTATTTATGCAGTTAACATGATTTTCTATGCACTTGAATGACAAGAAAGATGCTGAGCAACCCAAACATAAGTGCACACCGGCTATATACAAACATATGCCATCATACTGTGTGTCCCAATATCATAATAGTGCCTCATTAAGTCGCAGCCATCCCTGAGTGTCAGGATGCATAGTTGACCAAGTGCCCATCAAAAAAAGAATCAGCAGCAGAACCAACAATAATAAAAGAAATCTATGGCAAGAATATAGCAATATACTATCATTTTAAAACTAGACTAAAATTCAGCACATTACTTAAAAGAGTTAAATGACGGGCGTGTTTGTTTCCGGTTCTCTCAGCCACGCTTAGATTCTAAGGTAAGCGAAAATATTCTCGATTCTCGATATTCGCTTATTGTAGTTCAAATCTCAGAAATTGGATTATCACAAAAGCGAGAATAAGCGAAAATAAGCAGGGTGTTTGGTGGATTCTCGCTTATTTTCACCGATAAGCTGATTATAAGCAGAAACAAACAGGTGATGCTGGGGTAATATAGGTGTGTGGTTGGAATTTCTTAGCCTTCACCAGTTAAACATATAAAAAGTAAATTACTATGATTGTAAAAAGTAATATTAGTTAAACATATAAAAAGCAAATTACTATGTTTGTAACAAGTAACATTCATGAAACTGTGATATCCAAAAGCTACATGTATCATAGTATATACTTTTTGCACCTGGCAAAGTGGTTACTATCCTTGATACACAACCAACGGTATCTTTTGGAGTAATCATGGTTCTAGAGATGGGAGGGAAACTTTAACGTAGTAGTAGTAACACTCATCGCCATTGATAAGATCTAAACAAACCTGGTATGCTCCATATAGACTAGGTCTGATGAGTTCTGCCATGCTACCGTCAACAACAATGAAATTCTTTGTACCGTTAGATTTAACACCAGTTACTCTATTGACGAAGCAGCAAGTATTAGCAATCAAGGATCTTCCAGGTTCAATGACAAGAGTAAGATGTCGGGAGAGCACTAATTCTCGCACCTATGACAAAAAAATTAGAATAAGCATAGTGAATCACAGCATAACTGCATAAGCTAACTTTCCATATCACAAAAGTGAAACTGCTCTTTTAAAGAAAGCGAATGTGCATGCAAAGATATGAATCAGAAGCATGGTAAGGATGCTGAGCTTACCGTGTTGATGAGATCCATAGGTGTAGGCATGACTGCGTCGGTGTGGTGGTAATCTATTCCCAAACCACCTCCGATATTCAGGTACTCCAACTCAAAACCTTGTGCTCGAATTTCATCAACATAATTCACCATAAGAGTTGCAGCATCTCTGAATATATCAACCTAAAACAATTGGAACACTTTATATACATGTAAGAAAGAAACTGGTATTCTGCACAGAATACCGCCATGTCAAGAAAGAGTAAAATGGTTTGAGAACTTAAAAGTTCTCCACAGGGGACACATAAGCTCAAAAGGTTACTCAGCTCAAACTATGTGTGAGTTCAGTTTGCAAGACAAGCCATCATGCACTTTTAGGGACTTTTTGACCAAAAGTAAAGGTCCGCATCAGATCACTTAATTCATTATGTGGAAGATATACCTATTGATTCAGTCATTATGCATCTTAACTTCAAAATAATTGGTTGATTACATGGTCATCTTCACTCAATTGCTAACAAAATGCAGGCTGATTTTTTGATTTTTTATATTTATATTATAAGGCAACAATTCTCTGTGCACATGTTGTAAATTCCATACTTGCCTCACACTGAACATGATAGTTCATGGAAAGTAGTGCTATATAGAGCTATGAATCACATTTGTATTATTGAAAGATTTTGGACTTCACTACAAGAATATCAACTTCAAAGTTTCAGAATTAACAAAGCTCACAAACTTGGCAGTTCAGCAGTGAGAGAGCAAGGTGCAAATCTGATCTGGCGGCAGCAAAACACAATCCAACCATATAGTTCAGAAGCGAACGAGTAAATAAGAATCCTTCTGAGATCAAATATCAATTACGGTATGGCTATGGCAGTGCTATCACTTATATGACATCCCCAGACATACAAATATAATTTAAATTTCTAAAATTAAATAGATATAATTGCATTTAATAAATATCAAAGTCCAATATTCACTCGTTAAGCATGACATAATGCAATGTGGCCATTGTTCACTGGGACAGTAAAAACTTAACTGCCTGCTACAAAGTGGCTGTACACCTGAAACAAGATGTTGCTTTTACTACTGCTGGAATTACATTCATGGTTTAAAAGGCGGTAAGGCGAGGCGAGCGACCCCCTTCCAGACGCCTAGGCGAGTAAGGCGGACGCCTAGACGACGCCATACAAATATGTTACTATATAATGTAACTAAAATTCAGAAGCATATTAGACCTTAATATTGCCAATTTTTAGCATATATACATAGTTTTAGACCATAATAAAGATGGTAAGTACTAGACTACTAGAGCACAATATGAAGTAGCAAAACAGCAAAGCTGAGATGTCTCAGTTGCCAAAAACTAGTCTCTAATGGCATGGCTATGACTTAATAAGTAGTGCTGCTAGTGCACATCATATAAGAAATAGCAAAAGAAATCTGAAATCTCTCATCTCTCAGTAGTCAGTAGCCATCGTCAAACTCTCCAAGGATGCTGCTGGCTGCCTCCTTATCTCCTCCACCAACATTGGCATCATAAGGATCATCCTCACGATCCGTCACATCTGCATCGTCAAAGGGATCTTGATTTTCTTCATCCTCTTCATTTTCTGAACCCACAACCCAGCTCTTCCTGAACCACAGTAGGTGCAGAATTTCTTGCACGCTTCTTGTGGGCTCTTCTTGGTAAATTTCCAAGGTTCGAAAAAACGCTAGGCGCTAGGCCGCTGCCAAACGCCTAGGACGCCTAATCGTCGATTAAACGCACTTAGTCGTTACTCATATATTAATACAATAATAATAAACTCCTATTCTGTCAGCCCATTGGCCATTGTACAAAGAAAGGTCCATCTCTTTCCTCTCTGTACCCACGATATGGGCTGAGGCTGAAATTGCTGGCCTATCTACACGATATGGGCTGAAATTGCTGGCCCATCTACAACTCAGTGCCCTGTTCGGCTGTTCCTAGAAGACCAGAACTAACCCTACGACACGAGCCGCCGCCGGTCATCTCTCCCCAATCTCTTCGACTTCCTTCTTCCGCTTCAGCGCGTGCGCGTGGTGGCGTGGTAGGAGGATTGCGCGTGGATTGACGGGGCAGGGTAGGACAGCCGCAATCATCTCTCCCCCCAATCATCTCATCGCGCTGCTTACTCCGTGGTGACGAGGACGAGCATGGGGTGGCGGGTAGGGGTTGCGCCGGCGGCGACGTGAGGAGAAGGAGCAGCCGACAGATTCCTTCTGGTAAAACTAGTTGTCGCCCCTAATCTACAGCTCTCGTTCTGTTTTTTATCCTCTCGCCAATGCTCCTAGCCTGCACGAGCTTCTTTTTCCGGTTCCCTGCCCGCCGGCCCGTACCTCCACGTTTAATTGGACGTTTATGGCCTAAACGACGCGCTGGGGCTCCGATTCACGCTTAGGCGCGCCTAAACGTACGTTTAATAACGTTTTTTCGAACATTGTAAATTTCTGCCACGAAGTGACTGATGCTCCAACAGCTTCATCAACTTGGTCCCATGTAAGGTCACACTCACAGCCACGACCAACTTGAGGGTGTAAATGCAGTGAGTCAGCCCACTCATTATCCCAATCAAACTCCTCAACAACCAAAGGATCAAAGCATTTTCCCTTCTCCTGCCGCAATTTTTGGAACCTGGTTTTCATCTTCCGGTTGTAGGAAACAAAGACGATAGAATTTAACCTCTTATGCAGCAACTTTTTCTTGGATGGGATAGCAAAGCTCTGCCTGATCTTCTCCTTTGCATGATCCATTAATGCTTGAACCTCTGGCATTGCTGGTTCTTCATCTCCATCAACCACCCTAAGCACAATAAGAAGTGGGGCTGAAGCTCTAAGAAAATCTTCAACTTTATTCCAGAACTCCCTTTTCGGCTTCCGAGCAGGATCAGTCGTGGGATCATACTGGCTGGCAATTGAAGATGGACTTGTCATTGTGCTGCAGCTACATAAAAACCAAAGAACCCAAGCACATCATATGGTTAATGATCTGTATTGTTTATATAGGCTAATGGGCAGTTTAGCACAGAGCAAAGGACAGTACAGCCTAGAGCAAGCAACTCACACTTTAATTAGCAGTAAAGAAAATTATAGTATAATATGTCAGAAAAGTATAGGAATCAGTAATCTTATTACCCATTAGCACAAAGCACAAGAACATAGAATAGAAAAAGCTATATCACTACTGCACAGTTCTATAAACAAGTATAGGAATCAGTAATCTCATTACCCATTAGCACAAAACACAAGAACATAGAATAGAAAAAGCTAGATCACTACTGCACAGTTCTATAAACAAGAGTGATTAACAATGTACAGTGGACCACAGGAATCTGCATAAACAATCAGAGTCCCTAAATGTTCTAATTAAGCATAAATAATCAGAGTCCCTAATGTCCTAATCAGAGATTAGACTACCAGTGGACCACAGTGTCCTAATCAGAGATTAGACTACCAGTGGACCACAGTAGTCTGCATCTACAAGACAAAACATAAGTATACAAGCCAGAAGTGGAGAACCCTGTGTCACGTGCTCTGTTTTATATGCATAGCAACAAGCTAACCACATGCACAGCCAATCAAAGCTATAAAGTAATAGAGAGAGGGGAGATTGAGAGGAGGAGATGCATACCTCGCTTCCAGGTGCCCAGCGAGAAGGCAGGTTGGAGCTGGGGGCCGGCGGGAAGGCAGGAAGAGATGGGTCCAGGTGCCTGGCAGAGAGCAGCAGATCGATTTGGCAGGCTTAAATCGAGCTGCAGACGGTGGGCTTCGGTTGCTGCTGGAGGGGGGCGACGTGCGGAGACGAGCGGGGCAATGCGGAACGCGCAGAATCGATGCGCCGCCGGCAGGAATCGCCACCATGAGAAGGGGCGGACTGGTGGGCCTCTGGTTCGTCCGTCAATTTCTCTCCCTCTCTCTCCTCTACCTCCCACCCTCTAATCTATAGCTCGTGATTTCTTCCCGCCAAGCAGGCGGAAGGCACGGGAAGTCCTAGCGCGGGCGCTATTTCTTCGCGCACGCGGTCTCTTTCCGCGCGCGGGCTGTATTTTCACGAGTAAAGCTTCCGCCATGGGCGCCTAGGCGATGCGCGGGCGCCTGATCGAGAAAGGCAGACGCCTTACGCACGCCGATCCAGGAAGTTTCCTTGCCTAGATGACTAGGCGACGCCTTTTAAACCATGATTACATTTATAGTGACGTTGAAAAAAATACTATATAAAAAGAACAAGACGTTAACAAAAAAAAGTCCGCATCAGATCACTTAATTCAGTACGTGGAAGGATATACCTCTTGCTTCAGTCATTATGAATCTTAACTTCAAAATAATTGGTTGATTACATGGTCATCTTCACTCAACTTGCTAACAAAATGCAGGCTGATTTTTTGATTTTTTATGTTGATATTATAAGGCAACAATTCTCTGTGCACATGTTGTAAATTTCATACTCACCTCACATTGAACATGATAGTTCATGGAAAGTAGTGTTATATGGAGCTATGAATCACATTTGTATTATTGAAAAATTTTGGACTTCACTACAAGACTAGCAACATCAAAAATTCAGAATTAACAAAACTCGCAAACTTGGAATTNCCCCCCTCCCCTCTCTCCCTCCTGTAGTCCCTTCCTCTCAGGCAATATCCAAAAGAGAGTGCATCTACTGATTAAGCATGACATAATGCAATGTGGTCATTGTTCACTGGGACAGTAAAAACTTAATTGCCTGCTACAAAGTGTTTGTACACCCGAAACAAGATGTTGCTTTTACTACTGCAGGCAAGCTCAGAATAACAAATGCAAGGAATTACATTTATAGTGACATTGAAAAAAATACTTTATAAAAAGAACAAGACGTTACCTTTGTAATAGTAGACCCCAGATGACAATGAACGCCAACCAATTTGATATAATTCGAGTATGACTTGATAGAGTCCAAAAACCATTGCAATTTCTCATTGCGGATCCCGAATTTGGAAGTTTTGTTTCCAGTGGCAACATATGGATGCACCTGTTGAAAGAAAAGTTCAATTTTGTCTTAGAAAAAAAAATCTGAACTGCTCCAGTCACATTCACACCAAGATATCTCAATTAGGTGTAAAATCCAAAACTTCGCTAACATGTCAGTCCCTTTACTATTCTACAACAATTACCAACTCCAATGAATCCAGTCCACTAATCTCTTCCGTTTCCCCTATATGATTTGCTTGAGCAGCTTGCCCTTGGCAGAACGATGCTCTTTTCTGGCTCCCTGAAGCTGGCAAGCAGTGGGGCTTTTAGCCTAATAACGTCATGATCTAGACAAACGAAACCGAGTATACATGATAGTACTAGGCAAAAACTGATAACTATTCTGTACGGATGGGTCCTCATTAATGACTTTGTTGGGAAAATGGCCCAGCCCATTAGCAGATGGCGGCCCATGTAAAGGCCTAAGGGCCTAGTTGTAAATATAATATTTACCAGGGGCTTGGGGGCAAATTGCCACCCTCTCTCTCCTCTATATAAAGGACCCACAGGGTCAAGAGAAGGGGGCTGATCCTTGGAGTATCCCTAACTTCATTGTTATTCGTTGACTTCTCCACCTTCACCCTCTCCTCGCCTGTTCGTAGGAAGTAGCTCCCCAACAGACTTCTCCATTGAACAAACATTGTTAGGCTTGGGCTATTATTGGGCTTTAACAAAACGTCATGTCCTACGGGCCTGAGAGAAGTTGAGGCCAACTGAGAGTTGATTAGGTGTAGGTACAGAAATTAGCCATGTCCTTTGGAACAACCAGTACAATATATAGGGGGCCTCGCCGGTTGGCAGGTATGGCCGACGCCATAGCTCGCCATATCGGTAGATCCACCCCTGCTCATGCAGTCATGCTTTGTGTGTTTCGGGGAGCGCTAGAGGATATCATACCTGCGGATCCACATCTGGATTTATTCTAAGCAAAACAGGTACTTTCTTTCCTGTGTCTCTTGCAGCTTTGACAATATTCTTCAAATCAAATTCGCTATCCACATTCACAAATACTCCGCTCTCGGCAGCTAATTTAAGATCTTCCAGTGTCTTCCCGTTTCCGTTAAAGATACACCTGATCTTCGAAACACAAACTGAACAGAGTTACTTCCTCTTCAGAATAAATGTCACCACAATCTATTCTAATCCATCCAATTTGAAAACCAAATAATATACAACAGCAGAAAGGCATTCCTCCCTACACGAAGTAGAAATGTAAGAACAAGAGCAGCACCTGGTGGGGTCGAATCCCGCTTGGAGGGCGAGGCGGAGCTCGTTGCCACTGACGAGGACAGCGCCGCAGCCGAGCTCGCGCAGGAGGCGCAGAACGGGGAGGTTGTTGTTGGCCTTGACGGCGTACCCCACAACGGAGCGGAGCCCCTGGAGCGCCTCGCGGTAGGCGGCGAAGTTGCGGAGGATCTGCGGCTTGCTGTAGAGGTAGAAGGGGCTCCGCGCCGCCGCTGCCATCGCGTCCTCCACCCGCACACCCTCGCAGTACAGGTAGCCGTCGGCGCCGCGGCGGAAGCAGTGCTTCGGCGCCCCGGCCGCCGGCGGCGGCTGCGGCGGCGTGTACCGGGAGGCCGTGGAGACGGAGGCGCGCGCGGATGACAGGCGGCCATGGTGACGGGGGAAGGATACTGCGGCGGCGGCGGCGCTGCCGCGGTTGCGGCGGCTGGGTGGGTTAGGGTTCAGGGCGGGGAGAAGGGAGCGCGAGAGCAGGTTCGCTGTCGCCATCGCTAGCGTCAACGCGTCAGCGCGGGATGGGTGGGGGATTTTGTTCCCTGAGCGTGGGTGGGCTGGGGTGTGTGTACACGTGGCTGGGCCGGGAATACTAGGGTTTTAGGGTTCAGGGCGGGGAGAAGGGAGCGCGAGACTGTCCCCATCGCTAGCGAAGCGTCCCCGCGTCGGCGCGGGATGGGTGGGGCATTTTCCATCTGGGCTGGGCTTATTCGGGCCTAGTGTCATTCTGACCTGATTGTTGGATATATTATAAAAGAAAAATCTCAACAGCTAAGCTGAGAACCGAGCGGAACTCGGGTGGCTAGCAGAGGCAGTGGCCACGCTGCCGGCGCGGGTTCGATTCTCTGGAATTGCACGGGTGTCTCCCTAATATATTTGGCTGATACGCCATTATGGGGATTAGCGAGTAGACGGGATACGCCGAGTATTCAGGAAAAAGCAAAAAAAAAACTAATATCAATGCATTTACAACGCCTACGGCTACGCTATCCTGATATACCCCACAAAGGGGTGTATCCCGTATTGGATACGCTGCCAATACGTATCTAAGGAGTATTCAGGAAAAAGCGTATTTCTAGTCTGTACACTTAAATTTCTATTTGTTAGTCTTTCTCATTTTCCTAATTTTAATGTGCATTATTATTTATTTATTAAAAATTTTAAAAAGTATGCACGTATCAATTTTTTTTGAAAAATGGCGGATCCACGTATCCGTATCAGTCTGATACCGATACACATATCTGTGCTGAATAGGCCTACGGAGCCATGGATGGACCTAGTGATCTGACGAAGGTGTACACGTGGTGTGCGTGTGTAGGGTAGGCCTAGTGATCTCACTAACTGTTTAGAACTTTGGGTAAAGCTGAGGGCAGTCCCAAGCATACCATAGCATATGTCACCATACCACCAAGGAAAAAAACTATAGCATCTTGACAGGCACCGAATTCACAAAATAAATTAAACGACGGTGAGAACCTTCACCAACTAAATGTCGTCGCAGCTCTGAAAGTGTAGGCACTTCAACGGCATAACATAAGCAAGCCTTGGAGCAGGGGTTGCATTTGATTGGTCCGTGGGCTTCCACCTGAAGCCGCGAACCTAACAACTATGCAACCACGATAAACGATTCCAAAACCCCTCATTTCACAACCTATACATGAAGGCTCACCACGATCCCAGCCTGTCGGCTGTCATTCATCTTGTACCAGCGGAGGGCATTGTGCGCCGTGCACGACGCCATCCAACAGGCTGTGCGGGCTCGCCCCAGGCCTCCTGCACCTCCACTTCCACAACCGCTTCGAGAAATGCAGTCCCTTCTTTCGAATCCCCAACGTCCCTGCGCTGCTGGCTTCGGAATCTCACTATCAGTCATCGTCATAAAACCTGAACGAAGGAGAGAACAGATCAAATGAATCATGAGAATAAAAAAAGGTGCATAGCCTTTGTGCTATTTTTACCTTCTAATTAAAAATAAAGGCTATTGAAGCGTCCAATATAACTTCGCTTGCACAATTGAGGTTCTTTTGCATGTGTCCATGAGTGGAAGCTGTCACCATGCAGATGGTTCCTACCTTCTGCACTGCGCCATCTTCCTGCTCATGCATGTGTCAAGGAATTGAATCTGACATGAATTTTCAGAAACTCACAGTTCACAAGTTTAACCAATGTTTTATCTTATTTGATATAAATAAGCAAAGCCACATACATATTCCTATAAAAAAAAAGTCACTTCACTTCAAGTCCCCAGGCCATAGTTTGAAATGCATCTTATGCCTCCCCCACCGGATGAGCATTTCTCATTTACATTCCCTCAACCGTGTGTTGTTAAACAACTGAAAATAAATTGATTCCCCAGAACTGGTATAATAGTTGAATTATGATAAGCTGACTCTGATATAGCAAATAGCACTTCTGAATGGAATCCAGAAATACATAAACAGACAACATCTGGCGAATATTTGCAGGACAAAAATAAAGAAATAATCATAAGGCACTAAAAGGCTGTTCTGTCTGGAGTGAGTAACCGGAGAGAAAAGAAAGGATGAATATGTAGTATAGATACTCTACCTGACACGTGTGCACTACAATTTGGACAAAAGCATCAAGGAACATGAAATAGCAAGCAGAGCCATGATGAATTAAAAGGGGTAACATTCAAGTTTTACTTAAACCAATTCAAGCCGAAGTAACAGGGGTACAGTACATAGTATTTCAAACAAACATGGAATTCTGACATAATATGATCTAAACATGATATCTTCCCAATATAACTAGAAGCTACCCATCAAATCAAGAAACACGACTATGATAAACCTATTTAGATGTGTACCTACTTACATAGTTGAGAAACCCTTTTTTGTTAAGGAGTACAGTAAGCTCATCTTTTTTTCCTTGAATACATAGGAGATCTGCGTATCATTGTACCAAGAGATAAGAAGTTCAAAATAGCCAGATAAAACGAACAAAAACATCGACCAAGATTCCAAGAATGACCAACACTATCCTATTCCTATACAGTAAGCTTATCAGTAGTGAGAGCATTCGCTTTAACTATTATAGGCCCACAGTGAAGAGACATTATAGGACGCACCATTGTTATGTGATAAGCAAACTATTTATTCTGCTGATATAACACAAGGAATGATGCCAGAAAAATGTTTTAGAATTGAGCATACCTTGAAGGTAGATCGAGAAAGGTCTTCCCACAGAAAGATGTTGCATGAAGAAGCAACACATGTAGACAAAAACTAAGTACAATATGTAAGTTGAAACCTCACAGCTGACACCATGAGCCCATGACTCATTAGACACAGAGTTGAGAACAACATTCAAAACTTATACCAGCCACATATCTCAGCTGCTTCCATCTTCATTCTGTATAGTTTGATCCCCTGAAACTAAATATTTATCTACAACTATCTTGATATCTGAAGAGGTCCTTCCATCTTTAGACAGCTCCTCAACTGCTTTATTTATTAAGCCTGTCATTTTCATATTATTACTGTCCACCACGTCTTTTTGGAGAACTTCTTTTAAAAGATCACATCCTTTGCTGGCATGTCCATGTGCTATCAAAAAATTTATGAAATGTAATAGGGAAAAAATATCTAAGTCATAACCTTTCGTCTTCATCTCTTCATAGTAGCTCAGTGCAGTCTCTATTCGACCACACTTGCACAATCCATTCACAAAAGCAGTATATGCTATGTCATTTGGAGCACAACACTTTTCCCTCATTTTGCACCACAAAACAATGGCTTCTTCGGGTCTTCCAGCACTACATAGTCCATCTACCAAGCTTGTATATGTAACAACTGTTGGTGGCTTCTCTTCATCACTCATTTTATTTAAGCAAGCGATTGCTTTGTCAATCCTGCCAGACTTGCTCCAAATATCAATCATAATATTGTAGGTAACTACAGAAGGAAAAAGACCCTTACTCAACATTTCTTCCATAATTTCTTGTGCCTCATCAAATTTACCTGATTTTCGGAATCCATTTATCAAGATATTATGTGCCACCACATCAGGAAGATAGTATTTGGATGAAATGTCACGGAATAGCTCTAATGCATTGTCCATCTCACCACTTTTACACATCCCATTCATGGCTGCGGAGTATGTGATAATGTCAGGAAGAAAACCCATTTTAAGCATGTCATCAAGAAATTGCAAGGCTTCTGTTATCCTGCCACTGCAGCAAAGCTGCTGCACCATCTCTGTGCAGTTCTTAATCCATGGTTTGTGCCCATTTGTCCGTATCTCCCTCAGTAGATCAATGGCAGCACTAGGGTCTTTTCGTCTACAAATGCCATAAAACAATGAATTGTATGTGAACTCCGAGGGTTTCAAACCAAGATCCTTCATTGTGTTAAACATCTCATATGCTTCATCAAGTCTATCAGAGTTGCACAGTTCAAGTATCAAATCATTAAACATCAAAAGCTTTCCCTTGCAATCGAGCCCAATCATTTCCTTTGTGAGATCCAAGGCAAGATCCAGCTTCTTAACCTTACAAAGGCCGCACACAACAATGTTAAACGAATCAGAGTTAGGTTTAACACCTTCACTGATAACAAATAGATGCCCACCACCAGTGCCATCATTACTAACTGTTTGATCACAATGCCCCATGGACCTGAGCAACTGATAAGCTGCTTCTATGTCTCCACTGTTTACAAGCCCTTCTAGAACTACGTTATATAATGAGACAACACCGCTGGGTTTCAGATACTCTGCATTTTCATTGATGAATGGAACAGTGGAAGTGAAATGTCCTTCACTACAGAATGTCTCAGTAATCTTTTTTAGTAAGCGGACATCAGGATCAATCCCCTTGCTCTTCATTTCCTCGAAAAACTGCACTGCCCCCCCTATATTGTTTCCTTGACACAGACCCTCAATTATCACACTGTACATTGCCAAATCCACACCGAATCCACAACTGGCCATCTTGCAAAACATCTCCATGGCCAAGTCAACCCTGCCCTGCTTGGCAAACCCATGGACCAGAACACTCAGTGTCTTCTCGCTTGGCTTCATCCCCAGTGCCTCCATCCTCCCCACCAGCTCAGCAGCACCCTCTACCTTACCCCACTTGCTGAACGCCACCGCAAGCATCGTCAGCACGTGCTCATCGACCCATCCCCTCTCGGTCATCCTCTGGAACACAGTGTTCGCGTCCTCAGGACGGCCAGCGTTGCAATAGCACTGCAAGAGTGGGGTGAGCGTGTACCTGTCGACGCTGTCATCGCCGCACATCGCTACCATCTCGCGCAACCTCGCCTCAGCACTGTCCGCGCGGCCGGCCTTGGCGAGCGCGTCGAGGAGGCAGTTGTACGTGTATGAGTTCGGGGTGCAGCTGAGTGCAGTCCTCGCCGCATCAAAGACGCTGGCGGCCGTGTCGGAAAGGCCAGCGGCGCCGAGGCGGCGTAGGAGGAACCCCAGCGCCCCGGGCGTCATGGGGCAGCGCGAGGCGACCGCGTCTCCGGCGAGGCGGTCAAGGTGCGCGCGCTGGTGCGGGGGCAGGAGGGATGCCATGGCGTTGAGGGAATAGCAGGAGTGGCGGAAGCCCGGCTGCTCGGCGGCCCAGCGGAAGAAGTCGAGCGCGTGGCGCCAGGACGGGAGGCGGAGGATGACAGCCTCCGCGGCGGGCGGCGTGAGGTGCGCGGCGAGGCGGCGGAGACGGGCCGCGTCGCGGGTGGCGCGCGGCCGGGAGAATTCGTCGAGCAGGTGGTGGGCGAGGAAGGACGGGGTCAGCGCGGGCGCCGGGGAGGGAACGGCGCTGGTGGTGAAGGGCTGGAGCAGGGAGAGCGACGCGGGTGCGCGGCCTAGGCGGCCGAGGACATGGTAACTACCGGCGGCGAGCTCCCCGCGCGTGGCTCGCCTGCTGCCACTCGGCCGCAGCCCCGCAGAGCGCCGCCTTGGCCAGCTGCAGCTGCTGATTCAAATCAAGAAAAGAAAATACAAATCAGAAAACTAAGAGCAAAATGGATCAAGGAGAGCGAAACGGATCAAGCACAACTGCACAAGGCGAGTGCTAGCCTGTTGATTGCAAACCCCCGGAAGCTCGGAGATGCTGAGGCTGAGCGGCAACGCCGTCGTGCCCCCGTACCGCGCTCGTGTCACCGCCGCCGCCGAGTGTATTGCGAGCCTGAGTGGCTGCAGCTTGCTACACTCGGTGGATGCAAAAATGAGCCGAGGACAAAAATGAGCGTGGGCCGGGCTGCGGTGAGTGTATGCGTGGCTGGGCCGAGGAATACTCACGGTGGATGCAGGGCCAACTGAACTCAGTGAGCCAATAGGAATGGGCCAAACAGTGGTCTATATTGTTCTATTTTTAAAAAAAGGTCTATAATGTTTCGATTGAAATTCTTGTAAATTCAAAAGTATATCCCAAATGCATATCGGTGGCCAAATCATGGGAGACAAACTTAAGTGGATTTCACGTAGGGACATGGGTCAAACATTGAATACGCTTTCACTAAAGGCTACAGTGAACCCAGACATGCACTAAACTAGCAAACTGAGGGCCTGTTTAGTTGGGAAAGTTTGATGAAGTTTGGAAAGAAAGTTGCTATTGGGAAGCGTGTTCTGTGAGGGGGGCACGGTTGTCAGTGGAAAGAAAGTTGCCAGTTGCCGGCAAAAGTTGCCAATCTAAACAGGGCCTGAATCAATAATTGTGACTTGTGAGTGCATAATTTCATACATGGCCGTCGGCATACTAAACTGTCACCTCCCTGGTGCAAAAATATGGATCGGACATGAATCTCAAGAGATGATGTCCGTTGCTGATCTGGAAATGTAAAAGTGGTGCAGTACAGAGCTCAGCAAAGCAACTCCTCCTCTGAGTAGTGAGTAATGCTAGTTTACAAAGGATGTACACAATTTATGAGAAACAATTATAGAACCTCTCTAAATCTCTATCCACATGTATTATTGCACACACATATTTTCCTCCATTTGTATATATATGTATAATTTAAAATCCACCCATGTGCGACATCCTCGCAAGTGGAAGACTGGCCCCTGCTTCACTTCAGTTGCTTCACTACGGGAAAGACCATGTCAGCCTAATATGTCGGGTCCTTCTCAAGCCATAACGCTCGACAGAGAGATAGCCAGCTCTGAACCCATCTCCACATGCCTTGGAAGAATCCGTTTCGATCTGGTTCTTGATGAATGCCCCAAGCTTCTTCTCGAATCCGGCCTTTGCGCCCTTTTTGGAAGAGGTGAGTGCTGGAGACGACGATGCTGCTGCTGAGGTGGACAGCATGTTGCTACTAGATCCAGCAATGATTTCTGACTCTAGCCACAGGTGGGACAGAACTTGGCAGATGCCTTCTTCAACCTCAACGCTAATATTTCGGAACCCTATAGAAAGAAAATCATGTCACTAGCAATTGTCCTCTCTTTGTTGATGGCTTGCTAAGGTCGTGTTTAGATCCACTGGTTTTTTTATCGCTACAGTAAATTCGAATGTTTGATACTAATTAGAAGTATTAAATATGGATAACTGATAAAAACCCATTTCACAACCCGGGTAACTTCGCGAGACGAATCTAATGAGCCTAATTAGGCCATGATTAGATAACGCTGTGCTACAGTAAACAATCTTTAATGACGGATTAATTAGGCTTAATAGATTCGTCTCGTGATTTTTCGTCCATCCATGTAATTAGTTTTATAATTAGATCATGTTTAGTCCTCCTAATCTTCGATTTAGAATTGCTACAATAAATTCCGCAAAATTCCTCGTAGATCTAAACACGCCCTAAATTTTGTCTTGGTAGACATCTATGCAATGCTTAGTTATTTTGTCCTGTTCTTTTTCTTGCGAGACATTGTTGGATTCTTGGTCAGTGAAATCCGCATGCTTCATGTCTCAATGAAATCTTCATTTTTGTCCTCTACTAGAAACCTGGCACGGCGTTGCCGCACTAAGCTTGATTGGTATAGGTCTAGCTGAATTTCTTGATTTATTCAGTGTTGCTTTCAACAGCATGCTGACAGAATATTCAAGAAGTTAGAGATGCAGATGCAAGCTGACAGCATGCTTTCAACACGGAAGAAAATGATGTTCAGGATGTTATATGTAGTAGTGAGGTAGCAACTCTTGCAATTCATTATTCAAGCTATAGAAAGGCACTCTTTTGGTTTATTTGTGAATGCACTTCTATAGCTTGTTGTTCTACTTGTAGCCTTTTTTTCATAAGTTGGAATCTTCTTTTGTCCGTTATAACTTTGCTTGGATTTGCTTGGCATGTTAACTTTAATAGCATATTCTAATTACAGTTATATAACACTCTGTATTTTCAGTTGATCGTCTCTTTGTCTTGCAGTTTTTGATAGCATATATATATATGTCGGTTTATATGTGCATGAGTATGCTCTCTCTGTTTGATCTTGTGGCGCATGTATCTTCCTTCACTTGTTGATCTGTATGGTTCAACCGAAAAGAAGTTGACTATTGTACGATCTTTCTTTGTTTTTCTGATTTTATTTTTTGCCGCAAACAAGGTGGCTGCAGGAACTCAATTAAGACTGTTCTCAGCTCCTTTTCTGAACTTTCAACTGTTACACTTGCTCAGTCTCCAGAAACCCTATCCAGCCAAACAAAAAATGAAGCAAGGAATTAGTGGAACTAAATCACGCAGAGATTGGGTGGTAGGAGGGG
>CM014272.1:5967435-5978287 GCA_004135705.1 Alloteropsis semialata
CTCCCTTCTCCCCGCCCTGAACCCTAACCCACCCAGCCGCCGCAACCGCGGCAGCGCCGCCGCCGCCGCAGTATCCTTCCCCCGTCACCATGGCCGCCTGTCATCCGCGCGCGCCTCCGTCTCCACGGCCTCCCCGTCCCCGCCGCCGCAGCCGGCGGCGGCAGCCGGGGCGCCGAAGCACTGCTTCCGCCGCGGCGCCGACGGCTACCTGTACTGCGAGGGTGTGCGGGTGGAGGACGCGATGGCAGCGGCGGCGCGGAGCCCCTTCTACCTCTACAGCAAGCCGCAGATCCTCCGCAACTTCGCCGCCTACCGCGAGGCGCTCCAGGGGCTCCGCTCCGTTGTGGGGTACGCCGTCAAGGCCAACAACAACCTCCCCGTTCTGCGCCTCCTGCGCGAGCTCGGCTGCGGCGCTGTCCTCGTCAGTGGCAACGAGCTCCGCCTCGCCCTCGAAGCGGGATTCGACCCCACCAGGTGCTGCTCTTGTTCTTACATTTCTACTTCCTGTAGGGAGGAATGCCTTTCTGCTGTTGTATATTATTTGGTTTTCAAATTGGCTGGATTAGAATAGATTGTGGTGACATTACTTCTGAAGAGGAAGTAACTGTTCAGTTTGTGTTTCGAAGCTCAGGTGTATATTTAACGGGAACGGGAAGACATTGGACGATCTTATATTAGCTGCCGAGACCGGAGTATTTGTAAATGTGGATAGCGAATTTGATTTGAAGAATATTGTCGGAGCTGCAAGGGCCACAGAAAAGAAAGTGCCTGTTTTGCTTAGAATAAATCCAGATGTGGATCCGCAGGTATGATTATCTTCTAGCGCTCCCCAAAACACACAAGCATGGGCGTTTACCTGTGGCCAGTGAGATTATTTAGTTGATTTTTCTCGCCCTTTGGCATATCTTGGATACCTTTTGTTGGTTTAACTGTGCTAGATAGCTATGAAGTATTGATCTTTTTTTTCCTGTAAAATTGCTTGATGGACAACCACCGCTCCTGTCCTTAAATGACCATACTGTGTCTGTTTCACCTTTGAAAGCAAGTTGGGGTAGGCTAGAGATGAAACCCAATAAGAGCCATCAAAGAGAGTAAAGAGTAAACAAGGTATTAGTAATGGTAATAATAGTAAAGGGAGTGACATGTTAGCAAAGTTTTGGAATTTTACACCTAATTGAGATATCCTGGTGTGACTGAATTTTCTAAGACAAAATTGAACCCTTTTTTTTTTCAACAGGTGCATCCATATGTTGCCTCTGGAAACAAATCTTCCAAATTTGGGATCCGCAATGAGAAATTGCAATGGTTTTTGGACTCTATTAAGTCATACTCGAATGATATCAAATTGGTTGGCGTTCATTTTCATCTGGGGTCTACTATTACAAAGGTAATGTCTTGTTTTTATATAGTATTTCTTTTCAAGATCATTATAAATATAATTCCTTCCTGGCACCTAAAAGTGCATGATGGTTTGTCTTGCAAACTGAACTCACACATAGTTTGAGCTGAGTAACCTTTTGAGCTTATGTGTCATCCGTGGAGAACTTTTAAGTTCTCAAACCATTTTACTCTTTCTTGACATGGCAGTATTCTGTGCAGAATATCGGTTTCTTTCTTACATGTATATGAAGTGTTCCAATTGTTTTAGGTTGATATATTCAGAGATGCTGCAACTCTTATGGTGAATTATGTTGATGAAATTCGAGCACAAGGTTTTGAGTTGGAGTACCTGAATATCGGAGGTGGTTTGGGAATAGATTACCACCACACCGACGCAGTCATGCCTACACCTATGGATCTGATCAACACGGTAAGCTCAGCATCCTTACCATGCTTCTGATTCATATCTTTGCATGCACAGACGCTTTCTTTAAAAGAGCAGTTTCTCTTTTGTGATATGTAAAGTTGGCTTATGCTGTTATGTTGTGATTCACTATGTTTATTCTAATTCTTTTGTTCTAGGTGCGAGAATTAGTTCTCTCCCGAGATCTTACTCTTATCATTGAACCTGGAAGATCCTTGATTGCTAATACTTGCTGCTTCGTCAATAGAGTAACTGGTGTTAAATCTAACGGTACAAAGACTTTCATTGTTGTTGATGGCAGCATGGCAGAACTCATCAGACCTAGTCTATATGGAGCATACCAGGTTTGTTTAGATCTTATCAATGGCGATGAGTGTTACTACTACTATGTTAAAGCTTTTGGATATCGCAGTTTCATGAATGTTACTTGTTAGGTGAAGGCTGAGAAAGTCCAACCACACACCTATATTACCCCAGTGTTTGTTTCCGCTTATAATCAGCTTATCGGTGAAAATAAGCGAGAATCCCACCAAACACCTTGCTTATTTTCGCTTATTCTCGCTTTTGTGATAATCCAATTCAGAGATTTGAACTACAATAAGCGAAAATCGAGAATCGAGAAAATTTTCACTTACCTTACAACCTAAGCGTGGCTGAGAGAAGCGGAAATAAACACGCCCTTCATTTAACTCTTTATTAAGTAATGTGCTGAGAGTAAAGAATTTTAGTCTAGTTTTAAAACGATGGTATATTGCTATATTCTTGCCATAGATTTCTTTTATTATTGTTGTTTCTGCTGCTGATTCTCTTTTTGATGGGTACTTAGTCAACTATGCATCCTGACACTCAGGGATGGCTGCAACTTAATGAGGCACTATTATGATATTGGGACACACAGTATGGTGGCATATGTTTGTACATAGCCGGTGTGCACTTCTGTTTGGGTTGCTCAGCATCTTTCTTGTCATTCAAGTGCATAGAAAATCATGTTAACTGCATAAATAAAAATAAAATGCACAGATGCAACTTCAGCGCTTTAATCTACTTTCTGTTGAACCATTACTCATGTTGCAGCATATTGAACTTGTCTCTCCCCCCTCTCCTGGTGCCGACGTAGCGACCTTTGATATTGTTGGACCAGTTTGTGAATCAGAAGATTTTCTTGGAAAAGATAGGGAGCTTTCAACACCTGATGAGGTCTTTGCCAACACCATTATGTTTTCTCTGAGGATTAGAGTCGCATCTATTCCCTTCTGACATATTGCCATTGTAGGGAGCTGGACTGGTTGTTCATGATGCAGGTGCCTACTGCATGAGTATGGCTTCCACCTATAACCTGAAGTTGAGACCGCCAGAGTACTGGGTACAAACTACCACAGACAATTTCTTTTTTCCCCTCATGCTTATTTCTTGGCAAAATTGCTTATTTATTTGTCGGTTCTGTTTGGGGATGTCCATTCAAACCAGTTTCCAGTTCTTGGCTTCATTTGTCGATATCAGTTCTTTCTTCCTTCGCCATTTAGCCAATATGTTTGTTGTTTGCTTTGCAGGTGGAAGAGGACGGTTCTGTTGTTGAGATCAGGCGTGAAGAGAAGCTTGATGACTACATGAAGTTCTTTGATGGTCTTCCTGCTTAGACGTTTATCTGCAACCGCGGCGACCGTGTTTTCTTGGATAATTAGAGTTTCTTATCCAAGCACGTTATACAAGGGCACAGTGAATAATTTTACTGTCACTAAGTCCACTCATCATGCTTCGCGTGACAAGTGCATGTAAGTCTTGGACGATGAATGAATGAATAAATAAATAAATAAATAAATAGGCTTACTCAGTGGTGTCTACGAAAGAAATCTAATGTTCTTTCAGTGCAGGGGTGATACTATTTCCTCTTAAAAAAACATTTGTGATGCTATTTCTCAGCGAACAATAAAACTCCCTTTGCAGTTGGATGGTAAACGAAAATGCTTCTCTCAAAAAGGGGCACTTCCATGACGACAATAAAACTCTTTTTCGTAGCAGTGCTTAAAATTGACCATTCAACTACTTTATGTAACCGTAACTATCAGATCAATCCGAGGGGGACTGTTTTGGAAGATGTAAACACTAATATAATGTTTACTTTGTGTATATTATTCCCATGGCTTTCAATGAAAAATGCCTACCTCTCGGTTCAAGGCAAAATTACCTAGAATTACAATGATGAGACATCAAATCAACCAAAGCAAAAACTAGGCACCTGAATTCACTTGAAGGTAAGATACGTGGAGGTGATTTCTTCACTGGAATGCTATTCCATGGAACATTATCAACAGGAGTATTCTGTCTAGGAGACTCTGAAAAAGAGAAGAAACATTGATAATGAGGCATGTTTGTTCTGTGAGGAGAAGGAAACTTGTCAACATTTATTCTTTGAATGTGTTGTAGCTGATCAAACATGGAAATCTGTTTCACAATTGTTTAACTGTCATCTCAGTGGTAGTTTTGAGAATGTGGGTAAATTCTGGCTTAGCAATAAGAAGTACCTGATTGTTAATATAGTTACAGCTGCTGTTCTTTGGTCTATCTGGAAATTAGGAAACGAGTTATGTTTTCAGAATACAGCTTGGAGGAGTATGAAAGACCTTTTGGGAAGAATCCTAGGCCTGGTACAGAATTGGCTAATTCTGGTACCAGACAACAGCAAGGAGAACATGAAGATGCTCATCTCAAGTTTAAGGAAAATTGTAGGAGAACCCGAGAGGCTTCCCTGCTGAAGGCTTATTCGGATCCAGAGCTTATGGAGTTCCTGATGAAGGATGGAGCAACAGGGACCATTTCTGCAAAGATCCCTACCGAGTTCTAAAGGTGGCTGGCAAGACCAGGTGAGAAGCAAGAGGCTGGCGAAGGAGAGAAGTGGATCAACATCCTTTCATCAGTGGAGGCTGCAAAGGTGTAGCGGCATCTGTTGGTGTACCGGCTGGTGTGTGTTGGGTGTGATGTGTTGTGTTGGGGTAGTGTTTAGTTTTTTGCTGAAGGTTTACAGCGGTGTTGCTGTTTCTGTCTGCTTTGGCCTAGAGCGCTGCTCTGTTGGTCTGAAACTCTTTGTGTTGTAACTGAATGAACGGTCTTTTGCTTAGCAGTAAGACATGGGCTTACGCCCTTTAACTCTAAAAAGAGCCACTGTTAACGCGAAAACGCGCCGCGTCAAATACTAGCACGAGCAGAGAAGCTCTTTGCAGCTTCTCTAAGCTCACCGGTCAGACCGGTTCTGGTGACCGGTCAGACCGGTGCTCGCTGGGCAGCTGGGAGCTCGGCGAGAAACCAACGAGCGCTCGTCCGGGAGGGACCCCGTCAGGATGTGCGCACCTTGGGTTGCCCTAGGCTCGGTCAGGCCAGCTAGGGCGCCTTCAAACATCGTCGAGACGAAGGAAGAACAGCAATGGGGGTTGGAAAAGCTAGGGTTTAGAAGGTACAGAAAAGTAAAGGTAAAAATAGTAGATTTAATAAATTCGATTGGATCTAACTCAATCGGCCGAATCCCTTTATATTTATAGGGAGGGTAGGACTTTTCCCGCAAGGAATAGATTTTACAACTCGTAATTAACTAAAACTAAGAGTCATAGTCGAATTACAGGGGCACACCGGTCTGACCGGTTCCCCGGACCGGTCAGACCGGTCAGGGCCCGGATTTTCCTAATTCTTGTCCTTCTTGCCAATTTTGGTCGCGAACAGCCACACACCCGTGTAGTTGCTTTTTAAAAGAAAAAAACGAAATTATTACAGATGAGCCTATCACATTTCTTCTTAGCTGAGAGCTTGAGATAACATTATTATTTATCGATTTCTATGTCTTTCCTGTGCAGTCCTACGCAAGTAGAAATCTATAGTTTTGGAGTTGGATCCATCCCAAAAGGCGGGGGTTTGTTTGGAGAGTAATCAAATTCCATCAAATTGAGGGTTTAGGCAGTTGTTTATTGCAACAGAAGATTGGCGGCTAGCTAGTGATCTTCAAGACAATGCCCATATTCAGTTCAGGACAAATTATACCATCCAGCGAGCAACACAATTTTGGGGATTTTTATATCGAATATGAAAATTTTGGGGGAAACACAAATCTAGAGAGGATGGTTCCTAATACAAAAAGAAGAAAGAAGAATGGGTTCAATTTGAGTAACATGCGGCTTGCAAGAAAAATACTTAGCAGTACTAGGAGAAAACACTCAGGATACTACAGATCAGATATATGTACCTGGCGAAGCCCAGCAGCCTTTCCCTTGCAGAGTTCTGCTCCCCGGAAGGCTGGTTCAGTCTCCTTCCACGCTGCTCGCTGCGTGAGTGAGTGGCGCACTAGGAGAAAGGAAAGAAGATGTGGGCAGAGGCAAGGAAGGAGAGGCGACAAAGGGGTCGTCGCATGTTGACCAGAAGGGACTCCTGGTTTTTTTACGCAGCAGCAGAGCCGCGCGGCCCGCAGAGGCGTTATTTTGTCCATCTAGAGTAGACCGAGCTCAGCCAGGAGGGGCCTACCGCCTAGCGCCTACCGTGCAGTGGAGGGAGATATGAATCTGATTCGCTATCGAATCTCTGGACTAGTTTTCCATCAGTAAAGCACAAAATTATTTTAAACTTTTAACTTTATAACAATCCGGTGTTGAACCATCTTCTTTCTCACAATTAACTGTTCCTCCCTTCGTATGAAAATATCTGTCACCGCTGACTTTTAGTCACAACTTTTGACCATTCGTCTTATTAAAAAATTATTGCAAAGTTAAATCATGCTTAATATATTTTTATGATAAAGTAGCGCAAACAAAATAAATAATAAATATTTTTTTAAATAAGATGAATAATCAAACGTTGTGACAAAAAAAAATTAACAATGACAAATATTTCGATACGGAGGTAGTACCACCCTAATAAATGAAATATACAAGCTGCATTGAAATGTGCAACATATCTACGCAAATTCTTTGGACTATGGGCTCATTTGGTTTGGTAGAGCTTCAGCTCTAAGAATCTTTGGAGCTTTCAGCCTCTCTACCTGAAATCTTTCATGTATTATCTCCAGGGATTTTTTTTTTTGCAAGTTTATGATTACTCCAGCAAATCTTTGTTTCTCCTCTTCATTTACAGCCCATTTATCTCCCGTGGTGTGTATGTGTATATGTCTATTTTAAACCAAAAGTCTTCCAGAATGCGCAGCACCTCGGCAGGTTGAAGAATGGCCCCTTCAGTTACTTTAATACGGGAAAGACCCCGTCAGCTTAATGTGATCAAGGGTACTTCTCAAGCCATAGCGCTCGACAGCCGGGTAGCCAGCTCTGAACCCACCCCCATATGCCTCCGAAGAGTCCGTTTCGATCTGGTGTTTGATGAATGCACCGAGCTTCTTCTCGAATTCAGTTTTTGCTCCCTTCTTGGAAGAGGTAGGAGCTGAAGATGACGACGATGATGCTGTTGAGCTGGATGCGACGTTGCTACTAGAACCAGCAATGATTTCTGACTCTAGCCACAGGTGGGACAGAACTTGGCAGATGCCCTCTTCAACCTCAATACTAAGATTTCGGAATCCTATAGCAAGAAAATTACGTCATTAATAGGAGTAGCAATTTGCTTTTTTATGGAAGAAAATAAGTGCACAAAGTGATGATGATACATGTGAAGCCCCAAAAAATATTAGCATAAACAAGTTACCTTTGAGACGAAGATATGCATGCATCATCTCGTGGGCGAGAATGGAACCAGTTTGTAATCTGCATAGCCATTATATTAACAAGAAGTAAGAAGATATATATAGCTATTTCTCCAAACATAAGAACGTCGTAACTTCATGATCCATTAAAGGTTCACACTGGAAGCGGCAGGAGTCTTAAAGGATGACCTTAATTAAACAATGAAGTATGGAAAAATAAAGGTAAAACAATGTACCTTGGTAAACCATATAATATAAGGATTGCAGTCACTTCACAACGCCGAGACAGCTTGTATGTTCCTGTAATCATATCTAGGATTCTGTTTCCTGGGCCGATCTGTGGTCTTTTTAAGATCTGGAAGAATAGCATCACTCAATACATGCATATCTTAAAGTTTACTCTCAACAAATGCATATCTTAAAGTTTACTTGTGCCAGTAGTCAAATGAACAGAGTAATGCACCAATATTTAAAGAACTCACCGTTCTGACAATTTGCTCTTCAGAAAGACATAGACCTCTGGTTTCGGGCAGGTGGTGCCCCTTAAACAAAACAAAATAAAACATCATAAGCTTGGGAGTATGTTATTGTGCACACCAAATAACCATTTCACGTCACTTACATTTTTCTCAGCTTCCAATGCTTCGTTCAGAGCCTGCCTCTCAACCAAAAGTAAGGGAATTTGCTGTTCTACTTTCATATTCAAACCTTCAAAAAATTCCTGAATATCCATGTAAAGGTGTTGACATTCTGGAGTATCCATTATCGAAGAATTGAGGCATTCCAAGCAGAGTTTCCTCCCATCATCTAATGTTATGTACTTGATCTCTCTTGGCTGAATTTCAGGATGGAAGGAATATATAAGAACATGGGTACACAGCATACTTGCAAGGTCATAAAAATATCATCAGGAATATAAAGAACCCATAACATTAGTCGAAAAGGAATAGTGGCTGAAGAGCTGAGAACCAAACAAATGCTGATTGCAGAAGAATTTGTCTGTTGCCGCTCTATGCCCAGCCCACATATTGCATGGGCTTATACTTTTGTCATCATTTGTGCAAATTTATTAACTGAGAGGTGCTATGTTTGTCACATTTGGGCTATATGCTGGCTCAAACATATCTAAACTATTCATGTGGATCTATTATCAGCACACCACAACAGTTGGTGACATGGGCCAACACCACTAGTTGGCTGGGGTATCACATACTATGCTGGTATTCTAAATCTAGCACTGAAGTGCAACAGCTACAACCAAGAACTGCAACAAGATGAAGAGCGTAGTGAACTAAATGATGTAGCTGCTGATCTATTTATGATGATGTATAGTGATCTGCACTGATTCCAACTAAATAAGCAGCATTTTCTAAATGTTAGTAAAAAATGACAGGCGTCCACCCAGCAACAGACCAGGGGAACAGGTCTCATTGGCAGATATAAAACCCTGTACTAACCTCCATTCGTTCACAACTGCAGCACCTAGGAGTGCCATCATCTTCATGGGAAGGACAGTA
Source organism: Alloteropsis semialata (assembly GCA_004135705.1). Classification (NCBI taxonomy): domain Eukaryota; kingdom Viridiplantae; phylum Streptophyta; class Magnoliopsida; order Poales; family Poaceae; genus Alloteropsis; species Alloteropsis semialata. The sequence continues at coordinate 5,976,425 of CM014272.1, forward strand.
TTTCTGCATCCAGAAAGGATGTGCCCGGTATTCGATAAGGCCATCTCTATTTGTTGGAATCTGGCAAGAAAAACATGATAACCAGAGTCATATAGACAGATCAAATATATAATTCTAATTGATACCTTCATGCTTATATGTACGCTAGAATTGTGCACACTTACAAAGTTGTCACAAACATCGCATTTTGGATGAAAAAACTCTTTGTAGCAGGATTTGTGGTACGGCTGATCATCATGCATAGCAAACTGCACAAAAGAAGCACTATCATCAATCAATTGTTCTAATTGAAGAACATTAATAAATGGAAATATACTAATTCTCTTATACCTCATAGTCAGATATGGGTTTGTTGCAACCAAAACATCTAAAGCACTGAGGATGCCAAACTGAATCCATACAGCTAAGGAAACGGCCGTGTCCAATTGGGTTATGGCATCCAGCACAAGTCCTACGCAAATAACAGGACTTCTGGTCAAATCAGTGGTCGAAAAGAACTATTAAAAATACTAATGGACAAAGGGAATGGACCATAAATTTTGCAGCTGCGTATGCTAGCATATATGCAGAGCTAATCATTCCATGAGTTCTCTTGGTACTAGCAAGATGACACTATGTGTTCACCTCTATATGTATTTATCATCCAATTAGAAGTTAAATTTCAGATCAACCTCAGTGGGGTGGGGGAATCTACCTTGCAAGAAGACATTTATTTTAGTTGCAAAAAATATTGAAAAAGCTTATATTTGTAAAATGTGCTCATGGATTTTGGTAGAACTACTGCCTTGGTCATTAGCAACGTTGGCCAGTTATAGGTTATACGACCATGCATGTCTAGACAAAATTTCTCTAATAGAGAAATGAAACAGAAAGAGACTTGTACGCCTTCTTACAACTAAAATACCAAATAAACTAGAGAATAAATAGGCACCTGAATCCACTTGGTGCGTAAACACGTGGAGGTGGCTCCTCTGCTGGAACATACTGTCGAGGAGTCACATCCTCAATAGGGATGTTCCGTCGAGGAGGCGCATTCTCAACAGGAACATTCTGTCGAGGAGGAGACTCGGCATTCAGGCTCTCTTGCAGTGCTCGTGCAAGCTGTTCATCTTCCTCCAAATTATAGTGAGTATCTACATTAAAATCAGCAATGGCCTATTATAGATCAATTTCATTTCCAAAGCCATGTAGCAAAGGAGATAAATTTTATATAGGGTGCAGTGACAAAATAAAACAAAAAATGTAAGAGAGTACGAATAACTAACCAATAACCTCTTTTCCCTTATTTTGATCTTCCTCTGCTAGCGATAATGCAATAGCACGATCTATATCTTCATTATCGCTGTCGCCATAAGTATCCTACAGTAATGAGGACAAGCAACATTGAATGACATTTCTTTAGTCTCAGGGTCATGCATTCTATAGAACCTGAATTATCACATCAAAAGGTACAAGGTTAAAACCTGTGTGTTTAGGCATTGGTTATATGAACAAGAAATGACTAGCTACAGTAGAAACTAGAAAGAATAAAGGAATGTGCATGGCAGATTTTGCTCAGCAGCAAAGCACACAGGTAGAGGCTTACTCTGTTGTAATCAGATGAATGGCCTTCATGCCAGTCTCCATCATAGTGACCCCTTGAAACTCTATTAACTGAACCCTTGAAAATCTTATTTAACCAACTCATGATCTTGAGCCTATGTGATGATCAGATTTCCTTTAGCCTGCAGCAAAGAATAGAAGGAATTCAGAGCAACTCAGAGAAACCATTTAGTTACAATTACAAATGAAAATATATGCTTTTTTCTGTATTTCTAGCAAAAGGCATAGCATGATGGGGAAAGCAGGAAATTTCTAATCCCA
>CM014272.1:5996911-6008968 GCA_004135705.1 Alloteropsis semialata
GCTTTTACTACTGCAGGCAAGCTCAGAACAACAAATGCAAGGAATTACATTTAATGATCTTGAAAAGAAATACTATATAAAAACAAGACATTACCTTTGTAATAGTGGACCCCAGATGACAATGAACGCCAACCAATTTGATATCATTCGAGTATGACTTAATATAGTCCAAAAACCATTGCAATTTCTCATTGCGGATCCCAAATTTGGAAGTTTTGTTTCCACTGGCAACATATGGATGCACCTGTTGAAAAAAGTTCAATTTTGTCTTAGAAAATAATATGAACTAATCCAGTCACACTCACACCAAGATATCTCAATTAGGTGTAAAATCCAAAACTTCGCTAACATGTCAGTCCCTTTACTATTATTACCATCACTAATACCTTGTTTACTCTTTGTGCTCTCTTTGATGGCTCTTATTGGGTTTCATCTCTAGCCTACCCCAACATGCTTTCAAAGGTGAAACAGACAAAGTGTGGTCATTTAGTCAGGACAGGGGCGGTGGTTGTCCATCAAGCAATTTTACAGAAAAAAAAGATCAATACTTCATAGCTACCTAACACAGTTAAACCAACAAAAGGTATCCAAGATATGCCAAAGGACGAGAAAAATCAACTAAATAATCTCACTGGCTACAGGTACACACTCATGCAGTCATGCTTTGTGTGTTTCACGGAGGGCTAGAGGATAATCATACATGCGGATCCACATCTGGATTTATTCTAAGCAAAACAGGCACTTGCTTTCCTGTGTCCCTTGCAGCTTTGACAATATTCTTCAGATCAAATTCGCTATCCACATTTACAAATACTCCGCTCTCGGCAGCTAATTTAAGATCTTCCAATGTCTTCCCATTTCCGTTAAAGATACACCTGATGTTCGAAATACAAACTGAACAGAGTTACTTCCTCTTCAGAACAAATGCCACCACAATATATTCTAATTCATCCAAAATCCAAATAATATACACCAGCAGAAAGGCATTCCTCCATCAGCAAATGCTAACAAATTTGATCTCAGAACACCAGAGATTGCCTCCAGGAAGTAGAAATGTAAGTAAGAACAAGAGCAGCACCTGGTGGGGTCGAATCCCGCTTCGAGGGCGAGGCGGAGCTCGTTGCCACTGACGAGGACAGCGCCGCACCCGAGCTCGCGCAGGAGGCGCAGCACGGGGAGGTTGTTGTTGGCCTTGACGGCGTACCCCACGACGGAGCGGAGCCCCTGGAGCGCCTCGCGGTAGGCGGCGAAGTTGCGGAGGAGCTGCGGCTTGCTGTAGAGGTAGAAGGGGCTCCGCGCCGCCGCCGCCATCGCGTCCTCCACCCGCACCCCCTCGCAGTACAGGTAGCCGTCGGCGCCGCGGCGGAAGCAGTGCTTCGGCGCCCCGGCTGCCGCCGCCGGCTGCGGCGGCGGGGACGGGGAGGCCGTGGAGACGGAGGCGCGCGCGGATGACAGGCGGCCATGGTGACGGGGGAAGGATACTGCGGCGGCGGCGGCGCTGCCGCGGTTGCGGCGGCTGGGTGGGTTAGGGTTCAGGGCGGGGAGAAGGGAGCCCGAGAGCAGGTTCGCCGCCGCCATTGATAGCGAAATGTCCGAGCAGGGAAAGTTGGTCGCCGCGTCAACACGCGGTGGGTGGGGGATTTGGAAAGAGTCGTCCATTACTCCTTTTATACTAGGCCATCCCGCACACTGGGCCACTGGTCTCCGCGTGCCGTGCTCCAGTTCGCGCCCCTCACCTGTGTCCAAGACATCGGCGACATGGAGCTCCCTTTTGCCGCGCACCTGTTCCAGGCGTTCGTTCCAGCTCTGCATGTCCCTGCTCGACTCTGTCGTGTCGACGCCATGGGCGCGAGAGTCGAAATGGACGCCAAGATCAAGCGGTTCCTGGTCCAGCCAGACGTGGAGCAACGCGTACGGTGGCCATGGTCCATGGGCCCCGTTTGGTTTTCTAGCATCGCTAGAAAACAGTTTCTAGCACGGAGAGAATCTTTCTTGCATGGAGTATTAAATGAAGTCTATTTGCAAAACCTCTTCACGGATGAGCGTAACTTTTCGAGACGAATCTAATGAGCCTAATTAATCCATGATTTGCTACAGTGGTGCTACAGTAACCATCCTCTAATCGTGCGGTCAAATGCCTCATTAGATTCTTCAGGGTTCCTAGTGCAGGGGTTCTGGAGTTAGTTTTGTAAAATACCTTTATTTAATACCTTTAATTAGTGGTCAAAGTTGGCTTTTCTAGCATTGCTAGGAAACCAAACGGGGCCCATGGCATGGCTGTGGCTGGAGCTGGACCATAATCGAGTCGCAGGACGAGGCCGGGTCCTCAAGAGAATGGCACTAGGGATGGCAATTTTGCCCGCGGACGCGGATATCCGCGGATACCCGATCCGACGGGTAAGGGTACGGGTAAGAAATTTCACCCGCGGGCGCGGATACGGGCGAGAAATTTTACCCGCGGGCAGCTAACGGGTAAAATCCTTCACCCGCGGATAATATCCGTTACCCGTTGAACTATACATCCCTATCAAATATCAGCCCAATATTACAATTCGGCCCAAAGCAAGCCCACCAAAAAATTATATTCTGCATGGCTGGTGGTGTTGTGCACTAGTGCACTGTGTGTGTGGTAGTGTGGACGTGTGGTGTTGCTGGATGCTATAATAATTGATACAATGAGACATTATATTGTATTATTGTTGCTGTTCAATGTGTGTACGAGACATTATATTGCTGCTGGTGGATCAAATTGTTGATGTTCAATGTGTGATTATATTGTTTGATCCATATATTGCATTATGGCTGTCCAAATGTTGTCATTTTTGTTGAAATGAGCCAATTTTCTGGCGGGTGACGGGTATACCCGATACCCGCGGATATCCGCGGGCGCGGATACGGGCAGAAATTTTTACCCGCGGGCAGGCTCACGGGCGGATAAAGGGCGAATGCGCGGATATGCTCTCGGGCGGGTAAACGCCTTACCCGCGCTTACCCGACCCGCTCTGCCCACGCGGGTAGGTTCCGCGCGGTGGAACGCTCTGCCCACGCGCTCGCCTTCGCCTTTGCCGTCGTCAACCGCGCTCACGCGTTTCCGCCTCGCCGATACAAGAATATAAAATGGAAAGAATGGGGTGGAGTCACTTACTGGTGGGTCCCATTTGTCCATCCACTAACAAAACAGCTACATTGGGGGTTTTGACCCCGACGTTGATGCGTTCTCCACCGGGAATGAGTTAATCCCCCTCCTACCACCCAATCTCTGCGTGATTTAGTTCCACTAATTCCTTGCTTCATTTTTTGTTTGGCTGGATAGGGTTTCTGGAGACTGAGCAAGTGTAACAGTTGAAAGTTCAGAAAAGGAGCTGAGAACAGTCTTAATTGAGTTCCTGCAGCCACCTTGTTTGCGGCAAAAAATAAAATCAGAAAAACAAAGAAAGATCGTACAATAGTCAACTTCTTTTCGGTTGAACCATACAGATCAACAAGTGAAGGAAGATACATGCGCCACAAGATCAAACAGAGAGAGCATACTCATGCACATATAAACCGACATATATATATATGCTATCAAAAACTGCAAGACAAAGAGACGATCAACTGAAAATACAGAGTGTTATATAACTGTAATTAGAATATGCTATTAAAGTTAACATGCCAAGCAAATCCAAGCAAAGTTATAACGGACAAAAGAAGATTCCAACTTATGAAAAAAAGGCTACAAGTAGAACAACAAGCTATAGAAGTGCATTCACAAATAAACCAAAAGAGTGCCTTTCTATAGCTTGAATAATGAATTGCAAGAGTTGCTACCTCACTACTACATATAATATCCTGAACATCATTTTCTTCCGTGTTGAAAGCATGCTGTCAGCTTGCATCTGCTTCTCCAACTTCCTGAATATTCTGTTAGCATGCTGTTGAAAGCAACACTGAATAAATCAAATAATTCAGCTAGACCTATACCAATCAAGCTTAGTGCGGAAATGCCGTGCCGGGTTTCTAGTAGAGGACAAAAATGAAGCTTTCATTGAGACATGAAGCATGCGGATTTCACTGACCAAGAATCCAACAATGTCTCTCAAGAAAAAGAGCAGGACAAAATAACTAAGCATTGCATAGATGTCTACCAAGACAAAATTTAGCAAGCCATCAACAAAGCGAGGACAATTGCTAGTGACATGATTTTCTTTCTATAGGGTTCCGAAATATTAGCATTGAGGTTGAAGAAGGCATCTGCCAAGTTCTGTCCCACCTGTGGCTAGAGTCAGAAATCATTGCTGGAACTAGTAGCAACACGGTATCCACCTCAGCAGCAGCATCGTCGTCTTCAGCACCCACCTCTTCCAAGAAGGGCGCAAAGGCCGAATTCGAGAAGAAGCTTGGGGCATTCATCAAGAACCAGATCGAAACGGATTCTTCCAAGGCATGTGGAGATGGGTTCAGAGCTGGCTATCTCTCTGTCGAGCGTTATGGCTTGAGAAGGACTCTTGAACATATTAGGCTGACAGGGTCTTTCCCGTAGCGAAGCAACTGAAGTGAAGGAGGGGCCAGTCTTCGACTTGCGAGATATCGCACATTGGTGGATTTTGGTTTAAATTATACATATAGATACCAATGGAGGAAAATATGTGTGTACAATACTACATGTGGATAGAGATTTAGAGAGGTTTTATAATTGTTTCTCATATTGTACACATCCTTTGGAAACTAGTATTAATCAGAGGAGGAGATGCTTTGCTGAGCTCTGTACTGTACCACTTCTATTTTTCCAGACCAGCAACGGACATCATCTCTTGAGATTGAGGTTCGATCCATAGGGAGGTGAGAGTTTAGTATGCCGACTGCCATGTATAAAATTATGCACTCACAAGTCACAATTATTGATTCAGTTTGCTAATTTAGGCCATGTTTAGTTCCCTCAGTTTTGCAAAAAAAAAAAAAATTGCATTGGGAACCGTGCTCCCTCTCTCAGAGCACGCTTTCCAATAAATTTTTTTTTGCAAAATTGAGGGAACTAAACACGCCCTTAGTGCATGTCTGCTGCAATGATTCTGGAGCTTCCCCTTTTTGGAAAGGGGTGCTTTGGGCCTGTAAGGCTGCAAAAATGGGCATAAAACGGAAAATAGGAAATGGTAAAACAGCCCCTTTTTGGGAAGATACCTGGTTCGGCAACTGTTGCCTAGCCATTCAGTTCTGGGATCTTTATGTTATTGCTAATCAACAAAATGTGGCAGTAGCCGACGTGTGGGATGGTAGTGAGTTGAAAATTTCTTTTAGAAGGAATGTTCCAACTCGTCTCTTGCATATGTGGTTAGACATGTTAAGTGTTGTTGAATCCATAACCCTGGTTGATGATATTGATGCTATTATTTGGAATTTTGATGGCAGTAGCAAATTCTCTGTGCAAGCTATGTATAAGACCATCAGTTTTAGAGGCATTCAGCCTGTCCACACCCCTGCCATCTGGAACATTAATGTCCACCTTGTATCCATATCTTTCTATGGTTGGTTTCTAATAACAAAATTCTCACTAGAGATAATCTTGCTGAAAGAAGACAAGTTGATGATCCAAATTGCCTTTTCTGCAATGAACCTGAATCAGTGTGTCACCTGCTGTTTTATAATAGTTTATTACTTAATAATGTGAATTCTAGTTCTAAATTTCAACTTAATCAGGTGCTTCAAAGTTGTACGAACGAGTCAAGGCTTGGTATACATATACTTACCATGCCCCCAATAAGATCAATTGACCCTGAATGCTGAGTCTCCTAGACAGAATGCTCCTGATGATGATGTTCCATGGAATAGCATTCCAGTGAAGGAATCACCTCCACATATCTTACCTTCAAGTGAATTCAGGTGCCTAGTTTTTGCTTTGGTTGATTTGAGGTCTCATCATTATAATTTGAGGTAATTTTGCAACTGCAAATGAAAATAGTCCCCATCAGTTTCTTTTCTAAGCATATGTTGCTCTGATAGAGAAATGTTCACAACACACATGGCCTTTTCCATTTACATTCCATGTGGACTTATAGGCAGTTTGGTAACTAGAGCAACTTACTGGCAGTTTTATGTTACAAGGGGAAGACAGTGCGTCTGATGTGTATATATTAGAAAGAAAGAAAAATACAATGAGCCTTTGTCAGCCAAAATGTTGCCTTGAACCGAGAGGTAGGCATTTTTCATTGAAATCCATGGGAATAATATACACAAAGTAAACATTATATTAGTGTTTACATCTTCCAAAACAGTCCCCCTCGGATTGATCTGATAGTTACGGTTACATAAAGTAGTTGAATGGTCAATTTTAAGCACTGCTACAAAGGGAGTTTTATTGTCGTCATGGAAGTGCCCCTTTTTCAGAGAAGCATTTTCGTTTACCATCCAACTGCAAAGGGAGTTTTATTGTTCGCTGAGAAATAGCATCCCAAATGTTTTTAAAGAGGAAATAGTATCACCACTGCACTGAAAGAACATTAGATTTCTTTCGTAGACACCACTGAGTAAGCTTATTTATTTATTCATTCATTCATTCATGCCACATCAATATTTTTGATGACTTGGCAAGGAGAGAATATGAGAGTTTCATGGGATGAGAGAGGAGTTTCATCCCCATGACACTTCTCTGGCACAATTACTTAGTTTGCAGTCTTGGTAACTGTGCGATGAAACTATGCACTGGGACTGGCCTTAAGGGCAGTAAAATTATTCACTGTGCCCTTGTATAACATGCTTGGATAAGAAACTCTAATTATTCCCAAGAAAACACGGTCGCCGCGGTTGCAGATAAACGTCTAAGCAGGAAGACCATCAAAGAACTTCATGTAGTCATCAAGCTTCTCTTCATGCCTGATCTTAACAACAGAACCGTCCTCTTCCACCTGCAAAGCAAACAACAAACATATTGGCTAAATGGCAAAGGAAGAAAGAACTGATATCGACAAATGAAGCCAAGAAATGGAAACCAGTTTGAATGGACATCCCCAAACAGAACCGACAAATAAATAAGCAATTTATGGAAACCAGTTTCAGAGAAGCATTTTCGTTTACCATCCAAAGATGCAAAGGGAGTTTTATTGTTCGCTGAGAAATAGTATCACAAATGTTTTAATGGTGTCTGTGAAAGAATTCTCAAGTTCTTTCAGTGCAGTTGTGATACTATTTCCTTTTAAAAAAACATTTGTGATACTATTTCTCAGCGAACAATAAAACTCCCTTTGCATTTTTGGATGGTAAACGAAAATGCTTCTCTGAAATTCTTTAGCTTTCATTGTGTACTGGCAAAATGCACAGTGACTCAAGAATAATAAACGTTCAGAACATCTAATTTATTATTACGCATCTGATAACATAAAGCAATAGACGTACCACAAGGCGCGGTAATTTCTGCATCACATGAAACTGGCAGCTGCGACGTAGTCGAACCCTTTCTCTTACGATTATTTCCCGTCCGCGGATTTGCCGTGTTTGTAATGTCACCAAGGGGGATTCCGATTGTTGTCCATCTAACAAAGAAACGAAATTAGCCGCCACATTTTGTGATTCCCCAAACAAAGTCACGACAATTCGTAATGTTTACCTGGCCGCGATGCATGTCTCTGGTTCACAAACCGGCCGCGATCCCTGTCATTGGTTTCGGATGGATTCAGAGCAGAGACAGAGAAATTTGGAGGCACGAGTTTGGAGGCACTGAGCATCACTGACCTCGGAGAAATTTGGGGCATGCGGAAGCGATTCCTGGCATCAAATTCCTACGGAACATGGAACCTGGCGTCAAAAATTGATGGCGGGATGGTGTCATGGCGTCAAACAAAACCTGGCGTCAAACAAAAAGGAATTTGTGAGGGGTGTCCACGGCGATGGTGTCCTGGTGTCAAACAAAAAGGAAAGAAACCTGGCATCAAAAAAGGCAGATAGTGTCTTGGCGTGAAACAAAATCTAGCGTCAAATAAAAAGGAAATAAATTGATGGTGTCCACGGCGATGGTGTCAAACAAAAAGGAAAGAAATAATATGGAGTCCTGGGCATTTTAAAATTTCGAAACCTGGCACCAAAAAAAGGCAGGCAATTTGCTGATGGAGTCCTGGCATGCGGCATCAAAAAAGGTAGGCAATTGAAATTTTGAAATTATTTGACGTGATGGGGTCCTGGCGTGCGACCTCTTTAAATTTTGAATCAAATAAGGCAATTAGCAGCCAGGCAATAAGGAAACAAATACCCGAAAATCGGGCGGGATTGGAATTTTGAATGGTGGGTACACGGGTGGGTAACTAAAAAGCGTGGTGAGAAAAAATTAAAATGTTTTGCCGCAGCTATTTTCTAACAATCAAGTTTTCCCTCCCCCCCCTCCTGTCAAACTTTTTGGACTGCATTGTGGGCCCATCAAAGAAATTTGTGAGAGGTAAGGTGGGTAGCTTTTGAGTGAGAATTGTCTCCAAAAGTTATTCTCTTTATAGTATAGATATATAGATATATATATATAGAACACTAATAAAACACTACCAGATCACAGGGCAAGTCATTGAACCTCATATTTAATTCAACTGCTACACTAAGATATCAAGGAGCCAAAATAAAAAAAATGGCACAAGAAAAGTGAAGAAAACAAAAATGAGGCAATGCAAGAGCGACTTGTAATTGGCATGTACCATGCAATGATTTCCTTCCATTCCACCAAGATATAGTCAGATGGTCATAGCATCAGCACTGCAAATGCAAAACTTAAGGAATTTGTTCAGAAATTGGGGTCTAAAATAATCTAGCTAGTTAATTGCAATGACTAATCATGTTGACCTATTGCAAAGCATGAAAATCGTAACATGCATTTTTTTGAGATAGAAGAAATTAGAATTAGATTCATATATGTAGTTATGCAGTCCCTCCATCTCTTGCCTATTTCCAAAAGATTCCTTTCAGTATATATGGCTCAGGTCTTAGCCTTGCAGATGCATCCTCAATAAGCCTATTTATCATTCACTGTTCAAAATACCCAAAACCTCAAAAACCAAATCATCAGTACATCTACCCTTCCCTTCTAGACACTATTTTCACTTGACATTTCAAGAGCCCAGGGTGAAGTTACTGGATTGCAAGAGGGGAGAAGGGGAAAAAAGATACCTTTCTACAATGACAAGCTCCTGCACCTCGATCTTCACCTCAAGCAACTTCACAAACACCAAGCAACTTCACAAGCACCCATTTCCTTCTCATAACATTTCTGCTAGCAAAATTCCAGGAACATTGATCATAAAGAGTCCAAGGTCATCACAGTTTCTTAAATAGTGAAGCTTTTGATGCAGCTACCAAAACTGTAGTACACCATTTTTTACTATTAGGGAACCTTTCAATAATCAGTGCATTCACAACATCCATGTGCTCATTCCTAGTGGAAAGGATTGCAAGCTCTTGCATGTAGACTGCAAGTCAAGAAATATCAGGTCAAATAATGTCATGCAACAGGACAAAAGGATTCAGAGGAACTGCATGTTGTTGCTTCTTCACACAGCAAGTGCACTAATCATCAAACAAAATATGTGTATAGTTCCTCTTTCCAATACAATCGTGTTACTGCATAAAAAAAGTAAAATACCGAGCTGCGAAATGATAATTAAAAATATTGTGGGCATATATTTTGAATCACATGGAAAACAATTCAGAAACAATTAGTGCAAACATACAGGCATGCTGAATTTACAGGAAAAAAGAAATAATAATGATCAGATTTAATAAAGCATGCCAGAATAGAAAGACCAATGATACCACAGTTTCCTCACCTATCATATCCAGAGGCCAATCAAATATGCATTCCCTCACATGATAGTTTTTGAGGAAATATCAAAGCTGAACCTGAAGCAAGGTATTAGAGAGCATGAGATGGGCAATGATAAACTTAAAATTAAAAGAAAAAAAAAAGAAATGGTGGCAAAATGTATGGGATACAACTTACCTTGCAGCAGCAGTTGGACTGATGTCAAAATTTATCCATTAATTGAATCAGAACACGCTCTTTTCTCTTGCAGGTTTTATTTGCCACGAGTAAGGATCAGGCTAGATTTTATTTGCTAGTACACACTATCAGAGGTTGATTGAACCATTGAAGCAATGATGGATAAAAGCTAACCTGTTTGAAGCCGCCACTAATTTATGCCAAAAGTCCACGACAACCATGGTCTGATGAAGTACCTAGGCCTGGCGTCAGGTGCCACTCAAAAGTATATATATCGGCCATCAACCTCGTGCACCTAAAAAATCGTTCTACAATGAATGGCAGAGATTGAATGGGAAACAAACAAGAAAAAATATTCATGCAGAAAAAACAATAATAATAATATTAAAAATAGCAACAGCGATACTCAATATTGTATGCCCAATTAGATCAGGGTTTAACCATGTTTCAAAAAAATAAAATTCATGGCCCAGGGTTTAATCTAGCACGGACACATCATGCCAAAAAGTGTTATGTATAGTTCATATATATGCGGGATTACATGCTCCTGGAAGCGGAGAATCTATTCCATAAAAAAAATTATATGCCCAAATGCTAAAATGAACTCACCTCCCAACCGTGATGCTCGTAGCAGCTCCTGATGTCCAAAGGGCTATAACCAAAAACATATAGGCAAGTCATAAGCATTTCAGGTAAAATAATTCATCACCTCCAAGTTACACGTACAATGTAAACAAATTAATTGTAGCTTCCTGTTAAATGGCCAAGACAATTTTCATAGTACTTATTAGTAATCTATTATGCAACAACCTAGGAATTCCATACATAAGAAAATTATTTCAGATTATAAACAAGAAAGTTTGGCGTCAACTAAAAGAAACACACCTCAAGAGTAAAGCTTCTCATTCCTGCGACAGATAAACTTGAGAGCATTGCACGCTAACCACTGCTTTCTTTAATCCATTCCATCATCACTAAAGAAGACTTTGCAACAATATCCGTGTGATCTGAAACTAAGATCTTGGGCATGCTTCATGCAAAATCTTACCGGCTACCAATACTATAGAACAGTCAACAGAGACTATCGTCATACAACCTGAGAAATCTATCACAATTTGAATATGTAAATGTTTTTAAATTGAAATCCCTAACCTGTGCGGCATTAGATTGGCACGTGTGCGAAGCAATTTCTCTACCTCCCTGTCATCGCTTGGGCGACTGCCGCCGAGGTCAACCGGGTTGGGGAAGCCAACCGCATCCGCCACCGTAGTCCCAAAGCGATGCAGATGGCGGTGGGGATACGCGCTATGGCCGGCCGCTGCCGCCGTCCCCGAGGCACTCTGAGAGAGACGCTGAGGATGGGATGTTGGTACGATGCGCCGGCCGCCAGACGGTACATCTCGCTCGCTCGCTCCCTCACGCACGCGACAAACCCCCCGCGCCGCCGCCGGAGAGGGGGTCTGGGGTCCTTGCTGGTTGGGAGGCAGAATGCGGCAAGGGGATATGAGGAAGAAGAGAGAGAAAAAAAGGAAGGTCTACTGCTCGAGACCGGCAAGGCCACAAGGAAGGAAATCAACAGTCATCTCTCATCCGCGTGAAAAAAGGAACATAAATTCAGGGGCGGGATTGGTGCCAGAGCAAGGTAATTAGACGCAAAATAGGAAACGAAAGATAGAGAAAGGGAGGGTAATAGGGAACAACGACGAAGTGAATAAGGAAACAAATACCCGAAAATGGGGCAGGATTGGAATTTTGAATGGTGGGTACACGGGTGGGTAACTAAAAAGCGCGGTGAGAAAAAATTAAAATGTTTTGCCGCAGCTATTTTCTAACAATCAAGTTTTCCATCTCCCCCCCCCTCCTGTCAAACTTTTTGGACTGTATCGTGGGCCCATCAAAGGAATTTGTGAGAGGTAAGGTGGGTAGCTTTTAGGTGAGAATTGTCCTCAAAAGTTATTCTCTTTATAGTATAGATTATTGCGTATTCGTTTGGATTATAAAATATGTGTCTATGTATGTCCTATCATGCATATTTGGTAATCTAAATAAGCATGGGTTTTTTGGTGCGTCAATTTTATCGCTTCTACATTTTTGTTTCCTTCCCGTAGCAA
>CM014272.1:6009968-6029560 GCA_004135705.1 Alloteropsis semialata
GACGTGGTCCGAAATCGACGTAAACAACCAGACGCATCGAACAGCTGTAATCCAACCTAGGGCCGGAGTCCGGAGGGGAGATGATCCAGCGAGCGGTGGAATCACGAGAGGGCAATGTTGAAGGCCGTCACCTCGGACTCGGAGCTCGCCGTGGCCTTCCTTAGGGAGGAGGAGACGGTGGAGGGTTTAGGGCGCAGCGGCGAAGGCGGACGCTGCGAGCCGGCGAGGAGGTGGGAGCGGGAGCGCAGCTCAGCAGCCTTCTTAGGCCGCCGGGGCTCCGCCCCGAGAGACATCTCCGGCGCGGGGACATCGCCGGCGAGAGGGCGTTTCGGGCTTTCGGGTTTCGGCGGCGGATCGGGGTGGCGGCCGTGTGCGTCGGCGCGACGGAAATGCGGCAAGTAGCTTACATGGGTGGGCCGACAGGCCATAAGGAGCGGCCCAATTGTTTGTGGCCTGTCGCATATATTCGGGCTTTTCATCGGCCCAGAGGAAACCTAGTTTTTATTTTCTTTAAAAAAATAGTAGAGCAGAGGCACTACAATGTCATTGATGGACGAGGATCAAGCTGTTCGGTTGGCTGGTGGCTGGTGCTGATTTGTTGTGAGACTGAAGTACTGCTGGCTGGCTGGTGGCTGGTGCTGATTTGTTGTGAGACTGAAGTACTGCTGGCTGGTGGCTGATAAGCCAAGCGAACAGGCTGCGTAAAAACTAAATGGTCTGGTCTTATACACGGGGTGCTTGGTTGAACGCCTGAAGACTACATCTAAACTTTGTTCACCATAGATAAACTTGCTCCATCCATGCATGAAATAAAACTTTGTTCACCACAGATAAATTTGTGCCATCACTTATCCCGTTGTTGGTGTACAAGCTGATCGGTAGACAGAGTAGAAAGAGAGGAGTTACAGACGGTCGTGCATAGACTAGGATGGATAGATCCAATATCCAACGAGGACGAATTCGACAGGCAACTTTCAACATTTGCTGTTCAAGTACAAAAAGAGAGTTGGCCTCCTTTCCCATCATCTTCAATAATTGATGCTCTGCGAGTTTTTTTTTGGCAAAAATATCAATCAAAGTTTTTTTTTCCTGATAAGAAAATATCAATCAAAGTTGATGGAGCGGCTGAGCGGCACTATTAGAAGTAAATGGAATCGGCATTCCATAATAAATCGGCCCACCAACTAGTGTCCTCGAGCGTGGCATGCTGTTGCTGTATTGCTGTGTGTGCAAAGCCCCCGCCCCGGTGCACCGCTCCGCATCCAGGAGGTGTTCAGATGCACCCATTACTTTTATAGTGTTTATGGATTAGATTGCGTGTACAGAAAAAATAAACCGTCACGCANCCGGGCGCGCGCGACCTCCGGCGCGGGGCCGTCGGCGCGCGTGCAAGGGAGAGGGAGGGCGCGGGAGGAGAACCACAGAGAGGGGGGGTTGGAGGAGGGAGGAGAGGAGGAGATAAGGTTGACCCTTGTGGGTCCCACTCGTCAGCCTTTGTAGAAAGGGTGGGTAAGGTAGGTTTGAGTAGAAAATGCTGATGACTAGGATATAAAGGATGGGATATAGAGTATGACGAGTGCGGGAGAAATTGATATAGAGGAGAGAATCTTGATGACCAAACAGGAATATTCCTTTTAAAGGATGTATTTAGAGGACGACGAGTGCGGACAGCCTAAGATTGAGCGACAACTGGGATGTACGTGTGAGTTCTTCGGCCGTGTTTAGATGGCGGTGAAAAATTTTTCACCCAGCATTAAATGCAGAGAATCTCACATGCATGGAGTACTAAATAAAGTCTATTTGTAAAACCTTTTTACAGATGAGTGCAACTTTGCGCGACGAATCTAATGAGCATAATTAATCCATGATTTGCTATAGTAATACTACAGTAACCATCCTCTAATCGTGTGGTCAAAGGCCTCATTAGATTCTTCTCCGAAATTTACCTAGGGGCGTGGAGGGAGTTTTGTAAACTGCCTTTATTTAATACCCGAATTAATGGTCAAAGTTGCATTTAATACTTCAAAAAATTTTCCAACCTCCAACTAAACACAGTGAGCTGCACAGTTCTTGGAGATGTACTTGTAGCTTTTTTTTTAATCTGTTGCTTGCATCGATTTTTCCAAAATTGCGCGCAGTCCCGAACTGGCGCAGTGCGCCAGTGTCTTACCAGGAGGGTGCTGCCGTATTGGACTGGCAAGACATCACTCAGCATTGTTGTGCCTCTGGAGCTCAATCGGCTGCGCGCTCGGCGAAGACAACATGCAGCACCACGTGCCAGCATCAGGGGCGGCGGTGCCGGCAGCAGCACAGCTCGCCGTTCACAACGTATCGCTCTCACAGGCCAGTTTTTCGCCCATCCGCAAACACCAACAATTGAGCACAACTCAGCATATCTGACACGAACTTTTGATGCAAAATTCAATGGAGATGACAAGCGCTCAAGAGTGAATATATCACAAATGCTTGCTGTCCGATAACGAATATTATTTTTAAGAATGACTAATGAGAGAGTTATGATTTCAAGATTATAATACTTGGTACATCAATTACTGAATTTATCCTTACATTTTAATCTCTCCAAAATTAGGCGACTATTAACCTTGTTGCAAACTCCTTTGAGTTGATATGCACGCTATCTTTTAATGTATAATATGTTGGTCTAGCTTGTAAGACCATGAACCGCAAGTAGAGTAATTCACCTTACAAACTATACATTTTAACTGATTCGGTCATTAACAAGGGTCACTCTAGCTTGTTGTATTGGAATTTTAATCATTAGCATATCAACATACAACACGCGCGTGTCGCGCGGGCCACCTTGCTAGTAGAAAAAATGAAATAAAACTGATTCTTGAGACAGGAAAACAATTTTCACCATCGCTGCGCATAATCAAGACACGACTCAATAGTCCATACTGTACAGAACAGCTAGAATTGCTAGCCTCAAGGTCAAATCTAGAACTAAAGTCATTTCCAGCATTCAACTACTAATAAACAAGAGTAAACTACTCAGACAGACTTCTATATTAGACTAAATTGTTCATGATGCAGAATGGAAGAAAGAAACCTACCGAATCAAAACTAATCTGGCTTCCTCTGCTGAGTTACCCCACCCAGCTATCCAGACTGGAGGGCTAAGTTCAGAATCCCCCAATCTGAAGCACGCACCCATCAATCAGCAATCACGCCCGGGAAAGGACTCATCTCTCCGACTCATCTGCAGGTAGAGATGGCAACGGGCCCCGATCCCCGATTCCCCGCGGGGAATTCCTCCATTAGGGGACGGAGATGGTACTGATTTCATCCCCGCGGGGATCTAATCGGGGAAAAAGTGCCCCCCGTCGGGGATCACGGGGGCGGGGACGTTCCAGCAGTCCCCGTCCCCGCGTACCCGCGTCCCCGATTAAGTGGAAAGGCCCAGCATTGGCCCATCAGAAGTCCAGCCCATAACACTAGGTATATAACCACCAAACCCTAGAATCCACGCTTCCTCCACTCATTTTTTCCTCTCCCCAATCGAGCCGCCGCCCGTCCGGACTCCGGACTCCCAGTCGCGAGTCGCGACGCGAGTCTGCATCGGCGGACGCGGATCGGCCGTCTCCCTCCGTCCCTCGGCGAATCCGGCCGGGCTGGTCCGGCGCAGGCGTCCCGCGTCCGGCACTCCGGCGTCCGGCGTACGCGTACGCACTCGTCGCCCCGTCGCCCCGCACGGCCGCACCCTTCGTCGTCCTCGGCCCAGGCCCACGACAGGAGTCGAGCCGTCCAGGACAGGACCGGCCGTCGGCGACGCCGACACGCGCAGTCGCACTGATGTCTTCGCCTTCCATGCCCTCCGATGGTGTTGAACTATGTATGTGCTATTATCAAGTGTTGAACTGTTTTAACCGGGGACGGGGATCCCCGCGGGGATTTATCCCCGCGCGGGGACGGGGATGGGGGGAAAACCTTCTCCGTGAGCGCTCGCGGGGACGGGGACGGGGAAAATTTGTCCCCGCGGGGACGGGGACGGGGAGCTACTCCCCGACGGGGAATTCCCCGTTGCCATCTCTATCTGCAGGCGCCACGAAGATATCGACAGCATCCTGTTCAAATTTGACATCAGAAAAGGTTCAGTTCATGTGCATGCTTCCTGACGAATTGGCCAAATAGAGACGTGGTCCGAAATCGACGTAAACAACCAGACGCATCGAACAGCTGTAATCCAACCTAGGGCCGGAGTCCGGAGGGGAGATGATCCAGCGAGCGGTGGAATCACGAGAGGGCAATGTTGAAGGCCGTCACCTCGGACTCGGAGCTCGCCGTGGCCTTCCTTAGGGAGGAGGAGACGGTGGAGGGTTTAGGGCGCAGCGGCGAAGGCGGACGCTGCGAGCCGGCGAGGAGGTGGGAGCGGGAGCGCAGCTCAGCAGCCTTCTTAGGCCGCCGGGGCTCCGCCCCGAGAGACATCTCCGGCGCGGGGACATCGCCGGCGAGAGGGCGTTTCGGGCTTTCGGGTTTCGGCGGCGGATCGGGGTGGCGGCCGTGTGCGTCGGCGCGACGGAAATGCGGCAAGTAGCTTACATGGGTGGGCCGACAGGCCATAAGGAGCGGCCCAATTGTTTGTGGCCTGTCGCATATATTCGGGCTTTTCATCGGCCCAGAGGAAACCTAGTTTTTATTTTCTTTAAAAAAATAGTAGAGCAGAGGCACTACAATGTCATTGATGGAGGAGGATCAAGCGGCTGGTGGCTGGTGCTGATTTGTTGTGAGACTGAAGTACTGCTGGCTGGCTGGTGGCTGGTGCTGATTTGTTGTGAGACTGAAGTACTGCTGGCTGGTGGCTGATAAGCCAAGCGAACAGGCTGCGTAAAAACTAAATGGTCTGGTCTTATACACGGGGTGCTTGGTTGAACGCATGAAGACTACATCTAAACTTTGTTCACCATAGATAAACTTGCTCCATCCATGCATGAAATAAAACTTTGTTCACCACAGATAAATTTGTGCCATCACTTATCCCGTTGTTGGTGTACAAGCTGATCGGTAGACAGAGTAGAAAGAGAGGAGTTTCAGACGGTCGTGCATAGACAAGGATGGATAGATCCAATATCCAACGAGGACGAATTCGACAGGCAACTTTCAACATTTGCTGTTCAAGTACAAAAAGAGAGTTGGCCTCCTTTCCCATCATCTTCAATAATTGATGCTCTGCGAGTTTTTTTTTGGCAAAAATATCAATCAAAGTTTTTTTTTCCTGATAAGAAAATATCAATCAAAGTTGATGGAGCGGCTGAGCGGCACTATTAGAAGTAAATGGAATCGGCATTCCATAATAAATCGGCCCACCAACTAGTGTCCTCGAACGTGGCATGCTGTTGCTGTATTGCTGTGTGTGCAAAGCCCCCGCCCCGGTGCACCGCTCCGCATCCAGGAGGTGTTCAGATGCACCCATTACTTTTATAGTGTTTATGGATTAGATTGCGTGTACAGAAAAAATAAACCGTCACGCATCATGCTGCCGCGCCGCTGCTGCCTCCTCCTCCGCCTCACTCCAACTACCAGCCGCCGCCGCGCCATGTGCTCGCCGCCTCCACCTCCCGCGCACTGACCCCGCCGCACCGACACAGCCAGAGGCACCCACCGCTGTCACCATGCGCCCGCCTCCGCTGCCCCCGTCCCCGGCGCCCGCGCCAGCTCCGTCCCCCGCGTCGCTCGCCCGCGCCGTCAGCTCGCCGCCTTCTCCATACGCGGCGCTCGCGTCCCCTGGCCCGGCGCCGGGCCCTGCCCCGGAGCCGTCCGCTGCGGCGGTGGTGAGGGCGCTCGGGGGCGGTGGGAGGCGCGGGGGCGGAGGGAGCCTGAGCCCGCCGCTCATCGCGATGCTGGCGGTGGTGGGCGCGGCGCTGCTTGTGGTGCTGTACGCGCGCCTTGTGAGCCGGGTGTTCCGGGCGGCGCGGCGGCGGTGGCGCCGGCGCCGGCTGCGGCTGCTCATGATCCCGGGGTCCCCCTCCGCGCGCGGCGCCGGGGACGACTCCTTCGCGTCCTTCACCACCTACGACAACTACTACCACACCTTCTCCCCCTACTACGGCCTCGACGACGCCGCCATCAAGTCGCTCCCCTCCGCGCAGTACCTCGCCGCCGCGGCGGGGCGGGGGTCGGGGGCCTCCCGGGAGTGCGCGGTCTGCCTGCTCGAGTTCGCGGACGGCGACGAGCTCCGCGCGCTGCCGCTGTGCGCGCACGCGTTCCACGCCGACTGCATCGACGTCTGGCTCCGCGCGCACGCCTCGTGCCCGCTCTGCCGCGCCGCCGTCGCGCTCCCGCCGCCCGTCGCCTCGCCGCTCCACCGCGCGGCGCGCCGGGTGCGGCCCAGCCTCGACGACCTCCTCTTCTTCCACCCGGTCCCGCCGCCCGCTTCGGACGGTGCCGGCGCGGGCGCCCCGCCGGAGATCGCGCCGGCCAGCCCGGACCAGCTCCGCGGCGCCAGGGACTTCCTGCTCAAGCGCTCCTACTCCTTCGGCTTCGAGCGCAGCCTCGCCGTGGAGGCCGCGTCCACGGCGTCCCCTCCCTGGCGGTACCGCGTGTCCTCCGCCGCAGGCGGCGACGGCGCCACCTCCCGCGGCCGCAGCTTCTGGAGCAAGCGCTGGCCATCCCCGTTCGGCGGCGGAGGGGGCGGATCGGCAGCCGGCTCCGCGGCCGCGCGCGTCTTCTCCTTCCGTTCCTACCGTTCCGCGGCCGGCAAGTCCTCCCCCTTCTCTCGCCGCCGCGGGGGCGCGCACGGGGCCGGGAGCGGGTTCTTCATGTCGCTGGCCTCGGAGCCCCCATCCATCCTTGCCGCGGCGAGGCGGAGCCGCGCGGCCGCCGCGTCCAGCCGGCTCCGGTGCGGGGACCCCGAGGCGCTGCTCTCGCCGGACCGCCTCAGCCGCTGACCGACCGACCCGCCCGCCGGCGGCGACGGTGACGCGCACCGCGCCCCCGCGGTGAACGGATCTCGGTCTCGGCCGGTGGTGGGCCTGGCGCCCGCGTGGAGGCGGGGGCGGGGCAGTAATGGCGCGTTAATTGCGAGGCCCTCTGCCGTGGTTTTAATGGCGGGAGGACGTGTGCCCAGCGAGTGGTGTCGCTTCCTGCAGCAGCCAAGCCAGCCAGCACAGTGTCACTGCCTCACTGGCTGGCTCAGTGGCTCTGGCTCGGCTCGCTTGGCTTGGCTCGGTTTGAACTTTCAAATCTCCGCGGCGACCGTCCAAATTTTGGCTTTTTTTTTCCGAGCACTTTGACCAAGTGCGTGTACATGTGCTGCAGCGCTGCTGCACGCCTGCACCTGCACTGGAGAGTAGAGAACCAGTGTGGGCAGGGGGGTTTGTGGTTGGTGGGCCCGAGAGTGCCTGAGCCGTCCGATCAGAAAACGACGGTTTCCGGCGGTTGACCGGAGCCGACGTTTTCTCGCCGGACGGCTCATCGGAAGGAGAGTGGGTCACGGCTAAGCGCATTGTGTGTTCGATGTGTATTTCAGCGGTGCTACTTGTTGTAAGGTAGTAAAAGAGGGTTCTTTTAGATTGAGCGTTTTTAACGCTCATATCTCAATAAGTGAATATAGTACGTGCACGTTGGTGAAGAACCGCATTGCTTATGAGTAAAACTATAGTGACAATTTCGACTGCTCTTCGGCTGTTCATCTGCTTTTTTTGCTCGTCATGAGGAAATTGAGGATACAACTCTGAACACTCAAGTCAAATTTATCAAGTGCTAGCTCATATGATGTTTGAGAAACTAATCAGCCTGAAAATGATACAATTTGCTTGTTCTAAACATATTTATTTTGAAACATCATTTATAGTTCATTGCAACATTAAAAAAAATGCATGTGCGTATTCATATCATGTTTAGCAATGCAGTGGGCAAGGATGGGTCGGGCGTACCGCTAACCGTCCTTTTTGTTCAGCGCTTGGCTTATCAGCCACGAGCCAGCAGTACTTTTCTCTCACAACAAATCAGCACCAGCCAACCGAACAGGCTGCTTGAACAGATGAACCAACTACTAAAAGATAGAAACTTTTATGTCTCAACATAGATTATAGTAGAGCTAAAAAAGAGAAAAAAAATCCCTGTCAAACTCACCTCCCGGCTGTGTTGCCTGTCAGGAGCAGTGCTCTCTCCGGTTTCACCGACGTGTTGTGGCATGAAAAACTGTGTACATGCATAGACTACTCGAGTCTTTGGCCCTGTTTAATTCAGTAAGATATGTTTAGAAAATTTACTGTAGCAAAATTAAATCGAAGATTAGGAGGGCTAAATATGATTTAATTATAAAACTAATTACGACAGAAAATCACGAGACGAATCTATTAAACCTAATTAATCTATTATTAATTTACGTTTAATACTCTTAATTAGTGTCCTAATATTTGACGTGACGGGATGAATAAAAAAAACTTATGGAATTAAACATGGCCTTCGACCAAGCTGCTGTCAAGTTCACTTGCTTGCCTTGAAAGCAATTTCGGTAGCTCTCCTGCCCGGCGCACACGGCACGGCTCGTCTGAACCGTCGTCGTGGATCACACAGAAATCAGAGCGCAGAGTCAGAGTGCAGTGAAGTCTGAGATCTGGGAAGAAGCGAGAGGTCGAGACTCGAGAGGAGAGGAGTGGGGGAGCGCGAAGCGCGGGGCGGCGTAAATTGGCTGTCGCGTAAAGCGGCGGTCCTGGGCCCGCGCACAGCCTGGGCTGGGCCATCCTCACCGTCCGGCCCCATGCAGCCCACCGCCCAGCGCCCAGCCTGAGCCGGCCATTGGACGGATCTGCTGGCGCGGCTAGTACCGCTGCCGATCGATGACGTGGAGTGTCCGCGTCACCGCCACAGCTCGGCTCGGGTCAGATCAACGTCAACTTAAGCTAGCTCTTACACTTCTCGCACGGGATCAATGGTGACGGGGACTGTGACAGTGAAGAGAGGGAGATATTCTGGTTTCAGATTAGGGAGCCCCGAGCCCATAACCAGCTGCAGCCAGGCTAAGACTATTTGCAGCGGTTCCCTGTAAACCACCCTTGAACCGCTACCGTACCGGTTTTTTCCTCCAAACCGTCCTGCAGCGGTGTCCTCCAAACCGTCCTGTACTGTCCAGGGGCGCGGCGTCTTCCCCCAAATCTGGGGTGCGCCTCGACGTCCGCCAAGCCGTCGCTGGGGCGCGGCGTCTTCCCCTCCGCCCCCTGCTCCTCGCCTTCTTGGACGCCGCCGCTGCCGACTGAAATCATGCTATACTAGTACTATACCCTTCCCGTCTTCTCCACCACGATCCACGAAGAGCCGCCGAATCTTGGACGCCGCCGCTGCCGCTCGGGCCATGGCCATGGCTCGCAATGGAAAGCAGCCGACAAGTACGAGCGGGTCGACGCGTGCATCCGGGATCTCCAGGACAGCCACGACGGCTACCGGTACAAGATTACACGCTCGCCGGCCACGCGGGAGGCGGCCATGGCGGGGATCGTCGGCGAGCTGGAGGTGGGCCACCTCCCCTTGGACGAGCTCGACATGAGGTGCCTCACCATCTTCGCCCTCTCCGGCGTCTCCATCAAGAAGGGCACCCCCAGGGAGGCCCGCCTCGCGTACCGCGCCGTCGGCCTGCTGCTCCTCACCCTCCGCGACGGCTCGCCCGGGCCGCTCCTGGACGAGGCCTTCCCGGCGCTCTCCAAGGCGATCCTGCAGGCCCAGGGCGACGCGCCGCCGACGCTGGCCGCCGCCGCGATCGACTGCCTAGCCGCCACTTCCTTGGCCGGCGCGCGCTGCGCGGAGCAGGCGCAGAGGTCGATGGAGGCCATCTGGCGCTTCGTCGTCCCCCCCGTGAGATCGCGATCCGCCAAGCTGAAGATCCGGGCCCCGGAGACGAGCCCCGCGGTGCGGGCCGCGGCCGTGTCCGCGTGGACGTTCCTCCTGACCACCGTCGTCTCCGCCACCGGCACGCATCGGAAGGCCGACCGCACCGGCTGGAGCGCGGCCATCGCGTCCCTCGCGGAGATCCTCGACGCCGATGACCGCAGGGTCCGGATGGCGGCCGGCGAGGCGCTCGCCGTGTGCGTGGAGGTCAACCTGACGCAGCACGCTACGGGCAAGGACATGGACGCGCTGGTGGCCAAGGTGTCCAACCTCGCCGCCGAATCCGCCAGCAAGGGCGCTGACAACTCATTGCTCCGCGAGCAGAAGGAGCTGTTCGGCCAGATCGCCGCCTTCCTGGACCACGACGAGCCGCCGGCGACATCAGTACGAACGTCCCGGGAACGGCACAACGTCATCAAGGTGTCGACGTGGGTGAGGCTGGCCCAGCTCAACTTCCTGAGCAAGTTCCTCGGCAATGGCTTCCTCAAGCACGTGCAGGGCAACCCGCTGTTGAAGGAGGCCTTCAGCTTCGGCCGCGTGGAAGGCAAGCCGCTGTCGATCCAAAAGAAGGAGAGCAGCATGCGGATGGACAAGCGGCGCGGGAGGGAGCGGCGCGGGCGGGAGCGGAGGAGCGGTGCAGGCGGCGCGGGAGGGAGCGGGGGGCACGGCGCGTATACAGGACTAGTTTACAGGCCACCGTTGCAATTGAGATTAGATTTAGAGGATAGAATATTTTACAGGGTCTCTAAATTTTGCTTTGGAGGGTGAAATATAGAGGCCACCATTGCAGATAGTCTAAGCTCCGAACTGCTCAAGCGGCGGGCCACGCGAGCTTTGCAACGATCAAGGCCAGCCCATCAATGCGCGCGGGCATCCCTCTCACACAGCTGATGATAGGTTACGGCCCAAAACAATGGGCCCAACGTCTCTCCCTCTGTGACCTCTCTGCCGCCCTTCGTGGGCCGGATCCTAACCGAGCGACGCCAGCCCCCCGAACTCGCCGCCAAGCGTGGGTCTCGCGCTCGCCCGCCTCGGTGCCTACGCCTCCTCCTCCGCCGCCGCCGCCGCCGCCGTGCGCCAGCGCACGGGGGGCATAAAAGCGGCCCTGCGCCCAACGCCACGAAGTGCGAAGAGGCGGCGGGCACCATGGCCGCCCTCCTGCCGTCGCCCCCCTCCTCCTCTTGCCACCACCGCGGCTCGCCCATCCCGACGGCCACCGCCTCCTCGGCGCGCCCCCGGAGGGGAAGCCTGCGCCTCGCGGCAGCCGGCGCTCGCTCCGGCCCTACCGCTGCGCCGATGCAGCCGCGCCCCGCCGCGGTCGGCAGGAGGAGGTACGCGCGCGCTTGTCCCTTGCATAATTGCATTACAGTCGTTCGCGGCATTTTGGGTGTTGGCCGGATCCATTTCCTTTTTCCGTATTGTGCCTGCCTTGACGAATGCTCCAGTAGTAGTCCGTGATACAATGCATGTATCATTTAACAAGCCTTGGATATTAACAGATGCATAGTTAGATTGGTAAAGGAACAAGTGATCGTGTACCAGTTGCTTGTTCACGGGCTGAATTGTCAACGGTTCTGCAGGAGGACTGGAGGAGTCAACAACAGACTCTTTCAATACTAAGATGTCTACAGACAGTTTGCACTACCCAAAGTTTCGCAATTTCAAAGGATCATTGTTTTGTTACCTTTAAGTCGAATACTCAGATACAAAGCGCAGATCTTAAATTTTGCTCCTTCCTTTGTGTTAGCCATGGTGATGATGCCGGCTGTGTTGATCAGGTGTGAATGCTTCGACCTCCACCAGCAGATAGTTCCTTATGCTGAGGCCTATGCTTGGCAGAAGTCCATTATCAAGAGGAGGATAGGTTTTCTAGACAGCGGTGGAGATCACTCGGACACCTTGATTGCTTTACAGCACCCGCCAGTTTATACGTTGGGCACCGACAGTAATGAGGAGTACCTCCACTTCAACAAGGAAGGAAGATGCTCCTTTCGATGTTCATCATATTGATCGTGGTGGGGAAGTGACGTATCATGGCCCTGGCCAGGTATTTATCAGCTATCTTTTTCGTATTGAATACTTCACAGTTTGGTGCTGTGTTTATTGATTAGTTCTTTCTTAATTCTGATTGCTCTTTAGCTATAGCTAGTACTGTAGTCCCAGCAGGGGTCATCTTTCAAGTCAGAATAAAATTTATCATGACTTTCTTCATTTCGCATATTCAAGCATTAGTTGTTCAAAAGAATTGTTGTTATCCGTGCTTCTTACAATCATCTCTTTCTTTGCATAGCTTGTTATGTACCCAATTCTCAATTTGCGGTACCACAAAGAGGATCTTCATTGGTACTTCAGGTCACTTGAAGAAGTGATCATCCGTGCACTGAAATCTGCATTTTCTATCAAGGCATCGAGGGTAGAAGGTCTCACTGGTGTTTGGGTTGGTATGTGTAGTCCTTGGAAAATTTCAATTATTTTACCAAGTTTCCAGTTTCTCCATTCACTTCAATTCTCCGATGTTTGCAAAATTAATGGCACCTGCTACTGAATCATCTCCATCTTTTTTTTCTCTGTTGGGGATCGTAAAGTTGCAGCAATTGGTATTCGTGGCTCCCGGATGATAGTTTACCATGGTCTAGCACTAAATGTCACAACCGACTTAACTCCATTCAAAATGATTGACCCCTGCGGCATAAAGGGTCGCAGTGTTGGGAGCATTAAGGAGATACTACAAAAGGAATCTGATGGACGAGAAATCGATGATACATTACTGATGGATATAGCATATAGTTCCATGCTTAAGGAGTTTGCTGAACTTTTCCAACTCAATTTAGACATGAGGCCTGATTGCAGTTTTCTGAGAAACAAATATCTCAACTAACCGCACATCTTTGCCTTAGCTGTTCGAACAGGATGTTTCTGGAGGGGATGCTGTTTTAGACGTTGTATGCCTTGTATAGTATAGCACATGAGCACATCCGCATGCAGACGTTGGATGCTGTTTCTGGAGTGGATTTCTTCTGCGTCTATTCTCTTTGAGCTTCAGTATTTGTAGTCTCATGTACTGCTCTATTGTACTGGGTGTATATTTACTAATGCAGTAATGCTTCCATTTGGCCCAGTGCTAGTATCCCAACTGTGATTTATTGAATTAACCATGGCTCTCATGGCCCCTCCTCACCCTACTGCCCCTCGTTCCGGCACCGTGCCGCGCCCTTCGCGGGGCCGCCAGCACCGGGAAGGAAAGAGCCCTGCGCCTCACCCTTGCAGCCCTACCGACGCGCAGAGGGGTGAGGCGTTGCATCACCGTCCTGCCGCCGTCGACATGAGGTAAGGTAGGGCTTGAAAAGCTGTAACTGCTTCGACCTAGATGTCTGTTCAGGACTGATCTCAACTCTCAAGTCGCAGTGGTCAGTTCCATAATGTTGCATTTTGTTTACTGAAACAGGTGTGACTGCTTCGATCTGCATCAGCAGCTAGTTCCTTTCGTGGAGTCTCAGGCTTGGCAGCAGTCCATTGTCGAGAGAGGGAAAGGGTTGGCAGGCAGAGGCGAAGATCACTCAGATACTCTGATAACGTTGCAGCATCCACCAGTTTTTTCATTGGGCAAGCTCACCACCAAGGATTGCCTCCATTTCAACGAGGAAGACCCACCCATCGAGGTTCATCGCGTTCATCGTGCTGGGAAGGCCACTTATCATGGCCCTGGACAGGTATAAATTGAAACTGCATTACATAGTGTTTTTTTTTGGGTACTTGAACCTGGGCGATGTGTTTCATTCATGGGAAGGTATATACGGTTTCCTGTTGACGTCTGATAGATCTTCACTTCTAAAAATAACTTTTGCAATTATGATGAACGAACACAGAGTATATGTGATTCTTATTAGTGGTTTCTTTGTTTTAGCTTGTTATGTACCCAATTCTCAACCTGTGGTATCACGAAAGGTGTGTTGATACTTACCTTAGGTCACTTGAAGAAGTGATCATCCGTGCACTGCAAGATCTGTATTCTCTGTCAAGGCATCAAGGGCAGGAGGCCTCACTGGCGTATTCGTTGGTATGTGCTATGGTCTGGAAATTTCAAGTCTGCTACCATGTTTCCAATTGTTTCGATATTACTTTTTCATTTGTTATTACTTGTTTCTCCTTAATGGTTATTTGTGTTTAACTATCGAATTTATACTAAATCCTCTCCTGTTCTCTCTCTAGAGGATCGGAAAGTCGCATCAATAGGGATTCATGCAATCTTTCCACGATGGATAACAAGTCAGGGTTTAGCACTAAACGTCACAACTGACTTATCCCCATTTGAAATGATTGATCACAACTGGACAATGTTTTATTGGATTTTTGTAGAAGCCAGAAATCAGTACAAGCTAACAGAGGAAAGCATCACATATTGTAAGCATATAACAGAGGCAAACATTATTTTCTCATAGTGTAAGCTCCTTCAACCGAATAGCAGCAAAACTAGCAATCTCTTTGCATCCAATCAAGCTTTTGTGTCACCTGCAAATCATGCACAAGAGTCGGCTTCAGCAAATTGGTCAGCTGTTGGATATTGAACAGAAGAAAAATCCAGAAAGGCGTTTGACCTTCTTTCGCAGTCGTTGTGGATCCTTCTTCCTTGGTGTCAACACCTGGCCATGATTTACAGGTGCAATGCTTCCCCTTCTCAATATCGTTATAGACGCTTGCGACATGTTTGCCGCAGCCGTTCCAGGTGAACTTGCCGCATTTGCTGCACTCCACCTTGTAGCACATCTTCTCTTCTTTCAGACGCAGGAACAGGATGATGTTTTTCTGGAGACGGTTTCTTCTGTGTCTTCACTCTTCATGGACTTCAGTGTACTTATAGCTTCATCACAATGTTCTGCTCGTTCCTCGTAGAAACTAATGAATTTCCCAATGCTTTCCATGTGGCCCAGTGCAATTGGTGAAGGAAACAAAGTGTCAATATTGTTCTTACGCAGCACTTTGTGGTTGATAGAACTCAAAGTCATTCCCAATGCGCATCTTGGTATGCAACTCTAGGTAGTAGGTATGTTGTGGCGAAACTATGTTTCTTGCTTGCATGGTAAACGTCGAAGGAAACGCATCTTGGTATGCAACTCTAGGTAGTAGGTATGTTGTGGCGAAACTATGTTTCTTGCTTGCATGGTAAACGTCGAAGGAAACCAAAGATGCCATTTCTTGATGCTGTCAACATGTCATCTTTGTTTAAACCATGAGCTGTTAGTTGTTGTACCAATGACATTAAGATTTTAAGATAATCTAGTACTATATCTTTTTTTAAAAAAATGGATAATGTTGTACACCGCATATTTTCATGTAACTATACAACAATGGATGCCATTTTGTACAGTGAATTTTGCTAGTGAAAAAGAAAATGAAAGACCAAAAATTTTGCTAAATTACATTGGTTTCCTCATCAGTGGACAAGAACTAGCTTAGTACTATGCAACAAAGCCCGGGATGGAGCCGTTGGTCGACGGCGAGCTCTGGTCGCTGGTCCACACCTGCTGAACGGACACCGGCGAGACCGCCTTCTTCCCCACCGAGTCCGGCCCGTCCAAGCTCACGTCGACATGTGCATCCATCATAGGCCTGAGATTTGACCCGGTGTCTGAATCGGAGTCCGGGGCGGCGTCCCTGATCTGGCTCAGCTCGGCGGCCACCTCGCTCATGCACGGCCGGACGTCCTTGTGGAACGCCAGGCACCGGAACGCCAGCTCGCTGACGTGGCGGACCGACTCCATGACCCACTCCTCGCCGCCGTCCAGGACCGCCGGGTCGACGATCTCGGTGACCCTGCCCTTGCCGATGCGGTCGAGCGCGAGGGAGGCGAGGTTGACCTCGGTGGCCGGGCGGTCGAAGTCGACGACCTTCATGGCGGTGATGAGCTCGAGCAGCACGACGCCGAAGCTGTAGACGTCGCTCTTGTCGGAGAGGTGGAAGTTCTGGTGGTACTCCGGGTCGACGTACCCGGGCGTGCCCTGCGGCGCGGTGGAGACGTGCGAGCGCGAGGCCTCGAGGCGGTCGACGGCGCGGGACAGGCCGAAGTCGGCGAGCTTGGGGCGGAGGCCGCCGTCGAGGAGGATGTTGCTGGACTTGACGTCGCGGTGGTAGATGGGCGGCCGCATGCCGTGCAGGTACGCGATGGCGGCCGCCGTCTCCGCCGCCACGCCGAGCCGCGCGCGCCACGGCAGCAGCTGGCTGGCACGGCCGCCGCCGAGGAGGTGCTGCGAGAGCGTGCCGTTGGGCACGTACTCGTAGACGAGGATCTGCTCGCCGCGGTCGAGGCAGCAGCCGAGGAGGCGGACCAGGTTGGGGTGGCTCACCGACGAGATGAGCTTGATCTCGTTCAGCAGCAGCGCCGCCGCCGCCGCGTCGTCGTCCTCGTGGTGGTGGCGGTAGCGCAGGCGCTTGATGGCCACCAGCGTCGGCGCGCTCGCCGGGAGCTTGCCTATGTAGACGGTGCCGTACGCGCCAGTGCCGAGGCGGTGCGTGTGCGAGAAGGAGTTGGTGGCGCGCGCCACCTCGCAGTACGAGTACACCGGCACGCCGCTCGACGTCGCCGCCTCCGACAGCAGCCGCATCGCCGCGAGCCGCTCCGAGCCCGACCGCGCGGCCCTGCACCGCTGGCATTGCAGCAGGCAGAGCAGGAGCGCGCCGGCGGCCGCCGCGACGCCCACCGCAACACCTGCCGTTGAAATCGACGATTAGCTCAGCTTGATCACTGATTCTGGACTCGTGCTTCGCGGAAATTCGATTAATCGAACTTTCTTGGGGCACAAATGAACCTTCTACTCCACAAATTCAACTGCCTACTATTGTTTTAAAAAAAATCTATAATTTGTTTTCTTATTCGTTTTCAATTTTTTGTGTGCTGGATTATTATGTTCTCGAGAACGAGAAGAATTCAAGGTCAAAGCAGTCAGCAATCAACGTGCATGAAGCTGCACGTAACCGGCAGAGAAAAATGTGTAGAGCAGACGAATTGACTTGACCGGCAGCATCTGATCGTTTCTGATTGTTCTCACCACGCCGTATAGAACGGGATTAGCATCGGAGACTACAAGGAGTAAAACGGTGCGTGATGTAACTAACAGGCAGAAGAGTTCTGTTTTTTACCTGCAACTATAATGATGATCTTTTTCTTGGAACCACCTGCAAAAAAGAGGGACCACAAAAAACAAGGATTGTGAATTGAAGTGTTATAAAGTTCATACTTGTTTTTTTATATATAAAAAGTTGTGATGCATTGACTCTGTAATAAGATCATAAATTGGAGCAGGTTTCTGGTACTTGGTGGCAGTTGGTTGGTTTTCTGTTAAGGAGTAAAAATGCTTTCATTTATAGGCCCTGTTTAGATTCGCGAAAATGCACCAATTCAATCAAAGGCAACGCATTGAATTACGTGCACCCTCTCTACTTTTTCAATTTCCAATGCATCTCCAATCATTGAATTCAGTTGAATTGGCTCAATCTAAACAAGGCCATAGTATGACCTGTCTGACTCAACGCTTCTGATTGTTTTTTAGGATTTTGCCCAGATTGGTGGGCTCTTGCACAGCCCATTTTCTTGTACTATTTTCATTTTCTTTTGCAACCACCACCAACACAAAATGGAATATATTATTCCCAGGTTAAGAAACTGTATGCTTTTTTTTCCTTGCCATCTTGATCCTAACTGAAGTTGATGGTTGTCCCTTGAGAAAATTCAACAAAAAGCAAATATTCAAGACACAAATTTGTTAGACCAGGAAGAGTCACCGTGGAAACATGCATGGTAACCGGATTTCTTAATTTTGGGCGGCGGGGTTGAATTGAAGAAAGAATTTGTGTAGAATTGAAATCCTCAAGCCTTTATTTAAACTGAAAAGGGTAGGGATCAATGTCGCTATTTCAAACACATGGCAGACTGGTGCTACAGCCTGTATGGCCAAAGATCGATGGTTGTCAACCCCCGTCACTATCTTTGAAACCCTCGAGTTTAAAGTAGTTCAAGTCTAAATGATGTGAAACCTAATAAAGTGACAATGCTGATCCTTGAACCTCTTTTGTTCGATCAGCACGGTCGTCACTCTCTAATAAGTAGGAGTATATACAAGACAGATAACCGGATTTATTTATGAAAAAATGCTACTTAAAACTATATATGATGCATCTAGAAATGTAGAATTTCTCGCTGAAATTGCTAGGCATTCTTGCGTTGGAAATGGGCATGAGCAATGCAGTGCTCCACGAATTGATTCGAAGTTAAACTCCTCTAGAAAGTGATGTCACTATAGTATTAGTACTACATTAAGCCAACATAGTTTGGTGGGTGATGAGTGTGAACTATGATTAGCGTAGCTGCCTAGCTCGCGCGCGAGATTGACCGCAGCGAGGACTTGAAGGGTGCGCGCGGCTGACGTGGCCACGTCTGGCCTTTGTGGCCACGATAGCGAAAGGGAGAGCTACTCACCCGCGCCGTGGTGACACCCCTCGCCGGCGGTGAACCCGTCGCCGAGCATCCCGTCCAGGCAACGGCAGCGGTGACCCCACGCTCCGCTCGGCGTCTGGACGTCGTCGCACGTCGCGTTCACCGCGCACCGGCCGGCGCCGGTGGCGTTCGCGCTCGCGCACGTCCCGTTGAGCCACCAGCCCAGCTCCGCCACGCCGAACTCCAGCGACGGCACCCCCGCCGGCGTGAACCTGTACACCGCCGCCGTCAGCGCGTAGTCGCACCCGGCGTCCTCCACGTTCCTCCAATTCAAGAACTCTTCACGCCCCTTACTCGCCGCCGCGCTGGTGGTGTTGGGCGGCGAGCCCACGCACGTCGAGGCGGTGTCGTCCTTGCCGCACTGCGCCGTCTGGAGCAGCTTCGCCATGATGTCCACGTTGACGCTGCAGTTGACCGACCTCGGCGCCGTGCCATTGCAGGAGCCGCGGAGGAAGAGCCCGGTGTAGGACGACACGCCGTAGCCGGCGCCGTTGAGCGACGCGCGGGCCTCGGCGACGGCGCGGGTGCACGACGGTGAGAGGGGGACGACGAAGGTGGAGGCGGTGGAGTTGAACGACATGATCGGGTACGGCGCGGCCGCGGTGCCGCGCGTGGGGAGCAGCGGCGTGGATGTGGAGGCGTTGCAGCTCAGGAGGATGGGGCAGTCGCCGGAGAAGCCGAAAGGGTACGGCGCGGATGTGCTTCCGCACCAGCCGTTGCACCCGCCGCCGCCGGCGGCGGTCGCGGAGAAGGTTGCATGGGGGGCGAAGAGGAAGAGGAAGGGGAGCAAGAGTTGGTGCATGTAGGCAGCCAGTTCTATACTTGTGATTTGTGATGAACAGTTTCGGTGGCTTGCTGAGAGAGGAAGAAGGCGCAGCGCGGCAGGCAGTTCTACACCATGTCTGCACGTACCCCTTCAAATTGAAGAGCTAGATAGCGCGTGCGTGCCGTGTGCACAATATGACTGGAGGGAGAAAAGGGAGAGAGAGCCGGAGGAAGAAGAAGGCGGATGAATTATGGGTAGGCAAGCTTGATTTATCAGTCAAGAGTTTATTAGTCAAAGATTTTTTTTGAGACCATCAAAGAGTTTATATATGGTCAAGAAACAAATCCGGAAAAACATAGTAGTATCTTTTTTTTTTGCTGCTCTTTTAAGGGACGACGCGGGCGCTTCGTAGCCGCGAACTCAATCTTCGGAATCTTCGCGGACCTGGCCTGGGCGTGACCCGTGGGCCGTGGCGGCTCCGGTACGCTACGCCTC
>CM014272.1:6035036-6057036 GCA_004135705.1 Alloteropsis semialata
AAAACCAGAGGGTCTCTCACCTCCAGGTACTCCATCTTCAAATCAGGATGAATGTGGTGCCTCAGGAAGATGCAAGCTTTTGCCTTGTCATGGAGCAGCGGAGCAGGGACACCGGCAGCAGGCCTTGCGAGCGTGGAGGTCAGCTGCATAGCCTCCAGATGGAACTCACAGTCAAGTGCCCAGGTCTGGTAGTTCTTGCCGTTCAGCTCAAGAACCTTGAACTCCGTCTTGTTGATCGAAGCCATCACCTATTAGTACATGCAAATTAACTTCCGGTAAATAAGCATGTAATAGCCGCGCATAATGGTCGTATGAACATGTAGTATGTCTTATTTTTCTGCTAATAATTAAGTGCAATGGAATAAAATTCGACGCATAAAAAAATAAATAAGATGCATAGACAAAGACTAAAGTATATATATATGCATCGCGTGTAGTGGCAGCTCTGCGGCCGGCAAAACTGCATCTTGCGATGGTGGCGGCATGGTGCCATCGCCCATCAGGGCCACCATGGCGTCGCGAGGTGGTCGGTTGGGCCACGGCGCGGCGGCGCATATGCATATACATGATTGCTTAAGGTGCGACTTCAGGCAGCACTGCGCATGGAAAATTGCTGGCTTACGCGTTAAACGCGTTGGGGTGACCGGCAGTGCGCAAGATCATATGAATATGTGCAAGTAAACCAAGTCGTACATGGACGGCTAGCGACAAAAAAAATACACTGCCGTATAGCGACATGACCGATGCGTTGGCGTGCATGTAAGCATGCTGGGGTGGCCACGACGTCTAGTAGGATGCGCGCGGCGTACATGCATAGCATGCTGGGGTGGCCGGCGTCTACCAGATCAACAGATAATAAAAAAACACACCGGTCATGAAAGTGATCCAATCTATTACTTTACTAGCTATAAGAAAAACAATATACCAGGTTCTTTGCTGCTAGCATACAAGAAAGATAAAGGTTTGATCAAGATTGAATCTCCTACTCAGAGGGAAACAAAAAAAATCTAGAACGCATCTAGATTAGCAAAGGTCTATCGTAACCAATCTAGGACCACACATAATCTAGATGTTAATAAAAACCAATCTATTAATCTAACTTAATTACTGGTGCATGAACTCATCAGGAGCACAGACCAGGGACGCACAGCAGAGGCTGCGGCCCATGCGGCGCCGGCTCTTGCAACCTGCGCGGTGCCGCAGCTACTCGTGCGAGGCATCAATTATCATTACAGCAATAACGTGATGCACTATCGCATATTTGTTTCCACAGGAAACAAAAAAACTATAGATCAATCTAGAACGCAGAAACTAGCCAGGCGGAAAAACAATCTACCATAGACCTAGCATGCTAGTTTTGTACGAAAAAGATCTAGATTGAAAAACTGAAACCGATCTGCCAAGAGATGGATCCAGTAGAGATCAAGAACAGCATACCGTCGTTGATGAGTAGTGGTAGAGCGTGCTGATGACGTGTTGAGTAACGGCGCTGTTGCGGATCCCTGATCCGGTTCCCTTCCCTCCCGGCAGCAGATGAGACGTGAAGAAGATGTAGAAGATCGCCCGTATCCCTTCCCAATGGCACACGAGAATAGCACACAAGAGACAAATGTAGATGGAACTTGTTCTCTCTTATTCATAATAGATGGGTACACGTTCCTTTATATAGTCCTGACCCTTCAGGGGCATATTTGGTATGAGCCCACAATTATCCCTTAGGTATAGGGATTTCTCAACACTTGGAAGCAGAGCCAACAAATCTTTGATGGCTTCATCATTTGTCATCTTCAGACCAGTAAACGCTCAACGGTTCGGTGGTCTCGACGTAGGCGAAGGTGCGGAAGTAGGGGCGGCCGTCCACCGTGGCCGCCACCACCCCGGGCCTCGTCTCGCAGATGGTCGCCACGCGGCACTGCGACGGCCTCCTCCCGCCGCCGGCATCGCCGTCGCTGCTCAGCCTGTTCGCGAGCACCACGTTCTCCCCGCCGTAGGTCAGGATGTGCTCGCCGTGCGCAAAATACGGATGCGTGAGTGTCCGCCACATCACGCCAAGCACCCACACGCTGTAACGCCGGCTCCATCCCTGCCGGCGGCCTCCTCCGCCGCCGCTCCCTTCAACCCACACCTGCACGAACGCAGATGAAGGCCGGCAGAGATCAAACCAGGATTCATCCACAGCTCCGGCTACCTAAACAAATGTGATCACCTGCACCTACCTCGATATGGGTATGCGGATGCCGCGGCCACATCGACTCGGTGCTGATGGCAACGCCCATCCTCCCGTGCACCTCCGTGAGCTGCACGCGGTCGTGCGGCCCGACCGGCGCCGGCAGCCTCCTGGTCGACGTGACGCGCTCGTCCCTGAGGTCGAATGACACGACCATGTCGGTGTCCTTGGTGACCCAGTATGTCGCGCCGTCGACGCTGATCAGGCCGGCGTACAGGAAGATGCTCGAGCGACGGATCGGCACGGCGCGCCACGACGCCTTCTTCCCCAGCGTGAACACGTGCACCGCGTCGAACTCCCCGGCCGGCTGCCCGCCGTAGCGTGTCTTGTAGTAGGTCGGGACGTGCACGATCTTGTACTGCCCCGTCGTCGGGTGGTACGCGAAGCTGTAGGTGACCTGCCACGAGTGGCCGGGCCCGGTCCCCCGCGCCCACGCCGTCCGCGGGCCGGTGTCCGGCAGCAGCGGGACGGCCAGCGTCTCGCCGGTGGCGGGGTTGACCAGCGTGATGCTCCCGTAGTCGACTTCGGGCTTCCAGTCGTCGCACAGGCACAACAGGCCGTTGCATGTGTCGACGATCTCCGTGGCCCGGTAGCTGGCCGGGTCGCTGGTCCAGATCTCCCTGCANACAATATACCAGGTTCTTTGCTGCTAGCATACAAGAAAGATAAAGGTTTGATCAAGATTGAATCTCCTACTCAGAGGGAAACAAAAAAAATCTAGAACGCATCTAGATTAGCAAAGGTCTATCGTAACCAATCTAGGACCACACATAATCTAGATGTTAATAAAAACCAATCTATTAATCTAACTTAATTACTGGTGCATGAACTCATCAGGAGCACAGACCAGGGACGCACAGCAGAGGCTGCGGCCCATGCGGCGCCGGCTCTTGCAACCTGCGCGGTGCCGCAGCTACTCGTGCGAGGCATCGATTATCATTACAGCAATAACGTGATGCACTATCGCATATTTGTTTCCACAGGAAACAAAAAAAACTATAGATCAATCTAGAACGCAGAAACTAGCCAGGCGGAAAAACAATCTACCATGCATAGACCTAGCATGCTAGTTTTGTACGGAAAAGATCTAGATTGAAAAACTGAAACCGATCTGCCAAGAGATGGATCCAGTAGAGATCAAGAACAGCATACCGTCGTTGACGAGTAGTGGTAGAGCGTGCTGATGACGTGTTGAGTAACGGCGCTGTTGCGGATCCCTGATCCGGTTCCCTTCCCTCCCGGCAGCAGATGAGACGTGAAGAAGATGTAGAAGATCGCCTGTATCCCTTCCCAATGGCACGCGAGAATAGCACACAAGAGACAAATATAGATGGAACTTGTTCTCTCTTATTCATAATAGATGGGTACACGTTCCTTTATATAGTCCTGACCCTTCAGGGGCATATTTGGTATGAGCCCACAATTATCCCTTAGGTTTAGGGATTTCTCAACACAATTGAGCTGGACGATCTTTTTACGAGAAAGAAGAAATAACTAACAATACGCCCTGCCTCCACCTTTACCTGCTCCTACGCCCTCCTATCCATGCTAGAGTTTCGGCTCCGCCCCATCTAGGGCTGGATAAAATGCTCATGACTCGTTAGCTCGCTCGACTCGCAGCCGGCTCGGCTCGGCTCGTCGTGATTTCCTAACGAGCCGAGCCGAAGTTTTTACTCGTTATACCAACGAGCGAGTTCGAGCCGGCTCACAAGCTGCTCGCGAGCTAAATGAGCCGAGAGCAAAATCAAGCCAACAGCCGACGGGCATCTGCAGTCTAGCAGCGCCCATTACGCGAGCGTAGCCCAAGCGAGCCCAATAAACATCCGTCAATTACTAATTTATTACTCCTCCTCCCATCTCCCAGCACACAACCTCATCCATACACCCCCGAGATCCAAAATTCCAATTTGCAATCCGTATAGCTTGCTTCCTCCTCGGATGGAGCAAACCAAGATCCACAATCCAGCCCCATTCGTCACCTACCCTATCTGTTCCCTGCAAGGATTTGACCGCTTGCAGCTTCTCCATCTCCCTTGCGCCGTCGTGCCGCCATAGGATGCTGCAGAAGTGAAGGTCGCGATGGGAAACAGCACCACAGCCTTCTGGATCCATGGAGGAATAAAGGTAGC
Organism: Alloteropsis semialata; assembly: GCA_004135705.1. Taxonomy (NCBI): domain Eukaryota; kingdom Viridiplantae; phylum Streptophyta; class Magnoliopsida; order Poales; family Poaceae; genus Alloteropsis; species Alloteropsis semialata. The sequence continues at coordinate 6,039,393 of CM014272.1, forward strand.
GTTGTCTTCCTGCCACCTGCAGCATGGAGCCATGCTTCTGTCATGGCCACCGGCTCCCACGGCGCCGCAGAAGCGAGGTCGATGGAGGGCCGGCCGGGCGTCCACGAACTTGCGTTTGAGGACGTCCAGCTCACGAGCCGACCAAGCTAGCTCGCGAGCTCTACCGAGCCCCGAGCCGAGCCAGGATTTTTGCTCGTTTCGTTAACGAGCCGAGTCGAGCTAGCTCGTTAGCCTAACGAGCAGAAGCGAGCCGAGCCGAGCCAGCTCGATATCCACTCCTAGCCCCGCCACTCGTCGTCACCGCTCAACCCATCAGCCTGCACTCCTTCAGCGTGCGCCATGTCCGCGCCCTGGCTCCACCCACCATGCATCTGCCAGCCTCGCCGCCCACCACCGGTCCGCCCCCTATTGCGACTTCTCTATGTCCGCCGGTAAGCAGTGACTCCTCAAACACCGAGTCCTAATTTAGACGGCGGCTGGTGGAGGAGATGGCATGCGTGCGAGAGATGGGAGCGAGCCAGGTGAGGAGGATAAGGTGTGTCCCGCTTGTCAATAGTATAAGAGAGGTGAGTGTGCGTGTGTGTGAGCGTACTGGTCTTTCCGAAAAAAAAATAGATCAGATATGGTATATATTATCGCATACTAGTTGGTAGCGAAGATCTCCATAATCCTCCCCTCCAAAATAGAAATCTTACAAATTACAAAACTGCGCAGATACGGTACGCCCACCAGCAACTGGTTTCAAAAGTTCACGGGACAATGATCGCAAATGCGACGCGCATTCGGGTACCTGTCAGTCTGTCACGTTACCAGTGCCCTTGACAGCCACTACTCACTAGCCAGTGCCCTTGATTGCGTCTTTTGTACGGGATGAAAGCATAGGACGCAGCTATCAGTAGCAGCTAGCGATCGAGTAGCAAGTGGCTTGAATTCGTCTAATCGATCTAGTCGTGCATTTAGCGGTGACACGCCGGATCCATGAGCAACTCCAGCCGGGGGACTAAATTTGAGCCTCTATATTGCTTTTAGAGGTCGGTCCACAAAAATTTAGGGGCTTCAAACTCCAGCCGGGTGACTAAAAATTTAGAGGGCCTCCAGTTCTAGGGACCCTGGACCAAAATTTGGAGGCCTCCACAAAATAGTAGCCCGTTTAGGGGTCCGACTGGAGTTGTTTTTCTATTGTGAGACTAAAACAAGGGATAGAGGCTGGCCGACTGGAGATGCTCCGATCATCACGCGCGTCGGATAGATCTGTAGACTGTAGCCCGTAGAAAAAACTGCAGACGTGGTCGCAGCTCCGCGTCATCCAATTTGTTCGTTGCGATGATTAGCGGTTGCTTGCCTGCTCCTCCGACAGGCGGCCACGGAGGAGCTCCGGCTAGGTTTTTGGGAAGAAAGAAAGGGAGGAGGGAGAAGAAAGGGCCCGGGAGCTGTATACAGCCGAGTCGCGCCACGGCCTTTGGCGCGACTCAGTCGCGCCAAGGCATGTGGCGCGACATGCCTGGCCACATCAGCAGCCGACCTGGCCGCCCGCGGACGGGACGGCCGACGTGGCAGGCGAGTCGCGCCACATGCTGTGGCGCGACTGCCTCTTCAGTCGCGCCACGGCTTGTGGCGCGACCAAAAGGGTTATTTCTTGAAAATACAGTTCGGGTGGGGTTTTTTTTAATATTTCAGTTTAAAAAGGATTAAAAATTAAAAAAAATTCCTCCTCCGACAGGCGGACGCACTCAACAGCCGCGCGACTGATCGATCCTCTGACCACGGCGACCGGTTGAACGGTGGAACCCATTCGGCTTCGTCTTCAGGTGCTCCCGCTCCCGCTGGCGCCGGCCGGGCCCCGCCGCCGCCGTCGCCGTGCCCGGCGGGAGCATCCGCGTGCGCGCGTCACCGACGTCACGTACCCGTCGTTTCCGCAGGCTCCGCTCGACCACGGCTCTCTCTCTCTCTCTCTCTGACTCTCTCTTCTCCCTCTGGCTGTTCAGCCGCGTGCGCGTGATCTAAAAAAAAAAAAACCGCGTGCGCGTCATGTCTAGCAGCTTGTCATGTCAGCGAGCGGAAAGCCGGAGTGGGCTGACGCCCCAAAGCAAGGCTTCGGGCGCTAGGCCGGCCCACCAAACTCACATCTCAATTGTTCGACCTGTTCCGTTCCCAACGTGCGCCTACAATGACGGTGACGGCCCGATTAGGGGTAGGGGTTGGAGCCTTCGGGGCAGCGGCAGCGGATCCGACGACGGCAGCTGACGACATCACTTTGTGGGCCGCCATCTTGATGGGCCGCGGTGCGCGTGACTCTTTGTTTAGCCCATTATGCATAAGTATTTATGTATTGGATGGCGTACACAGAAAAAAGAAATAAACTGAGACAGTTCTCTATATGGAAACTTTATGCGTTTTTGATAGAACTAAACAGGGCCTGAATATCATGTCCTCATCCAGCCATGTTACTAGTTAATGCCGCTCTAAAAGAGATCCTTTGCCAGCAACCGCCTCGCTTCAGAAAGCGGACAGAGTCGAGCCGGCCAGGGGACATTCTAATGCAAAGTATAGTTTGGCCGGATTACCGGCTTACAAAGCATGGACTTCTAGTTCCGAAACGATTTCTACGCCTAACTCCAAGAAGAAAGCGAACGGACCAGTTACCAAACCTCCACTACGGGTGAATACCGTATAGCTCGATTTGTGTGTTAGAATTTTCACTGGTTCGGACGTCGCGTTCGAAAAGACGGATATCCATAGTGACATGTTGCTAAAGGATTCGTTTGGCATCAGTTTATTAGCTAACTAATTATTAGCCAGCGCTAAGCATTAGCTTGGGGTGTTTGTTTGTTTTACCTTTGCTCGATCTAATTGTATATCTCCCAAACAGATGTAGGTAATATTTGTTTAGGCAATGTGTGTATTTTGGCCTTTTGTCACCATTAGCTGGGTGGAGACGGCTCGCTGGATAACTATTATCTACTAATTAGCTGGACGGTATTAGAGCAACTAGTAGAAGTAAAATTAGCCAGTCAGCATTAGCTGATGATCCAAAGTTCCAAACAAAAGTAGAATGCAACAGATTGAGCCTATTACCAGTTCTAGGAAGAGCACACTAAAAGAAAGAAACTCTTACTAAAAAGAGAATCATATCTCAATCCACAAACTGCAAAAAGTCTTTGTTATTTCATTCCCAGTGAAACTGTCAACCTGTTTAAAAAACAAATATAAGACTAATATACTATCATATATAGATATTTGATGGGCTTTATGATGGCACAACGTCAAAATATGAAACTCAATACCTTTCGTCTTCTCTTTCTATCCTTGTCCCCTCGCTATAGCCGCTTCACTCTTCCTTTCGAGTGAATTACTACTCTTGTAGATCTAAGCAAGCAAGCCTTAGCCCTCCACTTCTCCAATGCATTTTTCTAGAACAGTCAAATCCAACAGATCTAGATTCTGATGTCTATAGATGCCATCCCGACAAATGACACCGAGGAGTGATTTTGTCCTAGCGAACTACGACAACAGAGCTCGTCCTCCATAGCAGCGAGCTTCGGCAAACAGAGCACATCATTCGTCTCCATGAAAAACAATGGCAGCAGTAGCATGTCCATCAACCTACTTCACTGTGCACACTGGCTTATTTGTGGTACATGTTGTGGCGAAAACAGCCACCTCCGACCACCTCTTCACATTTTTATTGCCTAAGTTCGAACCTCAAGCTTTACGTTTGTTTACCACCTAGATTATATTATATAATCTGGGTGGAAAACAAGCTTTATTGCTTATGAGTCAAGGGTACTATGGTAAAAGTTCGTAATGGACCACCAAATAATCTGAAATAATCTATTCATGTGCAGCTTATTTGAGATTATTTGGTGCTCTATGGTGGCCTTTTACCATAGTACTCTTGACTCATAAGCTAGATTATATAATCTGGGTGAAAAACAAACACCCTCTTAGGCTGGACTCTATCGACTTTTCTTAGTGGTCAGAATAGATGGTCCAAATATGTAATGTCAACTTTTCATGTGTGCCGCTTAGAACACATGGTTGCTTTTTCCACACACTAGTGTGTCTTAAGCAAAGTTAAGAGCATCTCCAATAAATTATTCATCTTCTCCACTCAATATTTATTTTTTTCCTCTCTCACCAATAAGATCTGTTTGTATTTTTGGTAGATTATCAAAGTATCTTAAATGTACAGGATAGTGGGATAAAATTCTTTTATTTGGTAAGAGGGTGCTACGCTTTGGTGATTATTAAAAAAATTGATAATTGGGATAAGATTGGTAATATGCTCCACAGCTCCAGCACCACTCTCGTCATCTAAAAGTACAATTTTTCATATTAGATAGAGAGACGAGATGCTCTAAGAGTAGCACATGCTACAAAATACGCCGCAAAAGATCCCTCTCCCCTCATGCCGTGCCGTAGCATTTCCACGTCCTGAGGAAAAGATTTTTAAACAAACAAAGAAATTGAAAATAAATCGGCGAATTAAAACAATATAGTATTTTTTTTTAAAAAAATGTTGGTTCGTTTACACGTCAAGCTCGTCGTTGGACTTGCTCTCACGGTCCTCTCTCCGTCCCGTACCTTCCGTTCGCTTTCTCCCATTCGCACGCCGCCTCGTGCCCTCCCCTCCCCCCTACTCCCAGATCTCGTCGCCATCGCCATTCCCCCCTCCGCTACGCGCCCAGCGACTCCGTCCAGATCAGGCGCCGCCGCCGCCCCTCGTCTCGTCGTTGGCGCCATCGCCCCGCCCCCTCCCTTCCCGTGGAGGACTGCCGCTGGGCGGAGAGGAGAGGAGCGGAGATCCGCCGGGGCTAGCTGGCTCTGGATTGATTGGCTGGTTCGTTTATCGGTGAGTGAGCGCTGTTATTCAGGTACCAGAATCTGTCAGGGTGACGGATGGGTGGGCACCTGCTCGCCCCCAGTTCGTTGTGGATTGGGTTCGTGTGGCTGCTGCGTCGTCGAGTGGTGATTCCGACTTATTTCTCCTTTTTTGAACCTTTTTGCTCTCCTCAGACTGCGTGAGGCGTTAGGACCGCCCCCTGGCGCGGAGGCCGCACAGGCTCGGCGGCGAGATGAAGGGCGCGACCATCCCTGCCGTCGCGATGATGCCCTCGCCTCTCTTCCTCTGGCGGTTTAAGGTACCTGCCCTCTCTACAACCCTTTCGATTCTAATTTGGTTGCCAACGACCGTGTCGTGCTGCGAAACGCAACGAGTTTACCCATCCACTATTGGCCTCTGGTTTAGTCAAGTGCTCGTTGCCAAATTTACCTCCTGCACACCATTATAGTATAGTAAAGAAACTGCACCAGCGTGCATTGAGTTACTCTGTTTGGTCCTCATCTTACAAGTAGAGGAGTAGGTATGCCGTGTTCTGCATTGTCTGAAAGTGCCGCATGTCTGGAATGAAAGGTTTAGTTTGAGTTTTCAAGCAATTACTCTAGTAACCTCGGCTCAATTAATCACAAATCACATTGTAGTGACGACAAGAGTAGTTCATTGAGAAGCTACCATTCGATGTATAAGCCAATCTTTTACCGGAACTCAACCTACACATCTGAATCTCCAGGGAAAGGCTGAAAATCCTGATTTGAATGATAAAATGGGCTTTTAACATTTCCATCTTCCATTATAAGCTTCCTTTTGTGTTGCCTCTGCATGGTAAAAATCTAAAATACTAATGGTTAAATTTTTCTTTGCTCTAACATTATTATGCATAAGCAGATTCCAGGGGAGATTGAAGCTGTGTACAGTTTTTCTTTCTCCCTTCCCCTGAAAGCAGCATTTTTCACTTAATGGTAGATCCCTATTCGCACCATGTTTTCTTAAACTTCTGACCGACCTGACCTTTTTCAGGCTATATTGTTCCTCCTATGGGGCTTATGTTGTTGCAAGGTCAGTCTTGCCATCATCTATGCATGACCTTTCTTATGCATAACTTTAACCCCTTTGTGGTAATTTGCTATATCTATTGCCATTACAGATAGGTTGGGACTCAGTTATGAGAATGAGTGCTGATCTGCGAGACTTATTCCTTTATGAGGCTTTCTTGTACTATAATCCTCTTCTTCTTGTGGTAAGTGTATTTAATCACTGTACTTTGCAATTGCATCATGCTGAACAGTCGCTACCTGTAGAAAAAAAGAAAAATTTAAAACTCTGCTTGTATCTATGTATCTATATAACTACGTTCCTTTTTATTACAGGCCTTGATGATTTGGTTATGGGGAGTAAATTTATGGGTTTTTGCACAATCATCGGTTAACTATGCTAAAGTTTTTGATCTTTCACAAACACATTTATCTCACCGAGAGATATGGAGGGTATGTCTATCAGTCTCTTGTCTTTGCAGTTGCACTTCCCATATTTTTTAAACTTGATTTCCCAAAATTGTTTTTCCTGTAGAAATGTACAGTGCTGACTTGACTAGTTATAGACAGTTAGGAGAGTAGTAGCGATTCAATACTGTACTCGTTGCCTTTTTTGCTCGATAATGTATGGAACATGGTGCTGTAACAAGTTTCGGAATATTTGAACTAAAACTTTTTTCCTTATCATATATGCGCTGATGTTAACTTACAGATTTCTATCCTTCTGTAAGTTCATAAATTCTGCAAATTCAACTACACCTGCTGCTTTTTTATGAGAAAACATGTTTAGCCTGTTTTCCTATGCAACATTAGTTTCTATTGTTGTTTATTTTGTTCTTGAGAATGTCCTGTGCCTGCTGCATGTTCTAAATCTGTTAGATTAACAATTTTCTATCCGACCTAGTTTTTATATACCAAGATATCTTGTGCTAGACACACTTCATGTTTTTTTTTTGTTTCTGCGGTTATCAGTGTTATTTTGCGCTACCCAAACCTTTTATACTACTTTTATCCAAAACATTCTCCTGCTACGTTAACATTTATGTGTTTTGTTTTATGATGGCAGTGTGCTACTTGGCTGACTTTAATTGTCCCCACAAGCATGACAGCTTACCTATATCTGTACTCACATGGAGAAGTGTCTCTTGCAGCATCTCAACCAGTGTAATATCTAACCTATTTAGTAATAGCAGTAATTATGTAATTCTTTATTCTTTTTTGTGTGCTTGCTTAAGCTTCTGATCTTTTGTGTTATTACTCATCTTTGTGGTAATGCTTCCACCTGATCAGCATTTCTTAACAACAACAACAATCAAATGCGGTGAGGATAAATTCCTTGAATTCTTGCTATGAACGATATAACCTATCAATATGTTGATGGCACATTTAATGAGTGCTGGGCCACTATGCACTGTTAATTCATGAACTGGTCGTGTTCGAGAAAAAAAGTTCATGAACTGATGATTCGTTGCAATGGAATGTCTGAGCACTATCTAAAAGTATTACTCTAGGTAGTTTTTGTTGTATTGGTTTTTTTAGCGCTGAACTTCCTGTTCTCAGTTGACAGTACAGAAGTACTATACTTGTGTTCAGCTGCATAGTATATATTTATTTGAAATTCTGGGGGATTTGCTACCCAATTCCTTCCCAAGTTGCAAGCAAGGATTTCTGTCTCTATATTCCTCACTCATGCTTGTGTCTTCATATTCAGGGCGGTGAACTAATTGACATATCCTTCCTGCCTCTTTGCAGGTTCTCTTGTATGCTGTCCTTCTCATGATTCTTTTTTCCCCTTTTGATATGTTTTACATATCATCACGCTTTTACTTCCTGAGGACAGTGTGGCGTATAATACTGCCTTTACAGGTAAGTTGTACAATTTATCAGTAATTGGTACACATAGGTTTTACCTTTTGCTATGCTGCAAACAATACGATATGGTCTGCTGCTGTGGTTTGGGTTCTCCTGATTGTAACTGTTGTGGAGGCAACTGGATCAAACCAAATTCTAATAATTTCCTGCTCTCTTATGTGCAGGCAATTACTTTCCCTGACTTCTTTTTGGCTGATATTTTTACATCCATGTCAAAGGTATGTACTACTAGTTTATCAAGAAGTATTGGTTGCAAACTTTTTTAAAAAAATTGACTTGCATCCATTTCAGAGGATAGTGCTGACTGTACATAAGACATGATTTCTCGTCTTGGTGTAGCCTAATATAAAAAATTATCGTCTAACCACCTGAATGCATTTATACCGTTTCTTATTGAGTAGAACATTGATTGATCATAAATGTTAAGTCTTTGTTGTTTCTCCCATTGTTTTAATTGCTTCATATCTTAACAGGTGTTCTCAGATCTGGAGCGTTCAGTTTGTCGCATGGTTAATCGCCAGGTTGGTTTCTTGTTTGAGCTCTTTGCTATGTGTATATCATCCTCAGTTGTAAATTATTGTGAGAACTGAGCTCATTCTTCTGTAATGTTTCTCATTTTCATTTTTGTACAGGTTGCGACTATTGCTTGGTTTGAAGCTGATTCTATTTGTGGCAGTCACTCAGTTGCTATTCCTCTTGTTCTCGTATTCCCCTACCTGTGCCGTTTATTTCAATGTCTCCGACAGTACAAGGATACAAAGGAGAAGACATGTCTCTTGAACGGTATTCACTCATCATGCATCAACTTTGTTTGTTCATTTATTTTGCAGATAACTTGCATGTTTCTTTTTACACCCATTTCTGGAATAACTTGCTATTTTTCTGATCCCAAATCCAGCCCTCAAGTACTCAACAGCAGTTCCAGTGATTTTCCTTTCGGCCCTCAAGTATCATGTATTTCCTGAGCAGTGGGTTAACTTTTACCGCCCCCTCTGGCTTATCTCTAGTGTTATAAACTCGCTGTACTCCTTCTATTGGGATATAAAGCGAGATTGGGATTTGAGGTGTGGCACCTTCACACAATCTCTTTGCTAGTCGTTTAACATGTGGTACACATCAAATCGCTGCTAATGAGCTTTACTCTGTCCATGCAGCATCCTAACCAGGATTTTCATGTTCAAAAACCCAAGCATATGGACTAATCTTCTTTATGGGCAGAACTGGGTATGAACTTGAACGCATACATTCTCTTAGGCCCTGTTTGGAACGGCTTAAATTCTGCGTATGGCCAAAATAAGCTGAAACTAGTAGCCAAACGGCGTGCTTTTTTTCAGCTTTTTCTGGCCACGCTTCTCCCCACCACTCCCATTTGTACTAAAACGCAGAAGCTAGTCCAGACTCGCTTCTCAAATAAGCGCATTTTCAATAGTTGTGCAGCTTATCTGAGAAGCGCTTCTCTGGACCGCTGTTCCAAACAGGGCCTAGTTAACTCCTGGACAATTTTGTCACCAGTACTATACATGCTCTGCAGGTGTTCTACTGGGTATTAGGCAGCAATTTAGTTCTGCGATGTACATGGACATACAAGCTATCTGCGCATCTTCGGCATAACTACCTGACAGTGTTCACCATAGCAGCACTTGAAATACTGAGACGGTGGCAATGGGTGTTCTTCCGAGTTGAGAATGAGTGGAACAAGATGACAGCCAAACAAAACTTGGAGATGTCATCCGACCTGCCTTCGGAAGGAGACAGGCTACTGGATTCTAGTAACCATACAGTATGAATTGGATTCTAGTCACATTCTACGATACAGATTCATCACCATTCTTTTAGTGACCATTATAGCCCAATTTTTACGTCGAAGGTTTGGATTTTGTCTGTAGAGCTCAAAAGGTCAGGATACACGATAGGTTTCTATAAAAAGTTGAGACTGTTGGTGAAACTTATGACTGTAATCCTCTTGGGGATGTATACTGTTGTAACCCTCCTGAATCCAACAGGAGGTATTTGTTGACACATGAAAGAATAATAGTAATGCCGAAAATTTTACAAATTTATTCAGATTCTTCACTCGTGCTATGACTACTGTCCAGCTTTTATCTTTGATTTGTACCAAATAATCTACCTGCTCTAAATCATGTGTTGGCCCAGCACTTGCTCAAGAAATATCTTTGTACTTTGTTTATCATATCCTTGGTGGGACCTGATGAAGTAACATCTATCATGACAAATAAATATCTTTGAATCCAAGATGACTGTAATGATATACTGTATACTGCAATCATTGTATCCACACCGATCGAGGCATTCTTTTTCACATTTTTTTAGAAAGCCTGAATCCAGAATAAAACAAAAACGAATTGAACATTTGATCCAAACATTGTTTATTTATTTACTGGATCATGGTTCATAACTACTCCAGGCAGGCAAGCAATTATATAAAGAAGACCTCGAAATAATCTTTGCATCCATGGCCCCATCCTCGCAGCAATTTGCAGTACACAAATCTACTGCGCTAAGCACTACGCTCGAATGCCCGGTCATCTTTGCCTGTTCTTGATTGATCATGGCATTGCTTAATCTGCACAAGAGAAGAGCACCTAATTGCAAACCTACGGCGCGGAGAAGGCGTCGTCGAGCGGCCACGGGAGCTGCCGCTCGGCGCCGTCCATGCTCTCCGGCTCCGGCGGCGGCGCCTGCAGCATGGAGCGCAGCGTGTCCCGGAGGCGGTTGTGGCGCCTCCGGTGGCGGATGCGGCGCAGCACGGCGTCCTTGTCCAGGGCCCCCGCGCCGGGGTGCAGGAACAGGTAGCTCGTCACCGGCGCCGCCGCGGAAGCAGCGTCGACGCCGCCTTCACCGTCGCCGCCGTACCCGGCAGCCGGCGGCGGGTTCTTGGACGACACCACGGAGGACGACATGGCGAACTGGCGATCCAGGCAAAGCAAGGCAACAAGCGGCCGCTTGATCGAGTTCTCGAGACCTTTAAGTGTGAGAGAGGCCACGCTAATGGCAATATATATGAGAGTGAGACTGAAGAGGGTGATGAGTGAGAGGAGGTGAAGATGGCAATGGCGAGGCTATTTATAGACGGCGATGGAGGAGGAGCTCAGTCACCACTCTAATCCCAATTATTTACCCTTAAACCAATTTAAAAATGGAAAGCTCGAAACAGGTAGCTGCCGGACATGGTTTCACGTGTCACCGCCGCCTGTTTGCCTTGTTTATTCGCTGGGCGACAGTCATTGACGCCTTTGACGGTGATGAACTGACGATGACTCCTCCGGCACATTCCACTGTCTTCTTCACCTTTTCACGGCCAACTAATCAGATGCTAATTGACACGGCCTGTGCTCACAAAAGTTACCCTGTCACGCGTCAGTTGAGCCAGTAAAACGGCCGGAAAGTTAGGATACTAAAACGCATTATTTGGTGTGAAGGAATGATTGACTAACATATAAACAGAAAGATTTTTACCCTTTTGCAGTCATTTTCTTCTTGTAGGTAAGGCAAGGAATTTTTTTTTTGAAAAACTTGCAGGAGCACTGCTATGTCATTTAAGAAGGAGAAGAAAGCTGTCTGAATCATGGGCTTTTTAGGTAATTCTGCACCAATGCCGAAAAAAAGGTAGAGACAGAAATGGGCACTGACGAGGCAGCAAAAACACCTTTCAGTTGCAACACTTTACTGGCTTTAATCTGCAAACAATAAACCTAACATAGTTTGGTTAGTCAGGCCAGATAGATGCTTAACCAAGCACTAAACAATGCAATAACAAATAAACCGTCGGTGACCACTGATTATACTTAACGTTAAACTAGGACCACAGTACCGTTGGGTCGTCTCGTCTAGGCAGAGTAAAACAAGGGCCAGCAAGAATCCACCGTCCAAGCATGGGATCAGCACGGTTGCCGAGGTAAACGTCCATGTCGGCGACACTCGCTCCACAACCGACAGTGCACGCCCAGGGCCCGAGTTCAGTGTTCTGCTGCAGCACAACAGCAGCTGCCAGGAAATGATTGTGAAGAATCAAGATCAGAGTCAGGAGTCTCAGATCCAAATATCATCCAATGGAGACACCTTATCCGTTCTGACACGAATGCAGCGTCGCCTTGCCTGTGTGCACTGTGGTTTAGCATATCCGGGTTCATCATCAGTTGCAACAAATGAGAGTATTCATCATTTGAGACAGCAACGTGCCGGGTGAGTTTGAATTGGCACACAAAACAAACAAGTTTACAGCATTTCTGATTAAAATCCATAGCACATACAGTCACAAGTTCCTTGAATTTGCTGCCAGTTCAGCTAAGAAAAAAGTTCCATATATTTCTCAAACTTCAAAGTTCCATGCCAATATAGTCCATCTGCTACTATGTAATACAAGTGTCAAGCTCATGTTTTTTTACAACCCAGTGTCCAGAAAAAAAGCTTGAGTGGTCTATATCTGGTAGACCATTACAACCTACACACAAAATTGTTTTTATGTAACTCTACACACAAAATTGTTAACAGATGTGAGGCCACAATAAGCAGCCTGCACTACTTGTTAACTCTGATACATGTAATTACATCAGAAACCCTCGACATTTGGGGTTCAAAAAAAATGTACACAAGAAGCTTAGATACGTCAGAATAGAATACACACCATAACCAATAATTACATGTATGTATATATATGTACTCTATGCACAGATGGGAGCCTCACGGGTCAGTGCAGAAACTGATTCTTGATCCAGCCCATTGCAGTTAAATAATCTGCTGTGACTGATGCTATCATGCTCTATCTGTTCCCCAGAGCCTGTCCTCTCGACTGAAGTACCGGTGGCATGGCTCGTAACCTGTCGGTGACCTCAGTGAATGAGGGCCGCACATCAGGGTTGGCTGACCAACATTGCTCCATCAGCTTTCGCCAATCAGGATCACAGTTTTCAGGTATCGGTGGCCGGAGAGTGTTATTGACAATACCACCTTCTCACAACAAGGAATGCAAGTTAATTGGAGGATTGAACAAAAGAAACTTTCAGATGGTTAAAGCATATATGGATGAAGGATTGTCCTTCTATTTCTTCCTGTCTTGGTTGACCGATAATGAAAGTTAAAAAACAAGATACATGCGGCAAAGACATACCTATGATAGCCCCACAATGCATATTCGCGTATGGTTCCTCACCAGTCAAGATTTCCCATAAAACAATACCAAATGAGAAAACATCCACCTACAGTGTGTAATACATGTTACATTGCAGGCAGAGCATCATGATTGCACAAGCAAACAATCATCTAGACTCTATAGTCCTGTCCTACTAAAGAAAAGACGTGTGGTCGGATCAAAGGCCTTACCTTTTCAGACACTCGGCTGCTGCTGCCATTCAATAACTCCGGCGCCATCCATGGAAGAGTGCCACGCACACCACCAGAAACCAAAGTGTTGCGCTTAATTCTTGACAAACCGAAGTCTCCAACCTGAGAATTAGTTACCAATGATTAACGGAACACTTCAAACAGCATACAAATTAAAGGCTTATCAAGGTGACCAATTTTCTTATAAGCAACAAACACAAATAATTCAATGGAGCGCTCAATATTAATCAAACCTACCTTGCAGATTGGCCTTTGAGGATCTCTCATGTTAACAAGTAAGTTATCACATTTCAAATCAAAATGCACTATGCTTTTGGAGTGCAAATATTCCATCCCAAATGCCGCATCCATAGCAATGGTAAGTTTTCTCCGACGGTCAAGCATTCTGCAGAGATCTAGTAAAAAGTCACATCATTGTGCAGAGCGGAAAGTGCCTAACACAAACATACATGCCTCACCTGTCTTTCCTTAAAAGAACATTCCTTAGTGATCCATTCACCATGAATTCTGTCACAGTTGCCAATGTTCCTCCAGTTCCATCAGGGACTACACCATAGAAAGCAACAACATTTGGATGATGTAATTTTGAAAGAATCTGTGCCTCCCTCCAAAAGTCATTGGTCTGTAGAAAAAAAGAAGACTGACTTCAAATTCAGGAAAAAGAATATAATAATGCATGGATTCTGTTGAAAAGGCTTCGGTTCCAAACTTCCAACAACAATATTAATCTTATTGTCAGTGTTTTCGTGCATGAATAATGGAGCAATCAAATGACTAAAAGATTGATGGAAACACCACTCACAAGTTTCTCTTGTTCAGATGATCTCCCAGCAAAACAGCTTTTCTTAATACGTTTGATAGCAACATCAGTTCCACGCCACTTTCCATAGTATACAGTCCCAAATGTACCAGATCCCAATTCACGTAGCTCCTCAAGGTCACCATTTTTTATGATCTGGCCATCAAAATCATGACAACCAAACGTTTCTATCACTTGCATGTTACAGATAAAATGCGTGGCAATGAATTTTGTGAATCAAATAGCAATCTTGATCAAGATAAATTTAGAGCATGAGAACTGCACCTGCAATCCATACATGCTGGCTTCAAGTTCAGCAACTGCAGCATCACTAATGGACCCATCTACAGCTCCATGGTCACGATCCTAATGTTTGAAACAATAAACACTATATGCTCAAAAATCAATTTGGAACAAATGACATGTTTAATATATAACATATGCTATACCTCATTAGCAAACTCTGGCCCGCTGCTCCTAGTATCATCATCCTTTTGTGATGACATAGCGACATCTTTTGTTTCTTCTGCTGCTATTACAACCCGAGGTGTTATTGAGCTGGATGATGGAATGCCTGAAGGCACATTATCAGTCACATCCTCAACTATAACATGCACATTCATTTGAGCATTATCGTGCATCCTGTGTGGTAGCTTCATGCTTTCATTATTGATGACGGTATGGTCAAATCCAATCACTCCTTCAGTGCAAGCAATATTGCCCCAATCATGAAGGGGACCCTCTCTCCTAGGAACACCATCCATAACTGGATTTTGAGACGAAGAAAACGTGAGGCCACCATTGCCATGCAAGTTCATTCTCAGATCAGTATCAACCAGACCAATATGTGGAGAGGTAGCCAAACCAGAGGTATGCAGTGATGACTGGCACAAATTACCATTCTGGTACGCACTGGATTCTCCATTGACCATTGGTCTTTGCAAGGCAGAAGCTTCAGAAGTGTTTATAGGCAACAGAATATGGGGCTCTGGAGCAACTTTACCATTTCCATGCACATAACCAGTAGTTCCATAATCTATAGGCCCAGAATTCAGTTTCTCTACGAGTGATTCACGATTTGAATTCTCTCCTTGGGATACATTAATAAGATATGAAAGGGAATGATCAGTAGCATGCATCTGCTTTGGAACTGAACTTTCTAGAGCATCTAGCTCATCTGAGGACAACCTTGCACCACGTGCATGGTAAATTAACCCCGTATCTACAAAATTGCTCCAGGGAGCAACATTTGGACATGCACTTTTATCCTGATGATAAAACTTACCCTGCTGTTGAGCTACAGGACCACCATCATGACCTTCTCGACTCACATTACTAGACAAATTTTCCTGTTGGAAATACACTGGTGGCTGTGAACTGGCTGGGCCAATATTTCCTTGATTGTACAGTTGGTCAATATGACTAGAAACAAGGAAATTTGGTTCATCTGTACAAGCAATGTCAGGGGACTTAACACATTCAAAAGCTGGCCTAGTGCCACTTATTGTTCTCTCCAACTCATTAGTTTGGCATATTTTGTGGGAAAATGATTGGGTTATATAGGAATGGGAAGGTAATGACAAATTGGATGCAGGTATGTCATTGAGATTCTTTAGCAAAGGATCAGAGAAGGCATGAGGCATGCCTAGAATTTGAGCAGTGTGTTCCAGCTGCCCAGGTGCCCATCCTGCATTCCCTGAATGCATGGGGGCCTTTTCAGAATACAAGGATGCTTCCACTGGAGTAGAAATATCATAGTTGGTATGTGGAATGAAGTCACTATCATTTCCAGCCAAACCTTTTACCTGCCTTTGAATGTGAATATGTTGCATGGGAGAGCCAGTTCCAATACTCTTGTCTGCATCGTTTTGCTTCTTGCTCAGATGGACTGGAGGCATGGCTTTCAAATTCGAACCATTACAAATTTCACTTCCATTCACATGTTCTTGACTCGTGGTGGATTCATCTGCAGGGGGTTGCATCCTAGACTGTTGCATGGTCCTCTGCTGACCTAAGCTCGGGGACGAAGTTGTTGATGAATCGGCCACCATTTGTTGTGTGTATGGAGCAAGAAAAAACTGAGAGGAAGACTCATTAAGAGCTGCTCCATCAGGATCTTTGGCTCCAGTTTCTGTATTGGTTTGGCAGACAGGTGAGTCACCATAGGGGACTGGAGAAGTACCAAGTTGATGGCTTGATTGGCTCATTAAATTTTTGCCGCTGATGCTCCGGTTCAGTTGTGCAAGATTGTTGACAGCAACAACAAAATTATACTCCGGTTCACTCTCCAAGCACTTTGAATTCAATGATGGTTCCTCACACTCAGTCAGGGAAACAAGGAATATCCTTAGTCTGACTGAGCCATTGGCCTTCTCAAGACCGTCGTATTCTTCCATCATATTCTGAAAATCCTCATCACATGAAAGGGATATCAGTGCATCAAGATCCTCATCGGGTAGCTGATACTTGATGATATGAGGCTGACTGTAGATAGTCAGGGTTTTCTGCATGAGCTCTCTCCACGAGAAGTTCCTGTTAATGGAGATGAGACGCGTCTCCCCGCCCACATACCTGAGCTTCCCATCACTTGGCCTCGGCAAGATTTTCCCGCCAAAGCTGCACATAAACTTGACTTTTCCAGCAAGTGGGCTTTCACAAGTCATATCCAGCAAATTATCGCTTGAGTTTTCAACTGGCTTGAGCCCATTCTCAGATGGCACTGTATTCAGATGCGAAAAATTCGTAGGATCCATAGCTCCTTTCAGTGGAACACCAGTAGCTGAGACATCCGAAAGCTTCTCGGAGTCAAACCTACTAAGACCTATAACTTTGGTCAGATCCTGATAGACCGCATTCACGTTTTTCTGGTGGTTGGACCCAACCTCGTTATTCATTCGACACAGAACAAAGGAAGTGTTGCTGTGCCGGAAGCTCTTCCTCGAGCCACAGCACAGGCTTGAAGACGGAACACGGACAATGGCCTTCGACTTGGTTCTTGATTGCCAATCGGTAAATTATGATGATTCCCCAATGTTGAACCATTCATCTCCTGAGACAGCTGCGGTGCGGCTTAGGCACCGTAGACCATTGTGCAGTTGAGAGACGAAATCAGGATCGTAGATTGGGTATTCTTCCCTGACCCCTGCAACAAATAATACACAGAGCGAATTCAGCTGCAAGGAGAAATGTCCGTGGGCAGGACCGATCGATCTTACAAGCTAAAGCTAAAGGAGTAGATCCTAATGGAACGATCAATCAATCAATAAATTCGTAAGGTACAATGAAAACCAAGCAATCAATAAATTCGTAAGGTACAACGAAAACTAGGCAAACATAAAAGGTTACTACAAAATGAGCGCGGGACACGAATGATTCGGATTTGATCGGCAACGGGGAACAGCAACGGAAAGGGGGGAAAACCAAAATCCCCCTCGAACAGGACAAGTGGACAACCCACCGCCCAGGATCAAGCTAGGGTTCCTTACCAATCGGAAGGGGGCGCGAAATCGGCCCGAGCCCGGCCACACCGGCGCGATCCCCCCACCGCCAGCGCCGGGCACGGCGAAGGGCCCCACCGACACCGCGAGCTCCGGCAGGAGACACGCGCAGCACAGCACAGCGCGGCCGCGACCGGCGGAGGGAGGGAGGGGGGATGCGAACGGCAGCGCGCTGGCCGCACCTCGCTGGAACCGCGGCGACGATGCCGCGCTCCCCTGAATCTTTTTGGGTTTTTTATTTTTT
>CM014272.1:6058036-6075098 GCA_004135705.1 Alloteropsis semialata
TGGTCAACCTTAAGATGGTTTGACTTTTCAAGAAAGTTAGAATGACTTACAATTTGGAACAGATGGAGTATATAATAGGCCAAAGATGATTGCTTCTCAGGAACCTCTTTTTCGTTATTTTGAAGGACTACAGCACAACAAAATATTGTATTTGGTGTACATGGTACACCGTTCCCGTGAAGGATGGTGTGTAAGTTTATTATGCTTTTTTAGAATACACAAGAGATCTGTATGTCATTGTATTAACAGTTTATTGTGCTGAAAGGTGCACCTAATCATAAGTACTGCATGCTCTCTTTGTTTCATACTCCCTCCGTCCTGAAATATAAGACACTTTGTTTTGTCCTAAGTCAAACCATTTTGAGTTTTAACAAGTTTCTAGAGAAAAATATTGACACCTAACAAATCAAATTAGTAAATTATAAAAATATATTTCATATTTGATCTTATTATGTTTGTTTGGTATTGTAAATATTAATGTTATTTTTTAAAAAATGGTCAAACTTAAGGTAGTGTGACTTAGCACAAAGGAAAGTGCCTTTTATTTGAGAGCGGAGGGAGTATGTGTGTATCTAGCAAGTTAAGCCTGGGGTTCAAAAAAAAAAGCAAGTTAAGCCTGACAGGTGAAGATGTGTTTTGCTTCATGTACCATTGAGTTTGCTTCTTATACTTTGAGCAGAAGCAATGATCCGGAGGCGTGAAAGTACACTACACACTTCTGGCCTGCTTTGAATATCAAGCTGTAAGCAATCAACTGCAATGGCAATGGCCTCGTGAATGAAGGACCCGCCTTGTTCATCGTAAACCTTGCCAAAAATTTCTATTGCATTACGGTCTGTTCCATAAGAATCAAGGAAGTCTGTGGTAAGCACATGAGCCCTCCCATCATACATGTATCTCACTGTCTTCCAAGTTATGAGTTCCAAAAGAACAACTCCAAAGCTATAAACATCGGATTTCGGGTTAAAAAGTTGACCAGAGACATCCCTTGGGTCTAAATAATACTTCTCTGGTCCAGTGTCATTCATATGAAAAGCAGAGATGGTATTTTTCTGAACAATTGGAAGTCCATGAAATGTTGACAAGTTTGCGTTGAAGATTTTCGGCACAAAGTTCTTGTCCAGAAATATATTGGCAGACCTAAAATGTCCCATGAGGCTTGTGCCATTCGAACTGGGATTTTCAGCTGCTAATGAATGGATATGAACCAGACCCTCTGCGCACTGGACTGCTATCGACAAACGTAGATGAAGAGGAACTTTTTCCATGGAGCAGATAGTGTCATAAAGGTTTCTGTTGGATAAGAAAGACTCATACACACACTCTGAAATGGATTTCCCTAAGTGGAAGCCAACAACATTCGCAACGTTTTTGTGGTTCTTTTGACTCAATATTCTCATAGTATTCAGAAACATCTCTCTGTCAGATTCTGTACATGTCTTGAGTTGTCTTACTATAACTGGACGATCCTTGCCAAGCACTCCGTTGTAGAGACATTCACATAACTCCCCCCTAAAGGTCATGCGGTAGTTTTTTGTCATCTTTTTCATTTCCATTTTACTGAAGATATTTAGATCGCCAAATTGGTGTGCCGCCAATGCTACGCTCTTTGATGGAATTGAGTTATTTGGTACACTGGCATGCTTCTGACTCAGATTTTCTTGCTCTATCTGGAGATCTTTCCTGATATTCCTTAGACTGGTCATTACTTCAACCATTTCAGGACGCATTTTGACATCCCGCAGTAAGCATTTTGCAGCTAACTGCCCAATGTCTCCAAGAAACTTCATGTTTCTTCTACCACTGATTTCCTCATCAAACATGTGCAGCATATTGTCCCCTTTTGCAAGGACCTCACTGAACCATTGAACAAGGGTAATGGTCCCGTCCACTGCCTTCTTTCTTGTGATAATTTCCAGCAAAACCACTCCAAAGCTGTAAACATCGCTCTTTGGTGTTAAAATTCCATTCTCACAGAATGCGGGATCCAAGTAACCTATGGAGCCAATGATATTTTGGGTATGCTGTGCCCCGTTAGTACAAAGCAATCTTGCTATTCCAAAATCTGATATCTTTGGTACAAGATTTTCATCTAATAGTATATTACCAGGTTTGATGTCACCATGAAGAACGGGACTATACATGGAATGCATGAACCACAGTGCTTCAGCAACCTCAATGGCAATGTTTAAACGTTTGTCCAAAGGAAATGGAACACGGCCATCAGCACTGCTGCTATGAAGAAAGCTGTTGAGGTTCCCATTAGGGATGAACTCCATGACAATCATTAGAGCATTTTCCTCCGTGCAGCAGCCCACTAGTCTAACAACATTCTTGTGGTTTATTTGAGAATGCACTATCACCTCCTTGGCAAACTCTTTTTTGTCGGCCGCTCGTATATATTTCTTCACAGCAACAGAAGATTGATCATCCAGCATTCCTTTGTAGACCTGGCCGAATGCCCCACTTCCTATAATAGTGCTATACCCATTGGTGATGTTCCATATCTCTTTTTCTGTGAAATATCTCCAGCTATAATTGTTGTCCACTCTTTGAAGCACCTCATGTCCATTAGTTTGAAGGAAATCTGTAAGATTGTTCCCTTTGTAATCCATGTGCAAACCAATACAGTGATAGGAATGCAAACGCTGGTCGCTTTGCCTGCAGAATATATTAGAAAGTCAAGTGCTACTGTTCGATATTATTTGCAGTTTTAGTTTTCAAGAATGAATAGAAAAGAACTTCTAACGCCTTACTGAACCGAGCACATCCATAAATCGTGACTTACCAGAATGTTAACTTGGAGTGTAACATAATGAAGAACTTTACGAATAGTTTATCCAAGTCATAACACTAATACAATACCAGTATTATAACTTATAAGAGGTAATGCTAGTTTTAAAATCGAAGCTAACTGAAATTTTCATGTTTCAGGTTAAAAACAGAAACCTCTAGTTTGAGGGCGAGTTTTAAATTTCAAGGCTGAGCTTGTATAAAGTGAGTTTTAACAAATATTACTGCATGTTTTGGGAATAGTAGTGAGCTTCAAGCAAGTTGCGGAAAAAAGTTTCATATATTCGAGCAAAGTTTTTGGAATTCCAGGAGAGTTTTCAAGAGTTTAAATTTTTTTAATGAGGGGGTTTGAGAACTGTTGTATGTAGTAGGTTTCTACTTTCTATCTAGTTTCAACAAGTCTTTTTAGAGGTATAAGCTTAATCATCCCCGTTTTAATGCAAGCAAAAAGACTGTCCGAACAGTTACAACACAGGTTTGACTGATTAAATTTCTGAGAAAAAAATGTTGAAGAAACACATTTTAGATGAACTTGGTTAGATCTTGAAATTTTGTCAAAATTTAAGAAAAATATATTAACCTTCATGTAACAGTCAGTTCAGTTCAATCACAAAGGCTAAGACCATGAGCGAAGAGAAACGATCCTATATACATTAACTAATGCTATGGTTAGCATCGCCTTTTACCCATCTGAGATTTTATTAGATACTAGCTGACTGTTCGAGTGTTCGTGCGTTACAACAGGAGAATTTTTTTTTCACAAAATTACTCCATACTTAGGTAGGACGACGGTAATGTAAAATAACAACCCCTATTGGTTTAATGGCAAAAAATGTTTCACGGTAAAATAGCTGTATTGAACCCCTATTGATGGTGCGCACTGATCTCATCTTCAAAGGACAGCAGCCTTTGATTGTTGCTAGGAGAGGCCTCTTCAGACTTGAATTTGCTCGGGTTATCCTCAGAGCAAAAGAGCAACACAAAGAACCCATATCTTTATGGCTGGATTTAATCTTGTAATTTTTCTCATTTTCTTTGTTTCCTTCTTCGCCTTTTAATTTTGTGGTATGTACCTTTTGTTCCTCTATTCCCTTTTTAATATATAATCAGTAGGAGGCAACTTCTCCTGTTTCATAAAAAAAATGCCTAAAACAAGTCCAGTAGTTCATTAACATGCGCGAGCCACTAGCTCACCACCAGCACCTCCCCTCCATCAGTCAGCAAACAGAGAATTCCTTGCGGGAAGGAACTGAATTGCCAGAAGTTCGTGCAACCGGGAATTGCTGGAAAGAAACTGAAATACTGAACGGCTCAACCCAAACAAATTCAACCATTTTTTTGAGACGCCAATAAACTCCATTTGATTCACAAGCGATTGGATCAAAATCGACGCCCAGCTAGAAGTAACAAGTACTTACGTGTCCTGTCGAGTGTACGCTTAGGACGGAGCTCGAAGTCTTCCGCCGCCTCTAAGCTTTACTGACCGGCGGCGACCTCCTCTGCCGTAGGCGCGCAGAGTCTCTCCCCTCTGCCATGGCAGACCACCGCGGAAGCCACGAGTATACGGATATCAGACGGCAAGTCAACTAAGCAAACAAGTGGAATTATTAGTGTCCTGCAGTGATGTACGCGACAAAAAAAATTACAGATTATATAAAAGAAAGATCAGGGCTTATTAGCGTAAAGTTTTTTTTTTTTTGGGGGAGGGTAGTGTAGTACTGTGTAGTACTATTGTCCAAGTTGACTTACGTTATGTCTAGATTACGCTGAAAAATTATGTATCTAAAAAAACTAAAATAAATCGTAATTTATGATAGAGGAGCCAATAGCAACCAATGGGCTATATACCTGGAAAAAAATGGACTACATGTAATGTAACTATAACTCTGCTCAGCACAGAGACTTTCTCTACCCTATTGAGCGTTCCCCTCACTATGGCTCATCGATCCGTGCCTCCTCTCCCTCCCCAATCAGCAACGAGAAATTTGGATTTTTGACACTCCTTTCGTGGGGTTTCGCAAGTTTGACATCGTCAAGATTGACTTCGCAAATTTGAAACTCTTTTTGTTGACACCTTGATTTTCTTGACATTTATCTTGTTCTAGTGAATTTTATTTTCTTTCTCCACTTAAAGGCTAGGAAAATGACTAAATTGTCCCTTGCTTTTCTTAGAGGCACGGCAGCCTCATTGGATTGATTGGCACCCAGCCTTATCTGTGTCACATCTTTCGACATTATTGTGCCCTGCATGTTCTTCCTTGCTGCTTGCCTGTGCCCGGCGAGGTCGCCGGCGGCTCAAGGCCTCCACCCACGCATTGGCGGCCGCAACCTTACCCTGGCAGCCAGACACGTGCACAGGGCTGACGTCGCTGCGCGCCCCCCACCGCCTGTCCTCGCCTTGGCGCTCATGTGCAATCTGGACAGAAAGCAAGAAAGAGAGAGGAAGACATGCCTGCAGCTTGGGACATCTGATGACGTGCAAGTTCTGAATATGCATTTGAAAAGAAGGCAAATGAGTAAATGACAACAAAATTATGCACCAAGATATTAGCTTACGGAGACAAAAAAACAGAGGTTTTTGCTTGCTAGAAAAAAATATGGTACAATAATCAAATAATCAAAGGTGAGCATTTAATAAATTGACATACATACAGCAAGCTATCAGAGGTGAGCGGGCTTCACCTGCACATGGCGATCCGCGGCCCGACGAACGTGATTAGGGCGCAAGCTGCGATCTGCAGCAGGCACGACTGCGTTCGTCTTGCCTTGCGACAACGCTCTGGAGATGGGATTGACGGCATGCAGATATACCGGGCAACACCAATTGAATCTCTCTGATTCAATTGCCCAACTAATCCAATCAGGTAATGCCCCCTATCCGAAGGGCAATATGGTAATTTTACCTGCCAGTAAACTGGGAAAAGAAAATAAAAATCATTAAAACAAGATAAATGTAAAAAAAAAATCAAGGTGTCAAGGAGGAGAGTGTCAAATTCTTTATTTTTTCGAACGAACCGGCACGAGATTGTGCCAATTTCATTGATAAAGAAGGGTTTTATAGTTACAGCCGGCTAACCGGAAAGAACAAAATAAAGTTCATTCTCTTGCTATTAGACTCGCTAGCTCCTTGGCACCGGCTGCAGCCCACGCCGACGCCTCGGATTTGATTTTTGAGATGATGGCCGTGGTGGAGCACTCCCTGCGGTTGAAGACACGCGCATTCCTTTCGATCCAGACTTCCCATATAATGAGCAGTGTAAGGCTCCTCATAGCTTTCCTAGGCACCAAACGGGTATCAGCTATGTTGGTCCACCAGTCGGACACTGTGTCTGAATGCGGCCAGCTTTCTGGTAGTATCTCTGGTCGGGCGAGCCAGGTAGCTACGGCGGTCCATATTCGCCTGGTATACCTGCAGTCCACAAACAGGTGATGCGCAGTCTCGTTTACCCTTCGACAGAGCTGACAGAGTGGCGTGTGCGGCCATCCACGCCTGGCCAGTCGATCCGCAGTCCACACTCTGTTCTGTGTGATCAACCAGGCAAAGAACTTGCATTTTGGCGGGGCCCATGTTTTCCATAGTTTGACGTTCTGGGGTTTGGAGACTGAACCGAGAAACTGCGCTTTATAAGCAGATGCGGCGGAATAGGTGCCATCGGCTGTTAGCTTCCATGTTATGGTATCCTGGACGTGCGGTCGTAGTTGCACCTCGTTGACTAGCCGCCACAATTCTACAAACTCCCGAAGTAGGGTCGACGTGATTCCCCTCGTAATATCTAAATCAGTGACCCACAAGTCATTTGCCATTGCCTCTGCCACAGACCGCTTCTTGCGTTTGGAGATAGCGTAGACTGCTGGAGCGATATCCTTAGGCCGGCGACCCTGAAACCAAGGTGTGTCCCAGAATGCCGCTGACTTGCCATCTCCTAAGCCGAAGTTTGTGCATGCCGCGAATAGTAGCCGGTCTACCTCGTCACAAGGTGTTTCTGTGCCTACCCATGCCTTGTCCGGTGAGGCCCATTCATGCCATAACCATCGGAGGCGTAGGGCTCTTGCAGATTTGTCGAGGTTAAATACACCCAATCCGCCGTTTTGTTTTGGCATGCGGCATTTCGTCCAGCTTACCTTACATTTGCCTCCCGTCAGCGCCGCGTCGCCGTCGAGTGTCAAATTCCACGAGTGTCAAAAATCCAAATTTCTCGTCAGCAGCTCCCTCTCCATGGCGGCCTCGATCCGCACCTCCCTCCTTCGCCTCCCCCAATCAGCCGCCGCCGCCCGCTGGATCGGAGGACAAGCCCGCGCCGCCGCGCGCTGCGAGTCCTCCTCGGCCCGCGCCGCACCCCTAGCCCCGCGCGCCCCTCCTCCCCACAGCCGCTCTGCCGCTACCCCACACCGCCCGCGCCACCTCCGCCGGCTCCTTGCCTGTGCTGCACTTCCCCTCCACGGCTCCATCGATACGCACCTCCTCTCCCTGGGCTCCATCGATCCGCACCTCCTCTCCCTCCCCAATAAGCAGCCTTGCACACGCTGTCTTCAGTGGTGCTGTGCCGGCTGTTGTTCGGCGGCAGCGCCTCCGTCGTTGAGTAGTACTCGCGGACTGTGGTGCTGTGCTGGCTCTTGTTCTGCGAGATAGCGCCACCGCCATCTCCTGCTCGCTCTCCAGGTGCTGGAGCGCTGCCGCCTAATGTGTCGTGTGCCCTCGTACTGACTGCCGCTGCCACTTCCACCAAGTAATCCAAGTTCGAGGTGCGATTTCCATCTCCCCTTGCCTGGTTGACTGGTTCTTTGTTGATTTGCCAAGGCAGACTATTTGTAATGATTCCTTGGTGAATGACGAAATGGTGTTTTGTGAATCTGAGCTATTTGTTTGGTGAGTGAATCGTGTGTGATTCAATATAGCAGCAGTGCCTTCTAGCAGGGTTCAACACAGGCTCGTAAGTGTATTTATGTAACTGCAGTAGAATAAATGAGACATCTAGAATTTCTTTTTTTATAGGAGTTAGTTTTCCAGTTTACTGTCATTGCATATTGTATTTGATGTTGCCTTTTTAGGCGCAAAAAAAAAAAACAAAAATCACACTACGCATCACTAAACTGTTTCTTAAAAAAAAGTACCGGACTTGCCAAAAGAGAAACTAAAATGTGAGGACTACATGTAAATATGTAATGTAACCAGAGATTAAGCAATGGTAATTATAACTCTCATCAGCATGGAGACTTTCGTCCATCAGATTCCGGTGAGAGCAAGAACGTAGCCTCTGGTAGAAGTAACACACTGTATATCTGTCCAATAACGTGAAGAAATATTATGCACATTCTGTATAAGTGAAAGTACCAACTGGCGGTCCTGATTCAAAATTTTGCATTGTATTTATTTTTTCTCAATAATGCTAGTCTGTATTTTTTTTTCAAGTACACAATCTGATACATCCCCCTCATAGCAAAAGAGTACAATGTGATAAAGAGTGTTGCCTTTTTAGGCGCAAAAAAAAAAATCCAAAAGTCACACTACATATCACTAAACTGTTTCTTAAAAAAAAGTACAGGACTTGCCGAAAGAGAGACTAAAATGTGAGGACTTACGTAATCTGTCAGTTTATCTTACACATAATGAGAACTGAATAAAAAGAAAGAATTCCCTGTGAGTTGGCATGGGCTACAGTCCAAGCACTACACGCTGCCCGAATGAATGGCAGAAAATGAAAGCAACTGTTGCCCAGAATGCCAATATGAACGAGGTAGCACTGATAATGTAAAGAATTGGGTTATCAGATGCCTCGCCCACATCCTCCTCCTCTGCAGGGCCTGGAACGTGAGAGCATTGGTTCCCTTGCGCAAAACTGTGAAGATTGGCATTACCCAGGTAACTCTCCGCGTCGAACGACATGAATTGTCCAGATTCTGGTATGCATCCCGATAAGTTGTTGTAGGCCACAGAGAACACCTCCAATGATGACAGCCGAGTTAATTGCCAAGGTATTGATCCAGTCAACTCATTGTGGGACAAGTCTAGGCTTTCTATGGCGCTCATGTTTGCCAAGGTAGCTGGGATTTGTCCATTAAGAAAATTGTGTGATAAATTGAGGGACTTGACATGGCTCAAATTTCCTATCTCCCAAGGAATCTCACCTGATAGCATGTTTGAGGATAAGTCAATTCCTAACATGAGATTGAAGAAACTTTGACCATATGTGTATAATTTCCCTTTAGTAGAGAAGGTGAAACCTTGGAGGTCATATTCGATAGAAATATCGAAATGCGGATCAGAGAAAGCCATATAAGCTAAGCCGGTTCCAAAGATACTACCATTGTTGAGAGTGGACCAATAACTAAGGTCGTCATCATCTACATGGTATCCAAAAGCGATGGTACCAATGCAAGGTGGTAATGAACCCAAAAGTTTGTTGTCGGACAGATCAATTATATTTAAGTACTGTATGTGACACAAATTGTGGGGGATCGACCCCTCAAACCTATTCCCGCGTAACAGAAGCATCCTTACTTGTGGAAGACTCTGTATCCAATCAAGACTGCCGTTGAACTGATTATATCTTAAGTCAAGAACTGTAACATTAGAGCCATTGCAAAAAGCACTCGGGGAGCCTGAGAGGGTATTGCTTGACATGTTCAGAAAATGCAGGGTTAAGTTGCCGCTACAATTTGGAATAGGCCCTTCAAAGTCGTTGTCTGATATATCCAAAAACTGAAGGCTAGCCATTTTGCAAATAGTTGGATCAATTTCACTTGTTAAGATATTGCTAGCAACACTCAAAACTTGCAATGAAGAAAGATCCCAAAATGACAAATCAAGTTTGCCGGACAATTTGTTTCCATGTAAATCCATGAAACGACCCGGATTTTCAGAAACGAGAATCCGAATCCCTGTACCATTGTGATAGTCCCAGAATCAACAGCTATCACGTACAGAACTCATTTCAGCTGGATATCACATCCATACAACGAAAACAATCATCAGAGTTAGCTTACAACAAGGATATATAACGGAAAGCGTACCGGTACATGCCCCTTGGGCTAAACGACAATATGAAAACCAACGCAACGGTAACTAGGCTTCAAGCCAGCTTCATCTTCAGAGCGCCACTTCCACAGGCAACACTTGAGCATAGCACTGCAACCTTCTCACCAACTTCAACGGAGTTGGTCTTGCACTTCGGATCTTCACCTGTTCATTCACAAACTGCCCCCAAGGATTGGGACAGGTCCACGTCACCATCCGTAATGCAAGCTTTAAGGTGGCCTAAATCTAGTATAAGAAATATCAAGGATAGGCTTAAGGTTAATCCTATGCAAGCAGCAGCATCTCCATCCCAAAACCATTCTCACAACACCACGAGCGATCCTGGCGCACCAGGTACCCGTCACCAATATCTTCCACTCATCACTCTCTAGGCGATGTGAAAGCTCCCACCCTTCACATCTCAACTGCCCGAGGCAGGCCCTACTCTAGAGGGGAGGTAGAAATCCCTAAAACAATGGCGGATTGTGTGAAATTCACAGGAGCGTCCCTTGACCGCGGACGGCGGCTATATATAGATTAGACTCTGCAGAGTTTTGTACACCTGGACCCACTCGGGCTGCGAGGCGGTGTACGGCCGCCTCGAGACGCAGCCCACAGCACAGACCCTAGCCAGTGAACGGTACCCTCCTGCTTTTCCCGGCTTAGGATATGTCGAAGACGCAACTCGGCATCCGAGAACTGTGATGGCCTCCCCCGCGGTGGCCAAGTCCCAGGGTATGAGCCTCCTTCGGGGGAACAAAGGTCTCCGCCTTTTCCCCCACACACTTCCGCTAACTCCTTACAGTCCGGGTACCGCACTTAACTAGGCTGGCTGGAACACCCCCCAGTAGGTGTAAGTGGTGTGCACGAAGTTCTGTGAACCAGGCAATCCAACTCGGTTTTTGGTGCCGGGGTGAGCGTCACCGTCAAATAGCGTATCCACCTCCAGTGGTCCGCTCGCGCACCCATTACAGGTATTGCCGCCAAACTCCTCAAGTAGCACAAGAACATGTACCCGCCACAGGTACCACACAGGATGCGCCTAAGTTCGCACCCCAAGCCCTCGATACGAGATCGAGTTAAGCTGCTCACCCCCGCAAAGTTCCCAAAACCCCTTACTCCTTTCCCGGGTTTTTGCCCCACACACACCAAGAATCATATCACATCCATCCCATACACATGCAAGCATAGCAAGTTCATAGCATCAAAGTGTATCGGGTTTATCAAGGATAATGTCAAGTAAATAAGGCCATGCAATAGGTCAATATCATCATCATGCGAGAAAGTAAAGCGCTAGCATACTAGTAGCAATGCCTAATAGGATTCAAAGTAGGATGGGCGTGGACACCTGTGACTTTGCGTTCCAAACTCATCTTGACGTAGTCGTACAAGTCTTCACTTGCTGATGTCCAAGTTGACGAAGTCCACGAAGTCTTCTAGATCTTCCTCAGATCCTAGCACACGTTTGCATAAATAAACAACGGCATCTAATGCGAATAAACTCCAAATAAGAAGCAATAAGAACCAAATAACACCAAACCTCACACTAACGGGTAGTTCATGATTTTAGAAGGAATACCTAAATTGGTTTCAAATTATTCTAAGCTACGGTTGATTTTATACTATTTTCCTTTAATAAACCCTTTCTAGATTTTCGCAAAAGGAAAAGAAAACAACTGACATGTGGCAACACCGAAATGCGTCACATGCCAGGCCCGGGTTAGCCGTGCTAACATCATTACGATATCAACACGTAGGGTTAATATCTGACACCAACATTGGGCCCTGTTGACATCAGTGTTGCCCAAGTTAACGGCGAATGTCGACTTGGTCAACGGGGTCAAAAGGAGGTTAAACCTGGTTAGCGGCTTAAGTTAGCGGGTCCCACACATCAATGTACGGGTCCCATTGGTCAGGTGGACAGGCTGATCCGGTCAGTGGGGTTCACATGTCATCATGTGGGCCCCGCAGTGTTAGTGGTTGAGAAGCAGTTAGTGGGCCCGGCTTGTCATAAGACGAGGCCAAGGTGTTAGTGGGCCAAGACGGACTATTAGCGGGTCGACACTGGGCCAACGAGATTCAAGGGTATATGGGTCAGGTAGCGAGGCATCTCGTCTAGCAGGCAGCAAGCCCAGATTCGATGCAACGAGTTGCACACAAGTCCGGGTGGTCTCTGGTATGGTTCGAGGTTAGACCGGGAACAGGCTAGGTGGTAGCGATGGTTGGCCGAAGCGGTTATGGACCAAAAAGGGTCACGACTTAGGTTCAAGGTCGAGGCAAGAGCGACGAAAGATGTCGGTCAAGCACTCAGGACTAAACGGCAAGGGGGGGTGGTTTAGGCCGATGTCACGCGAGCACAAGGGTTCACCTTGGCCGCGTTATAAGAAGGGCGTTGGTATAACGGGGAGCGAAGCAAGGGCATGTTTATCACGCGAGCCCATGGTTCACCATGGTCGCGGAGCGATCGGCAAAGGACGACGACAGGGTGGCTTCGGAGAAGGCAAGGCATAGCTTTGGACGGGGTCGTCACTTGGGCTGGTTCGGCTTAACGCAAACACGCGTGGACTCATGGTCGTCCATGGCCGCGACAGGGACGCGGCTGTCCGACAGCGGCTCGGCTCAGCTAAGCTTGGCCGGTATGCGGGTTGCGCGACACAAAGTCGTAGCTTGGCTTAGGCAAGGCAAACGTGTACGTGCACGTGGTCGTCCACGGCCGCAACGTCACCGGGATGGGACGGCATGGCTTCGGCTAGAGCGCGGGTTCATGGCGTTCCATGGCCGTGACGTAGTTGGCGAGGTAACAACTTGGGGATGGTCAGGGACAACAAGGTTTCGACGGTGGGTTTCACAACACGACGGTCGGCGCACAAGCGACGATGATCGGCAGCAAAACGGGATGGCCAGGCCACACTCACATGGTTCGGGCATGGTGTCGAACACTTGGATGGTGCTCGTCTTGGACAAGGGAGGTCGGGAAAGGTCATGGTCGGGGATGGCAAGGTGCTAACCCGATGGTTCAAGGCAGCAAGGACATGGTCAGCTCGGCTGGGTGAGGTAAAAGGCAGCTACTCCCTGTTCAGGCATTTCATCGAACACCTAGTGGGCGAGGTCAAAGGCAGCCATGGTTGGGTTGGTTTGGACATGGCTTGGTCATGGGAGCGACGGTTCCTGCACAAGGCATAGCAGCACGAAGGCCGGGCATGGGTGGTGTTCATCGGCCACTGGACAGAAGCAAGCAACAGCTAGATGGCTAGGGGCCCATCGGCGCACGACGCTCTCCATGGCCGAGCAGCGAACAGAGACAGCAGGTGAAACAGCAAGGGGATGGTCACGGTGGTGCTCACCTTGGGCTGATGGCGAGGAGGTCGGCATGGCGACGAGCAGGACAGCAGCAGCGGGGCGTCGGGCGGCTCCAGGGCGGCGGCGGCTTGGGCTAGGCAGCGCGGCACAGACATCGGACGGCGACGGAGCTCCTGGATGACGCGGTGTCGGGCGTGAAGACGACGCAGGCTCGCGGTTCGGGTTGGCGATGCTGAGCGGTGGTGGCGCAGCTGCAGACGACGGGGCACGGGCGAGGCTTCTCCTTGTCGCGGGCTCCTTCTCCTCCTCTCTGCATCCCCTTTGATTTGTGTGCCTGGCCAGCGAAGAGAGAGGAGCAAGGCTCGTGCTTGGAAATTGAAGCACAGAAGCACGAGGAACGGTGCAGCCTTGATTTGTTCTTGCGGTGGAAGAAGAAAAGGGGCACGGCAGCAGCTGCTTGCTAGCTAATTCAGTGGAGAAGGAGAGCAGAAGAGGGAGAGCTGCTTCGGGTGGAAGAAAATCAGCAGGAGAAGCCAGCGGCTGCTTGGGGAGATGGAGAGGAGAGGGGAAGGGTGGGGGATTTATAGGAAGGGATTAGGGCTAGGGTTAGGTTGTGGGCTTTAGATGGGCCTAGGTTTGATGGGCTAGGATATTATCAGCCTATGAAATAAATTCACAATAATTTATTTCATAAACCGTGAAACAAATGAATTAGACTAATTATCCAGATCGAATTAATTAAGAAATAACCAATTCAAAATCCGGATAACGTGGCCATAATTCAGAACAAAATCTTTAGATTTTTTGGAATGAATTAATCAGACTATTTTCTGAACCAGATTAATTAAATTAATAATCAATCCATTCGAATGGAAAATAGCGTCATAATTCGATAGGGTTTTCTGGAACTCCGGATTGATCTGGACGCCGAGAATTTCGATCTAGACTTCGATTGGGATTAGAGAGATGGATGATCGGTCCGATATGTTAGTGGATCAACTGGCCGGAAGATCGGATAGTGTTTGGGTAGCGGCTTTCGCCACAGGGTTTGATCGGGCGAGTTAGTTGTTAGCTTTAGATTTATATTTGAATTTAGAATCCAAATATAAATCACACTCAAAAAATCCAATTAAAGCCGAAGAAAAGCCAAAACACTCTATCCTAAATTTAACCTAAGCAGAATTAAAAGGTCAATTTTTATTTCCTAGGAATTTAGGGAGATTCACAAGAAGACAATCTAGGTGTTTACACAACAATGCAAGCAAAAATTTTGAAATCCACAATTTTACAATCAAGGAACATTCCGGAAAAATCCGGGATGTTACAGACTCCCCCCCTCAGAAGAATCTCGTCCTCGAGATTAAGGCTGCACTGGGGTTGACCGGAGTTCTTTTGCTTCTTCAAGTTGTTCGATTGCTTCCCGATGCTTTCAACATAGTCGATATCCCTTTTCCAAATTGGCGTATAACACCTTAATCCAACTTCCGACTGTTCTGAGTTATCTTTTGAAATCCAATATATATATACTTTACCAAACAACATTGATCAGTTGATCTGGCGAATCTTATCCGTCTTAGTGTTGGCCTGATATACCTTAGGTCTTAGTTGCTTATCCTTACTAAGGTATCACATCCCATTAGGAAGATCCTCGAATCATTTGAATTCTTCTTTCCGCGAATATCCATATTTTCCTCTCGTATCTTCAATCTTCCAGATTCTGCTTGTCCTGATTAAAGGTGAGGTCACGAGAGAGTTCCTTTTCTTATTTTAGTAGGCATATCCACGGTTATTTGTTCGAAGTAAATCCATAATCTCCCATTTCAAGTCTTTTAGCTTTGGACAGCTATTTCTTAAGCTATCTAGCCAATTCCAATTAAGGAGGTATATCTTGATTCCGTGTAAATTATGTTCCTCCTTTCAGCTTCTAGTTCCAAGTGGATCTTACGAAGTTCGACTTGTTTACCCAATTCCATGGGTTGATTCAGCTTCTCGAGAACCTATTTTTTTTTGTCCATAAATCCACACCAACTTTTCATTCCTTTATTCAATCCATATGTTGGTTATAGCACTCTTAGAGGTATTCTTGTATTAGTGCTTGTGTCATCCGAAGTATTCATTCCTTCCTCTATTTACTCATATTCATGTTATGAGTAGTTACTCTTTATCCATAGCTGACCAGAGTCTTCCAATGGGTCGTCCGTATTTCCTTAGTATGGAAAAGATCAATTCCTCTTTCCAATTACCACACCGAGCAGTTCGGGTATTCCAAATATCCGCATAGATCTTCTTAGTTGTACATTCCACTTGATAACATCCTTTATAGCAGACTCAAGATAGTCAATGCTCCCTTATGTGAATACTACCATTGCTTTTCCATACTTTCCAGTAGGATCTCATTCCATATGATCGTGGTTTATTACAGGCATTTGTCGTTCCATGGTGTCATTCGGGTGTTAGACAAATCCATTTGCTTCTTATTCTGATGATATTCAATTCAATGACTATCCTGGAAAAGGTCTTAGCTTCCCCTAACTTCATCGATCTTAAAATACGAAGAGTTGATCTCGAGAAGGTCTTGGTGTCACTTCTTAACTTCATCTGACCCTTTAAATCCAATAGGGTAATCACCGGTAGTCTTGTGTAGACACCAACTGTGAGTTACCATCCAAAAGTTAGTAACTAATGTCCATGGTATTGATAGTTCTTCGCCAAGTGAGCTGTAGCCCTCTCTTATTCTCACATTACCTTATAGCTTGTCTCTTGTGTGGTTTTGTAGGTTTCTAGGTCTGATCCAACTTATCCATAGTTCAGGGAGTCTATCTTCTAACTTGACAAGTCCATTAGTCATCCCCGGTAGAGAATCTTTGCTATTGTAACTTGCTCCGTTGTTAACATCGCTCTTTAACTCCATGTCTATCTCCTTGCAGATTCCAAAGGTACTTGTATACATATGAAGTTTCTTTTGGGCTTTTGGCGTGGTTCTTCTTCAGAAGGTCATGTCGGTTGTTCTTCAGTCTTCGTCTTCATCCAAGCCTAAAGGTTCAGGATAGGGGTTTGTGTAGAGTAGATTGGAAGCAAGCGTACTCGACAAAAAGTCTCATGGTATTGGATCCTTCCAGAGAGAGTACGTTCTCTTCGTCCATATATCTGAGTACAATTATTCTCGATCAACTTTGGTGATTCCATAGTACTCAATAAGACTTAACCAATGTCGTGCTTCCGGCAAGGTTTCCCTATAGCTGGGGTTATGTTAGGTTCTGTCCTCCTAGCATTCTCTTCAAGGTGGTGATCCTTTTCCAATATTTTCAAGATAGCTTATCCAAAAATTCTTATTCTCCAACAGAAATCTTGAGGTTCTCTTCCTTCCATGGTTGATAGAAAGATCACTAGCTTGTAAACTCATGGCGGCACACCTGTGGGGTTCGCTTAGCTCTCCCCCCCTCAAAGTATCCACTAGAGTTCACTTGGGGGCTAGTATTCTTTGGCAACACATAGTGGTGGTCTTTTCTAAGTGGGTACTGTTCTAACTAGCTGCACATGGAGTTGAGATATAAACACAGAAAACAACTCTATCCTACACTCAATGAGAACAAGCAATAAAAACAAGGAAACAACACAAGAACCAATCACTCAAACATGCATTACATTATAACCTAAGTGCTATCTTAAGGCCAACTCCAAATGCCTTAGAGATCTCGCACACTAAGCGATTCTACTATATCGATGGATTTTCCAAAAAGGTGGTCTTCTACTACAAGCTGGTGAGACAGACTCAAGCGCTTCACTTCATTATGACATCTTCAAGCTTGCACATCTGGAAAGTTTCAACCAAGTTCGAGAAGTTGTCTTACCTTTCTTTCTTCAACTACTTCATCTTTTCTTGATTGCCTGAATCTTATCAGTCCAAAAGTACAATGGGAAATCCAGGAAATCCAATCCTTATGTCTTCTTGGC
>CM014272.1:6076098-6125540 GCA_004135705.1 Alloteropsis semialata
CAGTAAATACAATATATATAATAGGCCAAAGATGATTGCTTCTCAGGAACCTCTTTTTTTTATATATTTAGAAGAACTACAGCACAGCAAATATTGTATTTTGGTGTACATGGTACACCATTCCAGTGAAGGGCGGTGTGTAAGTTTATTGTGCTTTTTTATAATACACAAGAGATTTGCATGTCATTGTATCAACAGTTTATTGTGCTGAAAGGTGCAACTCTAAACCATAAGTACTGCATCTAGCAAGTTAAGCCTGACAGGTGAAGATGTGTTTTGCTTTGTGTACCATTTAGTTTGCTTCTGATACTTTGAGCAGAAGCGATGAGTCGGAGACGTGAAAGTACACTACACGCTTCTGGCCTGCTTTGAATATCAAGCTGTAAGCAATCAACTGCAATGGCAATGGCCTCGTGAATGAAGGACCCGCCTTGTTCATCGTAAACCTTGCCAAAAATTTCTATTGCATTACGGTCTGTTCCATAAGAATCAAGGAAGTCTGTGGTAAGCACATGAGCCCTCCCATCATACATGTATCTCACTGTCTTCCAAGTTATGAGTTCCAAAAGAACAACTCCAAAGCTATAAACATCGGATTTCGGGTTAAAAAGTTGACCAGAGACATCCCTTGGGTCTAAATAATACTTCTCTGGTCCAGTGTCATTCATATGAAAAGCAGAGATGGTATTTTTCTGAACAATTGGAAGTCCATGAAATGTTGACAAGTTTGCGTTGAAGATTTTCGGCACAAAGTTCTTGTCCAGAAATATATTGGCAGACCTAAAATGTCCCATGAGGCTTGTGCCATTCGAACTGGGATTTTCAGCTGCTAATGAATGGATATGAACCAGACCCTCTGCGCACTGGACTGCTATCGACAAACGTAGATGAAGAGGAACTTTTTCCATGGAGCAGATAGTGTCATAAAGGTTTCTGTTGGATAAGAAAGACTCATACACACACTCTGAAATGGATTTCCCTAAGTGGAAGCCAACAACATTCGCAACGTTTTTGTGGTTCTTTTGACTCAATATTCTCATAGTATTCAGAAACATCTCTCTGTCAGATTCTGTACATGTCTTGAGTTGTCTTACTATAACTGGACGATCCTTGCCAAGCACTCCGTTGTAGAGACATTCACATAACTCCCCCCTAAAGGTCATGCGGTAATTTTTTGTCATCTTTTTCATTTCCATTTTACTGAAGATATTTAGATCGCCAAATTGGTGTGCCGCCAATGCTACGCTCTTTGATGGAATTGAGTTATTTGGTACACTGGCATGCTTCTGACTCAGATTTTCTTGCTCTATCTGGAGATCTTTCCTGATATTCCTTAGACTGGTCATTACTTCAACCATTTCAGGACGCATTTTGACATCCCGCAGTAAGCATTTTGCAGCTAACTGCCCAATGTCTCCAAGAAACTTCATGTTTCTTCTACCACTGATTTCCTCATCAAACATGTGCAGCATATTGTCCCCTTTTGCAAGGACCTCACTGAACCATTGAACAAGGGTAATGGTCCCGTCCACTGCCTTCTTTCTTGTGATAATTTCCAGCAAAACCACTCCAAAGCTGTAAACATCGCTCTTTGGTGTTAAAATTCCATTCTCACAGAATGCGGGATCCAAGTAACCTATGGAGCCAATGATATTTTGGGTATGCTGTGCCCCGTTAGTACAAAGCAATCTTGCTATTCCAAAATCTGATATCTTTGGTACAAGATTTTCATCTAATAGTATATTACCAGGTTTGATGTCACCATGAAGAACGGGACTATACATGGAATGCATGAACCACAGTGCTTCAGCAACCTCAATGGCAATGTTTAAACGTTTGTCCAAAGGAAATGGAACACGGCCATCAGCACTGCTGCTATGAAGAAAGCTGTTGAGGTTCCCATTAGGGATGAACTCCATGACAATCATTAGAGCATTTTCCTCCGTGCAGCAGCCCACTAGTCTAACAACATTCTTGTGGTTTATTTGAGAATGCACTATCACCTCCTTGGCAAACTCTTTTTTGTCGGCCGCACGTTTATATTTCTTCACAGCAACAAAAGACTGATCATCCAGCATTCCTTTGTAGACCTGGCCAAATGCCCCATTTCCTATAATAGTGCTGTACCCATTGGTGATGTTCCATATCTCTTTTTCTGTGAAACATCTCCAGCTATAATTGTTGTCCACTCTTTGAAGCACCTCATGTCCATTAGTTTGAAGGAAATCTGTAAGATTGTTCCCTTTGTAATCCATGTGCAAATCAATAATGATAGGAATGCAAACACTGGTCACTTTGCCTGCAGAATATATTAGAAAGTCAAGTGCTACTGTTCGATCTTATTTGCAGTTTTAGTTTTCGAGAATGAATAGAAAAGAACTTCTAACGCCTTACTGAACCGAGCATATCTATATATCGTGAATTACCAGAATGTTAACTTGGAGAATGAATAGAAAAGAACTTTATGAATACTTTAACCAAGTCACAACTCTAATACAATACTAGTATTATAACTTATAAGAGGTAATGCTAGTTTTAAAATCGAAGCTAACTGAAACTAGTTTTAAAATCGAAGCTAACTGAAATTTTCAGTTTCAGGTTAAAAACAGAAACCTCTATTTTGAGGGCGAGTTTTAAATTTCAAGGATGAGCTTGTATAAAGTGAGTTCTAACAAACATTGCTACATGTTTTGGGAATAGTAGTGAGCTTCAAGCAAATTGCAAAAAAAGTTTCATATATTCAAGCAAAGTTTTTGGAATTCCAGGAGAGTTTTCAAGAGTTTAACAAAAGGTTAGTGAGGGAGTTTGAGAACTGTTATGTGTAGTGGGTTTCTACTTCGTATCAAGTTTCAACAAGTCTTTTTAGAGGTATATAAGCTTAATCGTCCGAACAGTTACTGTAACATCCCGACCCCCCGGGTCCAGGCCCGCTTACACCTGGCAGCTCTCTAGGAGCTCAAAGAATCCTCTTACAGACCAACACAAGTTTTTTCTGCATACTTTGTCCTCACACATGCGCACCCGGAAAGAACTTCCCGGTCGGTTACCCATCCCGAAATTGCTCTAGGCCAAGCACGCTTAACCTCGGAGTTCTTTCGAGATGAGCTTCCAGAAAAGAAGTTGCAACTTGTTGATATGAGTATTCTATCAATTCTATTAAGCTTTGGCCCAGGATGTCATAGTTACAACGCGGGTTTGACCGATAAAATTTGTGAGAAAAAAAAATGCTGAACAAACACATTTTAGATGAACTTGGTTAGATTGAAATTTTGTCAACAGTTAAGAAAAATATATCAACCTTCATGTAACAGTCAGTTCAGTTCAATCACAAAGGCCAAGACCATGAGCGAAGAGAAACGATGGACAATTTATTCACTTATATTTCAGCAAATCAGTTACATGTTTCCTCCTGCTATCACTAGACTTACCAAATAATTAAACTCGAGACTCCCTGATTCTTACCTCCTTTAGACATTAACTAACGCTATGGTTAACATCGTCTTTTGCCCATCTGAGATTTTATTAGATACTAGCTGACTGTTTGTGCATTGCAACAGGAGAACTTTTTTTTTCCTTCAAAATTACATACTCCTACTTAGGTAGGGCGACGGTAATGTAAAATAACATCCCATATTGGTTTAATCTCAAAAAAATGTTTTACGGTTAAATAGTTGTATTGAAGCCTAAAACAAGTCCAGTAGTTCATTAACATGCGGGAAGGAACTGAATTGCCAGAAAAGTTCGTGCGACAGGGCCGGAATTGCTCGAAAGAAACTGAAATACTGAACGGTTCAACCCCGATAAATTCAACCTTTTTTACACGCCAATAAATTCAATTTAATTCACAAGCAATTGGATCAAAATCGACGGCCAGCTAGAAGAACGAAGTACTTACGTGTCCTGTCGAGTGTACGATTAGGACGGAGCTCTATGTCTTCCGCCGCCACTAGGCTTTACTGACCGGCGGCGACCTTCTCTGCCGTAGGGGCGCAGAGTCTATCCCCTCTGCCATGGCAGACCACCGCGGAAGCCGCGAGTATATCAGATGGCAAGTCAACCAAGCAACGAGAGGAATTATTAGTGTCCTGCAGTGATCTACGCGACAAAAAAAATACAGATTATCTAAAAGAAAGATCATGGCTTATTAGCGTAGAGTTATAGTTTTTTTTTGAGGGGGAGAGAGGTAGTATAGTACTACTGTCCAAGTTGACTATTTCACTGAAATTAGATGCTGTTTGGTTGGAGAATTTCACCGGTATCATAAATGGTATCTGAAAGCGCTGGTAATGGATACAAATTAAGCGAATACTGAGGGGGTGTTTAGTTCACCCCATTCTCTAAAATTTTGCATAATACACATGGTCCAATGCACTTTTTTTTTTGCTATGCACGCGGTCCAATGCATCCCCATTTTACAAAATGCCATGAACTAAACACCTCCTGATATTGTTCGGTTCAGATCGGTAACGAATACAACGGTAGCTGGGAGCAGAAACCTACACCTGCAGTTGGCCTATCGATTCATGTCAGGATGGCACAGGAGAAAAGCAAACACATCCATAAGTTTTTCCTATTCATCCCGTCACATCAAATATTAGGACACTAATTAAAGATATTAAATATGGATTAATGATAGATTAATTAGGCTTAATAGATTCGTCTCATGATTTCCCGTCCATCCGTGTAATTAGTTTTATAATTAGATCATGTTTAGCCCTCCTAATCTTCGATTTAGTTTTGCTACAGTATATTTTCTAAACTTATCTTGCTGAATTAAATAGAGCCACGGAGGAGAAGCACTCGGGCAACCTTGCCATGGCATCGACTAGCTGTGTGGTGGCTCTCCCGCAGAAGACTGGGGAGACGAATGGTAGCGTGCGAAATTACAGTTCATTTTAGTTTTTTTCAGGGTAGGTGTGGACTGTGGACAGACACATCTGAGACTAGTACTTCTTCATCCTAAATTATAGTTTATTTTAGTTTTCTTTAAGCTTATAGTTTTTGTTATATATATAATATATACGTTATGTCTAGATTACACTGAAAAATTACGTATCTAGAAAAACTAAAATATATTGTAATTTGTGATAGAGGGAGCCAAATCAGCCCTCGGTCAATCTACTTACTGCGTTTGGTTAGGGGGTGTAAAAAATTTGCAGCGTAATAAATGCAGCTTTGACCACTAATTAGAGGTATTAAATAAAGTCAGTTTACAAAACTACCTCCACAACCCCGTGTAAATCGCGAGACGAATCTAATGAGGGCTTTGACCGCACGATTAGAGGATGAGTACTGTAGCATTACTGTAGCAAATCATGGATTAATTAGGCTCGTTAGATTCGTCTCGAAAAGTTGTACTCATGTGTGAAAATATTTTGTAAATAGACTTCATTTAGTACTTCATGCATACAAGATTCCTTGAGGGAAAAATTTTCCCTGTAGAAACCAAACGCGTCAATTTCGTTGCTTCCAAATAATGAAATCAGGGCATGGGCCCCTCATGGAAAAAAAAGTGACAGAGGGAGCCAGTAGCTTTCAATGGGCTACGTACCCGAAAAAAAATTGGACTACATGTAATATAACCAGAGATTAAACAATGATAATTATAATAACTCTCCTCGCGTCGCCAGCGGACCGAACCGCGCGCCGGCCCACCGCGTCGCCCTCCGCCCTCCGCCCTCTCCCTCCCTCCCTCCCTCGTCCCTCCCCGTCCGTTGCATCTCCCAAGGCTTGACGCCCAACCTCCACGGCTGTCCAATCAACGGCTCCCGTTCCCCTCACGATGGCTCATCGATCCGTGCCTCCTCTCCCTCCCCAATCAGCAGCTCCCTCTCCATGGCGGCCTCGATCCGCACCTCCCTCCTTCGCCTCCCCCAATCAGCCGTCGCCGCCCGCTGGATCGGAGGACAAGCCCGCGCCGCCGCGCGCTGCGAGTCCTCCTTGGCCCGCGCCGCACCCCTAGCCCCGCGCGCCCCTCCTCCCCACAGCCGCTCTGCCTTCCCCTCCACGGCTCCATCGATACGCACCTCCTCTCCCTCGGCTCCATCGATCCGCACCTCCTCTCTCTCCCCAATAAGCAGCTTGCACACGCTGTCTTCAGTGGTGCTGTGCCGGCTGTTGTTCGGCGGCAGCGCCTCCGTCGTTGAGTAGTACTCGCGGACTGTGGTGCTGTGCTGGCTCTCGTTCTGCGATAGCGCCACCGCCATCTCCTGCTCGCTCTCCAGGTGCTGGAGCGCTGCCGCCTAATGTGTCGTGTGCCCTCGTACTGACTGCCGCTGCCACTTCCACCAAGTAATCCAAGTTCAAGGTGCGATTTCCATCTCCCCTTGCCTGGTTGACTGGTTCTTTGTTGATTTGCCAAGGCAGAGTATTTGTAATGATTCCTTGGTGAATGACGAAATTGTGTTTTGTGAATCTGAGCTATTTGTTTGGTGAGTGAATCGTGTGTGATTCAATATAGCAGCAGTGCCTTCTAGCAGGGTTCAACACAGGCTCGTAAGTGTATTTATGTAACTGCAGTAGAATAAATGAGACATCTAGAATTTCTTTTTTTATACGAGTTATTAGTTTTCCAATTTACTGTCATTGCATATTGTATTTGATGTTGCCTTTTTAGGCGCAAAAAAACAAAAATCACGCTACACATCACTAAACTGTTTCTTACAAAAATTACAGGTTTTGTCGAAAGAGAAACTAAAATGTGAGGATTTACGTAATCTGTCACTGTCAGTTTATCTTACATAAGTATGATGAGAACTGAATAAAAAGAAAGAATTCCCTGTGAGTTGGCATGGGCTACAGTCCAAGCACTACACGCTGCCCGAATGAATGGCAGAAAATGAAAGCAACTGTTGCCCAGAATGCCAATATGAACGAGGTAGCACTGATAATGTAAAGAATTGGGTTATCAGATGCCTCGCCCACATCCTCCTCCTCTGCAGGGCCTGGAACGTGAGAGCATTGGTTCCCTTGCGCAAAACTGTGAAGATTGGCATTACCCAGGTAACTCTCCGCGTCGAACGACATGAATTGTCCAGATTCTGGTATGCATCCCGATAAGTTGTTGTAGGCCACAGAGAAAACCTCCAATGATGACAGCCGAGTTAACTGCCAAGGTATTGATCCAGTCAACTCATTGTGGGACAAGTCTAGGCTTTCTATGGCGCTCATGTTTGCCAAGGTAGCTGGGATTTGTCCATTAAGAAAATTGTGTGATAAATTGAGGGACTTGACATGGCTCAGATTTCCTATCTCCCAAGGAATCTCACCTGATAGCATGTTTGAGGATAAGTCAATTCCTAACATGAGATTGAAGAAACTTTGACCATATGTGTATAATTTCCCTTTAGTAGAGAAGGTGAAACCTTGGAGGTCATATTCGATAGAAATATCGAAATGCGGATCAGAGAAAGCCATATAAGCTAAGCCGGTTCCAAAGATACTACCATTGTTGAGAGAGGACCAATAACTGTGGTTGTCGTCATCTACATGGTATCCAAAAGCGATGGTACCAATGCAAGGTGGTAATGAACCCAAAAGTTTGTTGT
Organism: Alloteropsis semialata; assembly: GCA_004135705.1. Taxonomy (NCBI): domain Eukaryota; kingdom Viridiplantae; phylum Streptophyta; class Magnoliopsida; order Poales; family Poaceae; genus Alloteropsis; species Alloteropsis semialata. The sequence continues at coordinate 6,083,646 of CM014272.1, forward strand.
CGGACAAATCAATTATATTTAAGTACTGTATGTGACACAAATTGTGGGGGATCGACCCCTCAAACCTATTCCCGCGTAACAGAAGCATCCTTACTTGTGGAAGACTCTGTATCCAATCAAGACTGCCGTTGAACTGATTATATCTTAAGTCAAGAACTGTAACATTAGAGCCATTGCAAAAAGCACTCGGGGAGCCTGAGAGGGTATTGCTAGACATGTTCAGAAAATGCAGTGTTAAGTTGCCGCTACAATTTGGAATAGGCCCTTCAAAGTCGTTGTCTGATATATCCAAAAACTGAAGGCTAGCCATTTTGCAAATAGTTGGATCAATTTCACTTGTTAAGATATTGCTAGCAACACTCAAGACTTGCAATGAAGAAAGATCCCAAAATGACAAATCAAGTTTGCCGGACAATTTGTTTCCATGTAAATCCATGACTTGCAGACAATTACTTGAGAGATTGTTAGGAAGTGTTCCTGTGAAATTGTTTCTATCCAGGTATATTATTGCTACACCAATGGATAAATGGCTAGCCCCACCAAGTATCGGGCCCCCAAGATTATTGTTGGAGAGCTTCAGCATCATCAGTGCTTGCTCCTCTTCAGTGAACAAACAAGCTGGCACCTCTCCTGTAAGATTATTGTTTGATAGGTCCATATATGACAGATCTCTGATGTTGCACAGAGATGGCGGCAAAGCCCCAGATATATTGTTATAAGAAGCATCTAGGGCTGTCAGATTCGGTAACACAGAGCTAATGTCCTCTGGCAGCTGTCCAACGAAATGATTCATAGAGAAGTTAATCCATTGGAGACTAGATTGGTGTTGCAACAGCAGATCCAATGATCCTGCTAGCAAGTTATTAGCAATATTCAGATAAATTAGACTCTCCTTATTTGTAAAGATCCAATTGGGTAGGGTTCCTTCCAAGTTGTTTTCAGACAAATCAAGGGCTTGCAAATGACGTTGTGTGCCTAGGAAACTAGTAGGTCCTGTGATGATGCTTTTGTCAAGGATACATCCAGAGAGCATCAGTGATTCCAGTTGAAAAGGAGGCACCCATCCACGGAACTTCACGTCAATAGCCATATCAGTGTTCCCTGACAGCTCTATCTTCTTTAGCATGGTGCTGTTTCGTAGCCAAAAGAAGTCAAATGTTCCGCTCAGATTATTCGCCGATAACTTCAGAGTATGCAGCAGTGAAGAAACATTTGAAGGTGGGGTTCTAGGTAGTCCTTGAAGGAGGTTTCTTGAAAGATCCAAATATTTAAGACGCGGAAGCTCAAATAAGGATGCTGTGATGCTTCCGTTCAGGTGATTGTCTCCTAGATGTAGTTTTCGGATCAACAAAGCAGGAAGATTCAAAGGTGAAATTATAGGTATATATGCCCTTGAAGGAGGTTTCTCGAAAGATCCAAATATTCAAGGCGTGGAAACTCGAATAAGGATGACGGAATACTTCCATGCAATTGATTGTCTCGTAGATTTAGTTCATGCAACAACAAAGATGGAAGATTCAAATGTTTAGTTATAGGTATATGTCCGTCAAGGAGGTTTCCCGAAAGATCCAAAACTTCAAGGCGTGGAAGCTCGAATATGGACGTTGGGATGCTTCCATGCAATTGATTGTCTCCTAGATTTAGTTCTCGCTGCAACGAAGGCTCATTGAGAGGTGAGGTTATAGTTATATGTCCTTGAAAGAGGTTTCTTGAAAGATCCAAAACTTCAAGGCACGGAAGCTCGAATATGGACGCTGGGATGCTTCCATTCAATCGAGTAAGTGCTAGGTTCAGTTTTCTCAACTTCTTGAAATTTCCGAAAGCTGTCTTGAGGCATAGATACAATATAAGTTTAGTAAATACAATCAACGCTAGGGCTGGACAAAAAGCTCGTTAGGCTGGCTCGGTGGCTCGGTACAAAAGTGCTCCGATTGGATTTATTTTTCTTTTAAAATTAAAATTACTTCATTTAGAATGACTTTCGACTTCGGCTCGGCTCGTTAAGCTTGGCGTAAAGTTGGGTCTCAAACAATTCAGGAGACTATGATAAATAAGATTATGCTAATTTTAAAAAAAGCTCGAAAAACTAACTCGATATCAGCTCGATATCCAGCCCTAATCAACGCCAACACAAATAATACTCAAAGCTAGAGTTACTCATTGCTGACCTGAACTCTGAAGAGCACCAATCATATTGCTTTCAAACATATTTAGGACTTCAAGAGAAGCCAGTTTACCAAGATACTCCAAGATATGACTCCCAATCAAACCGTTGCCACTGAGTTCTAGATACTGAAGCTTAGTCAATCCTTGAAGACCTGAGAACTTCCAATGGGTCATGAAAAAGTTGTGTTGATACAAAGTACTGGGAGAGAAGTAGTCAAGCGCATATATATGGAAAGGATGTTTCATATATACCATTAAAACTTTGAAAGCAAGCAGAATTCCAAGATAAATCCAGCAGTTGAAGCTCATGAAACGGAGAAAACATAGTCAAATTTATATTCCAGCCGCATCCACTTGTGTCAGTGTCCAGGAAGGAATTTAGAGAGGTGAGGTTGAGATCCGACACTCGTGTGCGGTTGTTGCATCGGACCCTTTCCCAGGCGCAGCAATCGTTGCTCCGTCCCCATGAAGCAGGAACTTCGGTGTATGCCTCCACCAACAAAGATCTGATATGCATAAGAGCAATCCTCTCTGGGACGATGCAGCCATGTACCGTGTAAAACGTGAACTGCAAAACGAATAGGACCGGAAGCATGGTTCATAGTGGAAGGTAGCAGCTCATATAGTTTCTTGGGAGTTTAAGTGGCAAGGGATTGAAAAGGTTTTGCCCCATTTGGCAGGACAAACGAATAGGAGAGCAAGAATATAATGCTAACTTTATGGGTGCCAAATCATGCAAGTAAAACATGAACAACAATATGCATAGGAAATTTGGCTCATAATTCTTGTGCTAGAGTGTAACACCCAAATTCCATCATGTAATAAATATAGCAACTTTGTTTTAGGTTGATCTAAGGTTAAATGAATTTCTTTTCCTTTATCTAATTCTGTGGCCCTAAATACTTAAACATTAATTAATTAATTTTAAGTTCAATAAGTGTTTGTTGCATATCATGCCTTGCTTTGGTTTTTGTTTGTTTGTGTGATTCTCAAATCTCTCTCCAAACTCAAATCTCACTCAAATATCTCTCAAACTCTCCAAACCAAATTCAAACAAAAATCAAACTCTATTCTTTTCCCTCCCTTTTTCTATCCTCTCTTTTGGCCCGGCCCAAGCTACCTCTCCCTCTCTTTTCTCCCTTCAGGCCCGATGCTCGGCCCAGCTCTCAGCCAATCAACCAGCCCGTCGGCCTCTCCCTCTCCCGCTCCCTCTCTCACTGATCAGCCGGGCCCGCGCGACAGCGTCGTCCTCTTCCTCCCAACGCCGCGGACGTCCGAGCCGCCGCTCATCCGCAATCACCGCGCCCTCGTCTCAGGATTCCCTCCCCTCTCTTCACTCCGCGTCAAGCGCCTTCAGTGCACCATCACCCGAGCCATCTCCGGACGCCTTCACCCTCCTTCAATCCTCCTCTCGGCAACGGCCGAATTAAACCATGGCCACCACGGCCGTAATCACCGCCCGCCCTCGATCTCTCTCTTCCCGAGCCCTCTGCAATCCCTCTCGCCCCTGTATAAAACCCGTTGAAGCTCCCTTCTCGCGCACGAGCACTTTCCACTCCAAAACCAGCTCTCAACCGTGCGCAATCACTCGTCGGAGTTCTTCATCGCCGCCGTGATGTAGGCAACGCCGCCGGCTCGGTTCACTGCGCCCCGCTCTCCTTTGACCCCCTCTCTTCCTTCACTCGGTCCGCAGGGTCACCAGGAGCGCGCCCACGGAGCCCCGGAGCCGAAGCAATCTCCGGACGAACCTCTCCGCCGTCCGACCGAGCCCGCCGCCGCCTTCGATCATCGCCGACCTACCTCCAGCCTCCCATCGACGCCCAGACCACCCTCGGTGAGCTTGCCATGGCCTTCTGATGCCCCCTGTGCCATTTGTTCGTCTCCCCGTGCACCCTAGAACCCTGCAGAGCTAGCTCCGGCAAGTCCCCGCCGCAGGCGCGGCGGCATCGTCGCGTCCTGAGGTCGCCGGCGCCCCTTTTGTTTTCCGCTGTCCGATCACAAACCGACGGCCCAGATCAATCCTCTCGTACTGGTCAAACGGTCAATCAGCCGGCGCCCAGGAATTTTTGTTAAAGAACCCCTGCCCTTTCTATTATTTAACCCGCAGTCCATTCACAGTAGAAAATATTCATATATATGCCCTTGGTTTTTCTATTTAGGCCCCTGTTCTTTCATATATTCTAACCCACCGTCCTTTACATGGTTTTATCACTTGCTAGCCCCTGAGATCTATGTTTATTTATGTTTGTGGCCTCGGTTTTTAATAAAACAGAACGCAGACTCTAGTTTTATTGCATATAGGTCCCTGCAACCTTGTATCTAGTGTATCTTCGTCGTTTTAAATCCGTTTTGGGCGATTCTTGCGGCCACGCGATCGTCTTTGTATGCTCTTTAGTTTAGGCTGTTTGTTCTGTGTTTTTAGTACTGTTTGATGTACTGTTTTTATTTATTTTGTTGTATGTCTTGTGTGATCGTGTAGAGAACGTGCCGTTCGAGGAAGATCAGGAGCAGCAGCTGTTTGAAGAGGACCAACAGCAGTTTGTTGAGGAAGGCAAGTGGCCTCCCTCTTCATGAACATTCTTTTTGTCCCACTTACATTCATGAAATTCACCTTTACTTTACTGTTATGCATTAATTTTGACGGGTCACCTATTAGGACTTGACTAGATCTTTTTGCCTTGAACCTTGAATCACTTGGTTATATCATGGGTAGTGTTGACGGTCCTTATAACAAGAAATCCGACCGTCAATAGGCTCAGAAATCCAATAAAGATCAAGGCATAACTTAGACATTAGTATTCAAATAATAGTATACCATGCATATCTGGAATATATTTGAGTACAGGGACTACGGTGCAAAAGATGGACAAAACTGGGCACAGACCCAGGTCGGCCGACCTGGCTAGGTCGGGCGACCTGGTCTGGACCCCAATCAAGTCCAGTCTTCACACAGGTTAAGAAGCACACAAAGGAAAGATCAGGGACGTTGAATCATCATCGGTTCAAGTCAAGGGTGAGGATGAGCCACGTGTCATTTTCACGGATTGAAGGGCCCACACCTCAACTCATTTGCACCCAAACGGAGTATACCCACCTGGAACCGTCATAAGGACCCACATGGCAGTCTGCCAGAGAAGAGTGGGGCCGAAACCAGCCAGGTCGGCCGACTTGGCCCTCCGGCCGTTTCGGTTCCCCCTTGACCAGTACCTGTAAACCGCCATCGGGAGTCCATCCCAGCCGTGCAATGCTGAAGACGGTGGATCCAAAGGTCGGCCGACGTGGGCAATTCGGCCGACCTAGGCCCACTTTCAAACTACCTCAACCGCCTCTGGCCGTCTCTAACCGCCTATGTGAAGCTATAAATACCTGCAAAGGGCGCCGTGCTCAATACACACCAGAAGAAGAGCTCTCCTTGCTACAAGCTTAGTCTTAGTCTTAGTAGTGATAGTCACAGTGTTAGATCTTCTGAAGGGCTTCCGGAGGAGTCTTGGTAAGTTCTAGAGTTCAGCTCTTGTATTCTCTTACTTACTTGTATGACTCTGAGCTTAATGAAAATACCTTCATACTTATGTTGTGTGCCTCAGCTATGCTTTATCTACTTAGTATATACTACTTATGTCTTACACCTTGATCAAGTGAATGTATGCTATGACATTGGCTCAATGTGCCTCCTGGTTGCTCTATTTATTAACGTGATAGATAGAGTTGTATTTCATATTGCAAGCATGGTATTTGGAATATGGAATACTGTTGAGGGTATCGCTACCCCACGGATTAGTAGAGGTAGGCGGCAGGTGGTGACAGCCCTGTCCGTCCTTTGTAATCCTCCACGTACGGGAGTGGGTATTAGGCCTTTATGATAAGACGTCCTACTGTCGTCCCTTGATGAGGGAACCACTGGATACCTCGATATGTCCTCTTGCATATGATCATTGAATGAGCTTGTATAGGGTATTGTAGTATATCCAAGTCACATTTGTATGATGCTAATGAAACCTTTGTAATCTTCACTGATGTATTATTACTAATTAAGACTACCATAATGATGAGCAATGAACCTCTGTGTGTCACACTACCCATTCATTTCTATATCATTTACCCCTGTTTAGATTATGGTATATTAATGTTGTTGTAACTAATTACATTGGATGGCAACTCTCTCTTAACTAAACGCTTTCCCTGCGGATAAACAAATAATGATACTCTGGAATACTCCCAGGTGAAATGCTACAACGTACTTCTGTGCGCTTGCAGAATATCTGTAACGTCTAGATTTACGATGAAGTATCTCTAGTACCATCACTACTCTAAGTGGTGATGCTAAAAAATACCAACAGGTAGAAATGCTTAGCTTGCTTAAACTTGGAATGGTTCTGTTACCTTTTATGCAATGTTAATCATGATTTAAATATGTTGTTATATTCTTTCTTATTTACAAGATCACCATGATTAATTGGAACATGGAGAACCACCCAAGAAAACAGTACAACCACAGTATCACATGGCTCTGGCTTAGCTAATTAATTAGACTTGGGGTTGGCTAGTGGTCTTACCGTAAGGGCAAGGAGGGGGCCGGTGAAGGGGTCATAGCCCGGTCCTCTTGGAGGAGTAGCCTTTGCTAAGGTACGACCTCATTAGGGAGGGTTATAGACCTCACCGCTGCCGAAACTCTAGCGGGCTGCTAGTTAACTTTAGGTCTTTGTAAAGGCTTTGTAGTGAACCCTCGCCACTCACCAAAGGAAGTGTTTAAGGGCCTTGCAAACCCGGGCGACAAAGAGAACACGAGCTGTGGGTAAAGTGTACAATCTCTGCAGAGTGTAAAACTGATATATCAGCCGTGCCCACGGTTAAGGGCGGCTTGGACCCTCACATGATAATTGAATTTAAACTCGATCTTAACTTGTGGTTCTTGGTCTTGGTGGAATAATTTTGGGTTATCCTGCTTAATTTTGGGATGGTATAAACTTACATCTAGTAAATAGGTGCTTGCTAATAAAACTTGACCAACTAAAAGTGCTAACCGCATGAGCCTGAACCCCCTTTGATGGCCTTGCATATTCCCCCACTTGTTGAGTACCAACCATAAGTGTACTCACCCTTGCTAAACAACTGCTGTTCAGAAAATAACAATGAAGTGGAGTACTTCAGCGACTTTGATGAGTTCTAGGCGCGTCAACCAGTCAAGTGCCTGTGGATGGAGTCAAGGAGCCGTTTTATCGTTTTAGGCTGTCGGTGAACGTTTAAGACCTTCGTGTCTATTAACGATGAGTGTAATAATGTTATGTACTCTCTTTTGTACGCTTTTGAACATTGTCTTTTGATATATTCACTGATGACGTCAACATATGTGTGATGAACGGATCCTAGCACACATATGCGATGCATTCGATTTTGTCCTTAAAATCGGGTGTGACAGAAGTGGTATCAGAGCGAGGTTGACTGTAGGACGCCAGCCTAGTTAGAAAATGGTCGAAACATAGGATTTACATTCTTAGTCAGCCTTTCTGCTCTTAGGAAAAATTTTATTTGCATAAAAACTTACTCTGTTCCTGTTCTATGTCTTTTTGCTCTTGTACTTAGTTTTGTTCTTGCTCTATCACAGATGGTCAGGCAGAGGTAGACAGCACGCAAGAGCACCGGAGGCAGGAGGCGCATCGCTCCTGCACAGCCAGTTCCACGGCTTCCACTAGTGGTGGAACAGGAGGAGGCTGAGCCCGAGGAGCTCCACTACTTTCAGGAGATGGCAGACGGACACATCGTTCCGGTGGACCCAGTAGCTGACGCTGCACCAGCACCACCTACTGCTCCTGCTCTGGAGGCTCCAGTACCCGCCACTGGAGGACAGCCGGACGTCGGCCACGACGACGCCGCCGACCAGGGCCTTGGTCAGGACGACCAGGGCGAGGCACAGGACGACGGTTCTGGCGTGGGCCAGAATGATGTGCCAGTTGAAGAGGCTGAGGTTGTGAAGGCAACCTACGAGTTAGAGACTTCAGTCAATGAGACTGGCACCTTCCCCAGGATGCTCATGGATGTGCTACAGGAGTTGGGGAACAACGTCAGGCCCCTCTACATGACGCAGCGTGTCTCCAACCGGGGGATGCCGGTCTTCTTCATCACCCGGGTCCACATCCGGGAGGCTTCGGTCACTGGTGGATACAAGACTTGTTCGATGCACGACTCCGACATCCCCTACTCCACCGTCACCGCCTCCGTCAGCAGCGCCGCCTGGAGAGCTCTGTGGTCTCTCTGCCACACTCACCGCGGTGAGTTGAGCATCACAGAGTACCGCCACCTTCCACGACGGGCTAGTGGCAGAGGTGACCCACGTGCCACTGGGAGGACCTCACGAGCCCCGCATCGACATCCTCGCTCGTGTCGCCGCTGGCCTCAACACGGACGTGGAGAGCACTGCTATGGACCTCATGGAGGCTTGTGATAGACTGGCCAGTGCTCAGGCCAGGATCAGGCAGCTGGAGGCACAGCTGGCAGGGCACGTGCCCCCAGTGGAGGCAGAGAGAGCCGACTGCCCCGCCGCTTCACCCCCGCCCAAGAGGCTTCGTACCGGAGAGCCAGGCTCTATCACCGGTCTCCTAGGCCAGGTTTAGGGAGTCTACCATAATAAGTCCTCGCGTTAGAACCGTTCCTGCGAGGACGTGCGATGTTTATGTTTGCTTGTTTGTTTTATGTTTGAGTTGGAGTTTTTGTAATGACTGTCATATTTTTGTGGAGTGATGGCCACAAATACATTATTAAATAATTAAGTTAAAGTCAGTTTTTAGTTCAATCTTGGCTCTGTTCTTTCTATCTTTATCAGTTTATCTATCTTATCTAAAGCATTCCTCTAACAATCAGATGGTAAATACCAGGAGAGGCGGAGGACGTGACATTCCAGGTGTCAGACGTGCTCACGTAATCAACCGTCAGAATCAAGCACCGTCTCCACCCCCAAACCCAGCAATGGAGCAGTTTCTACAAGCTCAGATGCAGTTGCTGCAGGATCTCACCCAGACTGTGCACAACATACAGGCACAGCAGAATCAGCCGCCACAGATGCCTCCACAAGCCCGGGACAGGCACCGGGATTTCATGAGTCACCACCCGCCAACTTACTCTCAATCGACGGACCCTCTGGATGCTGATGACTGGCTGAAAGTCATTGGCAAGAAGCTGGACATCACCCAGTGTACAGACCGTGAGAGAGTCTTGTATGCTGCTGGACGCCTGGAAGGAGCTGCATCCGATTGGTGGGATGCACACACAGCTGCTCATGCCAACGCCGACACTATTACCTGGGCAGAGTTCAACGACAGTTTTCGCCTGCATCACATCTCAGTTGGTGTGATGAAGCTGAAGAAGAACGAGTTCTTGGCTCTGAAGCAGGGCCATATGTCAGTGAGCGAGTACCGGGATAAATTCATCCAGGTGTCCCGCTATGTGCCCAATGAGGTCGATGATGATGAGAAGAAGCAGGATCGCTTCTTGGATGGTCTGATCGGGCCGCTCAAGTATCAGCTGCAGAGTCACACCTTCCCGACCTTCCAGAGACTCTTGGACAAAGCTATTGGCCTGGAGAACACTCGCAAGGAGCTCTGTGAGCTCAAGAGGAAGTCCCAGTCACAGGGACAGTCAAGCAGCAGCCGCCCGCGCTTCAACTCTCAGCAAGGGTCACAGTTCCGCTCTGGAGGGCAGAGTGGAAGCTATCAGCAGAACCAGCAGTACCGCGGCCAACAGCAGCCGCAACGCTTCAATCAGCAGGCCCAGCGCAGTCCTAACTTCCAGCAGAACAGGTCTGGCAGTTCATCTGGCGCCCCAGTGCGCAACAGCAATGGCAGCAACAACAATCCTGTCGCACCAGTTCCACCCAACGGCTGTTTCAAGTGTGGAGAAGTGGGGCATTATGCTAACAATTGCCCCAAGCGCAACATGCAGACACCCCAGGGCCAGAAGACCAATGGTCAGAGGCCTGGCCAGCAGGCTCCACAGATGCGCAACGGGAATCAGAATTCCCAGAACAACAAGGGCCAGCAGAACTACATGCGTGGACGGGTGAACCACGTGTCAGCTGAATCAGCTCAAGATGCTCAGGACGTTGTGCTCGGTACGTTCCTTGTCAATTCTGAACCTGCATCAGTTTTGTTTGATTCTGGAGCATCGCATTCTTTCATTACTGAGCAATTTGTGAAAAATATAATATACCTATAAGCCTTATGAAGAAAACTCTACTAGTTAGTTCCTCGGGCAGTGAGATGAAGGCTAGTCACATATGCCCGCGGGTGAATCTGAAAATCATGGGGGTAGATTTTCCAGCCAATCTGATAGTCTTAAAGTCCAGTGGGATTGACGTGATTCTTGGAATGGATTGGTTATCTGGATGCAAAGGAGTTATTCAGTGTGCCAAGAAGTCAGTGCTCTTGACCAGTCCTCAAGGAGATCAGATTGAGTTCGTTGCTAGCATGCCATCCACAGATGAAGCAACGGTGAATCAGATCAAGGGAACACCTTTGGAGGAGATCAAGGTCGTGAGTGAGTACCCAGACGTCTTTCCGGAGGACTTACCAGGTATGCCACCCGACCATGACATTGAGTTCCATATTGATCTTTTACCTGGCACTGCACCTATATTCAAAAGACCTTATAGACTGGATGTTAAGGATTTGAGTGAATTAAAGAAACAAATAGAAGAGCTATTAGGAAAAGGATTTATCCGTCCTAGCTCATCACCTTGGGGAGCCCCTGTCATCTTTGTTGATAAAAAGGATGGCACTAGAAGGATGTGTGTTGACTATAGGTCTCTCAATGATGCAACCATCAAGAACAAATACCCACTACCTAGAATAGAAGATCTGTTTGACCAAATGAGAGGTGCTAAAGTATTCTCCAAGATTGATCTGCGATCAGGATATCATCAGTTGAGAATCCGACCAGAAGATATCCCCAAAACGGCGTTCACCTCTAGATATGGGTTATTTGAGTTTACAGTGATGTCTTTTGGATTAACCAATGCCCCGGCATACTTCATGTACTTGATGAACAAGGTGTTCATGGAATATCTCGACAAATCAGCCCCGGCATACTTCATGTACTTGATGAACAAGGTGTTCATGGAGTACCTCGACAAGTTTGTAGTGGTGTTCATCGACGACATCTTGGTGTTTTCTCGGAACGAAGAAGAACATGAAAAGCATCTGAGGTTGGTACTACAGAAACTTCGAGAGAATCAGTTGTATGCCAAGCTTAGTAAGCGTGATTTCTGGTTGAGAGAAGTTTCTTTTCTTGGTCATGTCATCACAGATGGAGGAATAGCTGTTGACCCCAGCAAGGTTCAGGATGTGTTGAATTGGAAACCACCTACCAATGTGTCCGCGAGATCAGGAGTTTCCTTGGTTTGGCAGGATACTACCGCAGGTTCATTGAAAGATTCTCCAGGATTGTGAAACTACTCACTTCGTTGTTGGAAAAAGAACAAGAGTTCAAATGGGATGAAGCTTGTCAGAATTGTTTTGAAGAGCTGAAGAAGAGGCTAACCGTGGCCCCAGTGTTGATAATGCCAGATATACACAAAGGGTTCGATGTCTATTGTGACGCTTCACGTCTCGGTCTTGGTTGTGTGCTTATGCAGGAAGGCAGAGTGGTAGCTTATGCATCTCGGCAGTTGAGGAAGCAAAACTATCCAACTCATGATTTAGAGCTAGCCGCTGTCGTGCACGCACTGAAGATTTGGAGACATTACATGATTGGAAACAAGTGTCAAATTTTCACGGATCATAAAAGCTTGAAATATATCTTCACTCAGAGGGATCTCAATCTCAGACAACGCAGATGGTTGGAATTGATAAAGGATTATGACTTGGATATTCAGTATCATCCTGGCAAGGCCAATGTCGTGGCAGATGCTTTGAGTCGGAAGAGTCAAGCTAATATGACTATAGCTCGATTAATGCCTCAAGAATTGTGTTGGGAAATGGAACGGCTCAATCTCGGAATCCTCTATCAATCAGAAGCTATGACTATGGAGATTGAACCCACTCTTGAGCAGGAAATCAGGCAAGGTCAGTTGACAGATGCTAAGATCAAAGAAATCAAGACTCTGATTGGTTTAGGAAAAACAACGGATTTCACCGAAGATGAACAAGGCACTGTTTGGTTCAGGAAAAGGATCTGTGTACCTGATATCGATCGTCTTCGTGAACTTATATTGAAGGAAGCACATGATTCCGTCTATTCCATTCACCCCGGCAGTACCAAGATGTACCAAGATTTGAAGGAGAAATATTGGTGGTATGGTCTTAAGAGAGACGTGGCAACTCACGTAGCTTTGTGTGATGTATGTCAAAGAGTGAAAGCAGAACATCAAAGGCCAGCAGGTTTGCTTCAGCCATTGAAAATACCCGAGNAGCTCGATTAATGCCTCAAGAATTGTGTTGGGAAATGGAACGGCTCAATCTCGGAATCCTCTATCAATCAGAAGCTATGACTATGGAAATTGAACCCACACTTGAGCAGGAAATCAGGCAAGGTCAGTTGACAGATGCTAAGATCAAAGAAATCAAGACTCTGATTGGTTTAGAAAAAACAACGGATTTCACCGAAGATGAACAAAGCACTGTTTGGTTTAGAAAAAGGATCTGTGTACCTGATATTGATCGTCTTCGTGAACTTATGTTGAAGGAAGCACATGATTCCGTCTATTCCATTCACCCCGGCAGTACCAAGATGTACCAGGATTTGAAGGAGAAATATTGGTGGTATGGTCTTAAGAGAGACGTGGCAACTCACGTAGCTTTTTGTGATGTATGTCAAAGGGTGAAAGCAGAACATCAAAGGCCAGCAGGTTTGCTTCAGCCATTGAAAGTACCTGAGTGGAAATTGGAAGAAATTGGTATGGACTTTATCGTAGGATTGCCTCGCACTCGTGATGGTTATGATTCTATATGGGTCATTGTGGACAGATTGACCAAAGTTGCTCACTTCATTCCAGTTAAAACCACATATTCGGGAGCCAAGTTAGCAGAACTGTATATGTCCCGAATCGTGTGTTTACACGGAGTGCCAAAGAAGATAGTGTCTGACCGAGGTACCTAGTTCACGTCTCGTTTTTGGCAGAAATTACATGAGTCAATGGACACCAAGCTTAATTTCAGTTCAGCATATCATCCGCAGATAGATGGCCAGACTGAAAGGACAAATCAAATCCTAGAGGATATGCTACGAGCTTGCGCCTTAAAGCATGGAGGCAGTTGGGATAAGAGTTTGCTGTATGCAGAATTCTCTTATAACAACAGCTATCAAGCTAGTCTCAAGATGGCTCCATTTGAAGCTCTGTACGGAAGAAAGTGTAGGACACCGCTGTACTAGAGTCAGACAGGAGAAAGTCAGGTTTTCGGATCAGAAATTCTGCAAGAAGCCGAAAGACAGGTCCAGATAATCTGGGATAATCTCAGAACTGCTCAGTCACGACAGAAGAGTTATGCCGATACCCGGAGAAGGCAATTGACATTTGAAGTAGGAGATTATGTGTATCTCAAGGTGTCACCTATCAGAGGTCTCCGCAGATTCAAGGTCAAAGGAAAGTTGTCACCTCGCTATATCGGTCCTTTTCAAATCTTGAAAAGGAAAGGTGAAGTGGCATATCAGTTGGAGTTACCTGAGCGACTGTCGGATGTTCATGATGTGTTCCATATTTCTCAGTTGAAAAAGTACTTGAGAGTACCCGAAGTGCAACTACCACTGGAAGAACTCAATGTGCAAGATGATTTGACTTATTCAGAGCATCCGGTCAAGATCTTGGAAACATCAGAAAGAATTACAAGGAACTAAGTCATCAAAATATGCAAAGTACAGTGGAGTCATCATTCGGAAGATGAAGCTACTTGAGAACGTGAAGATGAGCTCATTGCAGACTTCCCACAGTTGTATCCCAATCTATCCGAATCTCGAGGACGAGATTCTCTTTAAGGGGGGTGGGATTTGTAACACCCAAATTCCATCATGTAATAAATTATAGCAACTTTGTTTTAGGTTGATCTAAGGTTAAATGAATTTCTTTTCCTTTATCTAATTTTATGGCCCTAAATACTTAAACATTAATTAATTAATTTTAAGTTCAATAAGTGTTTGTTGCATATCATGCCTTGCTTTGGTTTTTGTTTGTTTGTGTGATTCCCAAATCTCTCTCCAAACTCAAATCTGACTCAAATATCTCTCAAACTCTCCAAACCAAATTCAAACAAAAATCAAACTCTATTCTTTTCCCTCCCTTTTCTATCCTCTCTTTTGGCCCGGCCCAAGCTACCTCTCCCTCTCTTTTCTCCCTTCAGGCCCGATGCTCGGCCCAGCTCTCAGCCAATCAACCAGCCCGTCGGCCTCTCCCTCTCCCGCTCCCTCTCTCACTGATCAGCCGGGCCCGCGCGACAGCGTCGTCCTCTTCCTCACGACGCCGCGGACGTCCGAGCCGCCGCTCATCCGCAATCACCCGCCCTCGTCCCAGGATTCCCTCCCCTCTCTTCACTCCGCGTCAAGCGCCTTCAGTGCACCATCACCCGAGCCATCTCTGGACGCCTTCACCCTCCTTCAATCCTCCTCTCGGCAACGGCCGAATTAAACCATGGCCATCATGGCCGTAATCACCGCCCACCCTCGATCTCTCTCTTCCTGAGCCCTCTGCAATCCCTCTCGCCCCTCTATAAAACCCGTTGAAGCTCCCTTCTCGCGCACGAGCACTTCCCACTCCAAAACCAGCTCTCAACCGTGCGCAATCGCTCGTCGGAGTTCTTCATCGCCGCCGGCTCGGTTCACTGCGCCCCGCTCTCCTTTGACCCCCTCTCTTCCTTCACTCGGTCCGCAGGGTCACCAGGAGCGCGCCCACGGAGCCCCGGAGCCGAAGCAATCTCCGGACGAACCTCCCCGCCGTCCGACCGAGCCCGCCGCCGCCTTCGATCATCGCCGACCTACCTCCAGCCTCCCATCGACGCCCAGACCACCCTCGGTGAGCTCGCCATGGCCTTCTGATGCCCCCTGTGCCATTTGTTCGTCTCCCCGTGCACCCTAGAACCCTGCAGAGCTAGCTCCGGCGAGTCCCCGCCGCGGGCGCGGCGGCGCCATCGCGTCCTGAGGTCGCCGGCGCCTCTTTTGTTTTCCGCCGTCCGATCACAAACCGACGGCCCAGATCAATCCTCTCGTACCGGTCAAACGGTCAATCAGCCGGCGCCCTGGAATTTTTGTTAAAGAACCCCTGCCCTTTCTGTTATTTAACCCGCAGTCCATTCACAGTAGAAAATATTCATATATATTCCCCTGGTTTTTCTGTTTAGGCCCCTGTTCTTTCATATATTCTAACCCGCCGTCCTTTACATGGTTTTATCACTTGCTAGCCCCTGAGATCTATGTTTATTTATGTTTGTGCCCTCGGTTTTTAATAAAATAGAACGCAGACTCTAGTTTTATTGCATATAGGTCCTAGTGTATCTTCGTCGTTTTAAATCCGTTTTGGGCGATTCTTGCGGCCATGCGATCGTCTTTGCATACTCTTTAGTTTAGGCTGTTTGTTCTATGTTTTTAGTACTGTTTGATGTACTGTTTTTATTTATTTTGTTGTATGTCTTGTGTGATCGTGTAGAGAACGTGCCGTTCGAGGAAGATCAGGAGCAGCAGCTGTTTGAAGAGGACCAACAACAGTTTGTTGAGGAAGGCAAGTGGCCTCCCTCTTCATGAACATTCTTTTTGTCCCATTTACATTCATGAAATTCACCTTTACTTTACTGTTATGCATTAATTTTGACGGGTCACCAATTAGGACATGACTAGATCTTTTTGCCTTGAACCTTGAATCACCTGGTTATATCATGGGTAGAAATGCTTAGCTTGCTTAAACTTGTGATGGTTCTGTTACCTTTTATGCAATGTTAATCATGATTTAAATATGTTGTTATATTCTTGCTTATTTACAAGATCACCATGATTAATTGGAACATGAAGAACCACCCAAGAAAATAGTACAACCACAGTATCACATGGCTCTGGCTTAGCTAATTAATTAGACTTGGGGTTGGCTAGTGGTCTTACCGTAAGGGCAAGGAGGGGCCGGTGAAGGGGTCATAGCCCGGTCCTCTTGGAGGAGTAGCCTTTGCTAAGGTACGGCCTCATTAGGGAGGGTTATGGACCTCACCGCTGCCGAAACTCTAGCGGGCTGCTAGTTAACTTTAGGTCTTTGTAAAGGCTTCGTAGTGAACCCTCGCCACTCACCAAAGGAAGTGTTTAAGGGCCTTGCAAACCCGGGCGACAAAGAGAACACGAGCTGTGGGTAAAGTGTACAACCTCTGCAGAGTGTAAAACTGATATATCAGCCGTGCCCACGGTTAAGGGCGGCTTGGACCCTCACATGATAATTGAATTTAAACTTGATCTTAACTTGTGGTTCTTGGTCTTGGTGGAATAATTTTGGGTTATCCTGCTTAATTTTGGGATGGTATAAACTTACATCTAGTAAATAGGTGCTTGCTAATAACACTTGATCAACTAAAAGTGCTAACCGCATGAGCCTGAACCCCCTTTGATGGCCTTGCATATTCCCCCACTTGTTAAGTACCAACCATAAATGTACTGACTCTTGCTAAACAACTGCTGTTCAGAAAATAACAATGAAGTGGAGTACTTCAGCGACTTTGATGAGTTCTAGGCGCATCAACCAGTCAAGTGCCTGTGGATGGAGTCAAGGAGCTGTTTTATCGTTTTAGGCTGTCGGTGAACGTTTAAGACCTTCGTGTCTATTAACGATGAGGTAATAATGTTATGTACTCTCTTTTGTACGCTTTTGAACATTGTCTTTTGATATATTCACTGATAACGTCAACATATGTGTGATGAACGGATCCTGGCACACATATGCGATGCATTCGATTTTGTCCTTAAATTCGGGTGTGACATAGAGTACTCAGGTTTCAGAGAAGGGTAAGAGGCTAATGTTCTCCAGCGGTCCAGCCTTGCTCATAGACCGGTCTGCTTTTTAATTTCCTGTGAATTTGATAGGAAATATCATCGAGTCAAAAGGACATGGACACTTTATCTTTTTGAATGGCAGGTTAGGCGCGAAACATGATTTCCACGTCAAAAGGAAGGTCGTCGAAGCATTGACTGACTGCGTGAAAGAGACGGCCGTAGAATTATCGTTCCATTTCTTCTCCCGGCAAAGAGATCGAGTGCGCTTCAGTTTCATCTTTGGGACTGCTGACTGCTGTGACTTGGCGATCAGGAGAAATTGAGCACCCTTGAAAATATATTCTCCAGCCCAGCTACTGGTGAGTATAGCTTTACTGTCCCCAAAATTTTTTGCAGTGAACAGCAAGCTATATGCGATACCACACAATATTTTTCTGTACATTTATGATAAACTGATAACGAGTTAATAACGACCATAGAAGAGTGCTCCAATAGAAAAGCTCTGCCCAGTTTGATAATTACGTTATGATTACGACCATAGAAAAGCTTAGCTCACCAAATTCTTTCTCCTGCATTTTGCAGTCCGTTGCCCTTTCCCCCCACCCATTTTGCTACAAATCTAATAACATATCAACTTTTCTTTGTCACAATGCTAGTCCGCACTGTTGGATTGTACAATCTGATACATATGTTCCGCTCAGAGCAAAAGGGTATGCTGTGATGGAGACACCTTTGGGGGGCAAGATGACACTAGCTACTTCACAACACTAACCCTGTTTTGGAATATTCAGAACACAAGAAAACAAAATAAAAACTATCAGGTACATTCATGTGGCCTTGAAGCTACAAGTAACTTTTGAAGAACACGGTGCAGCTTACGGCCAAACTGCTACATCGGACACACCGGCCGTCAGCTCTGCTTAAGGTGGATATTGCAAAAGCCTTTGATACGGTTGATTGGTCGTTTCTACTGGCCGTCCTATCTCGCCGGGGTTTTTCCCGTCGGTGGATTAACTGGATTTGCACGATACTCTCATCTACTAGCACTAAGATCGTGGTGAATGGTCGACCAGGGGAACGAATTTGCCATGCCAGAGGACTGCGTCAGGGTGATCCACTCTCACCCATGTTGTTTGTGCTCATTATGGATACCCTCAGCGCCTTGTTTCACAAAGCCGAGGAGGATAGGCTGCTTGTTCCACTCGGACCCTCATGCATCAAAGAAAGAATCTTCATGTATGCTGACGATGTGGTACTCTTCTCCTTGGCACAGCAGCAGGATCTGGTTATGATCAAAACCATCTTCGACGTTTTTGGGGCAGCTTCAGGACTACATGTCAACCCCGAAAAGTGCCTCATTACTCCAATCCAATGCGACCTCGAAGCTTCAGTAACATTGGTACATCACTTCCACGGCAGGCTACAACATTTCCCATGTATCTACTTGGGAATTCCCCTCTCCGTCTTCAAGCCGCGCAAGGGAGATTTGCAACCGCTAATTGACAAGGTCAGGAAAGGACTTCCGACGTGGAAGGCCGGGCTACTAAACAAGGCGGGCCGTGCGATTCTAGTGAAGGTCAAGCTCTCGGCCATCCCTATACATACGGCGATCGCGGTCGTCATTTCACCCTGGGCGATCGCGAACATTGACCGAAGACGACGCGCGTTCCTTTGGAAAGGAACCGAGGTGGTCTCAGGAGGACAGTGCCTCCTTGCTTGGCCCCGGGTTTGCAGGCCGCTGGCGCTTGGAGGTTTAGGAGTGATCGACCTCCACCTACACGGCATTGCGTTGCGCCTCCGTTGGTTGTGGTTCAGCCGTGTTGACACGGCCAATCGACCATGGGCCCTCCTGCCGAGATCCGTTGAACCTGAGGCCCTGGCTCTATTTCAGGCATCGGTGACGGTCGTCGTCGGTAAAGGAGACACCTGTCTGTTTTGGAAGGACAACTGGTGGCATGGACGATCCATGGAGGAGCTTGCCCCTTGTCTGGTCCGCGCCGTGAACGCCAGGGTACGAAACCGTCGAACCGTGCAGGAGGCACTCACTGAGGATCGATGGGTTCAGGACATCTCTGGTGCGCTTACGGTTCAAGTCATTACCGAGTTCTTGAGACTTGCAGCACAATTAAGGGATATACAACTCAACCCGTCCGTTGATGACGCCTGGATCTGGAAGTGGTCACCCGATGGCCAATTCTCCACCTCTTCGGCTTATCAGGCGCTATTCCTTGGACAGCAGTCCATCCTGGGCGCCAAGGAAGCTTGGAAATCAAAAGCACCGGGGAAGTGCAAGTTTTTTATATGGCTAGTCCTTCACGACCGTTGCTGGACCAACGCCAGAAGGAAACGGCATGGTTTGCAGGATCATGATGATTGCACCGTGTGCTGCCAGGAAGCCGAAACAATTTCTCATCTCTTGCTCACTTGCGTTTTCGCACGGGAAGTATGGTTCACTGTACTTTCGGTGAGTGGGTGGCAAAACCTCTCACCCATGGCAGACACGTGGCGCTTCCAAGATTGGTGGATCGACAGTCGCAAAAGAGTAATCAAGACACAAAGGTCGGCCTTCGACTCTCTTGTCATCCTCACCTCATGGATGCTATGGAAAGAACGCAACGACAGGATCTTCAATCAACGTTCACGAATGGCGTCACAACTAGTCGATGCGATTTGGACAGAGGGGAGGTGCTGGGTTTTGGCAGGATGGCATCACCTGGTAGTTTTACCGCCGCTCCAAAATGTGTCCGTAGAGACAGTGAACAATGTAGAGGTCGCGGACTTGTTAAACGTATAGTCCTTGTTAGCGCAGGGCCCCACCATCCCCTGTATGGTGTGGGCCGGATCGTTGTAAAAATGCTTTCCTCTTAATGAAATACGTGTTAAGGCACGTTCGCAAAAAAAAAAAGAAGAAGAAATCCCTGGTCGCATGATGCATTCCACAGCTGTGATGAGCTACAATTTGAGTACCACACGCTGCCCGAATGAATGGTAGAACAGAAACACAACAGTGGCCCAGAATGCCAATACGAATGAGGCAGCACTGATAATATAAAGGACTAGATCATCAGATGCCTCGCCCACACCTTCCAATTCCACAGGGCCTAGAATGGGAGAACACAGGTTCCCATGTGAAAAATTGCGAAGGTTTGTGTTTCCCAGGTAGCTCTCCATGTTGAACGAGCTGAACTGGCCAGAGTTCGGTATGCACCCTGACAAATTGTTGTAAGCTACAGAGAACACCTCCAGAGAAGACAACCGAGTCAATTGCCAAGGTATAGGTCCGCTCAACTCGTTATGGGACAAGTCCAAGCTTTCTATGGCGCTCATGTTTGCAAAGGTAGCTGGGATTTGGCTAATAAAGAAATTGTGCGATAGATTGAGGGACTTGACATGGCTCAGATTCCCTATCTCCCAAGGGATCTCTCCAGATAGCATATTCATCGATAAGTCAATGCCGGACATGATATTGACAAAACCACGGCTATATGTGTAAATGTTCCCTTTAGTAGAGAAGGTGAAGCCTTGAAAGCTGTAGTCTCTATACAGGAACAAGCCAACTCCGTAATCCACATCAGCTGGAGCCCAAACATCAATATCATAACCCATGGACAAAGGATCATACTCCTCTGTGAGGTATCCAAATGGGATGCCACCAATACAAGGCAGTAATGAACCCGAAAGTCTATTGTGCGACAAGTCAATTATATTCAGGTACCGGAGATGACACAGGTCTGTGAAGATCTGCCCCTCAAACATATTACCACCCAACATGAGAAGCTTTACTATAGAAAGATGTTGTATCCAATCAAGACTGCCCTTAAACCGGTTATAACTTAAATCCAATGCTATGACAGAGGAGCTATTGAAAAAACAACAAGGGAAACCTGAGAGGTTATTGCTTGACATGTTCAGAAAATACAGTGGTAACTTGCTGCTGCAGTTTGGTATAGAGCCTTCAAAGTCGTTGTCTGACACATCCAAATAGTTAAGACCAGTTAATTTGCAAATCGTTGGATATAGTTGTCCAGTTAACCTATTGCCAGCAACACTCAAAAGTGTCAATGAAGTAACATTCCAAAATGATACATCAAGTTCGCCGGAAAGTTTATTATCATGAAATTCCATGATTGACACATCACCTGATAGATTGTTAGGCAACGCTCCTTCGAAATAGTTGCCATCAAGGCATATTGATTTGGGCCTAATAACGAAATTACTAGCCCCACCAAATATGGCCCCTCCGAGATTGTTGTTCGAGAGCCTCAGGACTCGAAGAAACCAACAAATAGTAAACAAGCAAGATGGCACCTCTCCTATAAGTTTATTGTTTGATAGATCCACAAAGTTCAAGTAGGTGTCGCACAGAGATGGTGGTAAATATCCAGAGATACTATTATAAGAAGCGTCTAGAAGTGTTAGATTCGGAAACACTGAGCTGATGTCCGTTGGCAGCTGTCCCGTGAAATAGTTCATAGATATGTTGATCCCGCGAAGATTAGATTGTTGATGCCACATCAAGTCCAATGATCCTACTAGGGAGTTATTTGCAAGACCCAGATAAATCAGAGGCGCTTCATTTGTAAACATCCAGTTAGGCAGGCTCCCTGCAAAGTTGTTGTTGGACAGATCAAGGAACCGCAGATGACGCTGTGTGGCAAATAAATTTGGTCCCGAAATAATAGTATTATCAAGGTTACACCCAGAGAGCCTTAGTCCTCTCAGTTGAAATGAAGGAACACTTGTCAGGAACTTCACATCAATAGCTAACTCACCATTCCCTGATAGATCTACCTCCTTTAGCATGGCACAGTTCCGTAGCCAAAAGAAATCAAACTTTCCATTTAGATTATTTTCTGCTAAGTTGAGAGTTTGAAGAGGTACTGAAAGATTTGAAGATGAGTTTATAGGTATAAGCCCATGAAGGAGATTTCGTGAAAGATCCAAGTACTTGAGGCGTGGAAGCTCAAATAAGAACGTTGGGATGCTTCCACTCAATAGGTTGGAACACAGATATAGTTCTCGCAAGTTGTTGAGGCTTCTTGTGAGGTCCATCTTCTTTAGTATGGAGCAGTTTCATAGCCAAAAGAAATCAAATGTCCCATTCAGATTATTTGTTGATAACATGAGATTTTGAAGCAACAAAAAGGAAGATTTGATGATGAGCTTACAGGTATATGTCCTTGTAGGTGATTGTATGAAAGATCCAAATATTCAAGATGTGGAAGCTCAAATAAGGAAGCTGGGATGGTTCCCGTCAATTGATTGAATCCTAGACATAGTTCTTGCAAGTTCTTGAGATTTCTGAAAGCTGTCATGTGCAGATATACAGTAAAATAAATAGAAACAACAGCAGCACCCATCAAAAAGAAAAGGAACAATGGCAACACAAAAGAATTGTATGAATTAGTTATGTGTGTACCAATGTTCTGAAGAGCACCGCTCAAATATACTTCTTCAAAATTTATGACTTCAAGAGAAGCTAATTTACCAAGAGATTCCAATGTATTATTCCCAATGAAATTGTTGTAACCAAGGTTGAGATACCGAAGCTTAGTCAATCCTTGAAGGCCTGGGGAAAAGTTGTTGTGAATTATATGAATAAGGTTCGTTGACACTAATTACTGGAAAAGAAGTAGGAGTAATAATAAAGCATGTGCAGTAAGTATGTTACATACTTTCAAAATTTTGAAGACATGCAGAATTGAAAGACAAATCCATCCGCTGAAGCTCATGAAACGAGGAAAAGGTGGTCAAATTGAGATTCCAGCATGCATCATAGTTCACCGGGTACAGCATTCTGAGGTCAATATCGGAAACTCGTGTGCTGTTGTTGCATCTGACCCTCTCCCAGGAGCAGCAGTCGTCGCTCCGTTCCCATGAAGCAGGAACTTCGGCGTTTGCCTCCACCAACGAAGATCTGATATGCATAAGAGCAATCCTCTCTGGGAGGATGCAGCCACATGCCATGTAAATCATGAACTGCAAAACGAATAAGACCCAGAGCATGGTTCCTAGTGGAAGGTAGCAGCTCATCGCTAGCTAGTTTGCTGGTGAGTGTAAACTGTAAGTGGCAAGCGAGTTTTGCCTCCTTGGACAAACCATGGTGATAGGCTCAGGCTTTATAGGAACATCCGTTTGTAAAGAAATTGTGCGATAGAGTTCTGACGAAAGCCGTCATGATGTATTGACGAAAGCCGTCAATGTTCTGCAGCCATGCTTATAAAGCCCCGCCTGCTTTCCCCCGTGAATTTGGTTGGAAATAACATAAGAGCCAAAAGGGCATGGGCACTTATCTTTTTGAATGGCGGGTTAGGCGCGACCTTGACGATTTCCATGTTAAAAGGCGGTTAGTCGAAGCACTGACTGATTAGATAAAACTATCGTTCCATTTGCTCTCCCAGAAAAGAGAGTGCGCTCTTGAGTGCTTCAATTTCGTCTTTAAGACTGACTGACTGCTGTGAGTTGGTATTCGTAGCTGCCGGGGGAGTTGAGGTGATTTCAAAAGTTGGTTGGCTGGAGCTAGACATAATAATCCTCAGAAAAAAAATTCTCATGAGTACGTAGCTCCAAATGGCTATTTATGTAAAAGGCATCTTCCTATTTATGATATTGATTTAAGGAAAACATAAAGTTTTCATTTAAACTGATTTCAGATTAGAATTGCAACTGACACTTAATTGTTCATGTCGATGAAACAATCCGACCGGGCGGTACTGTAGCACCACGGGTACCCGCGCGGTACTGTAGCACCACGGGTACTGTAGCTTACAGCCGTTTCATTCGGCGGTTTTTTCATCCACCGTTTGATACGGCGGTTTTGGCCCTTGCCATCATATCAATCGGTGGTTGGATGACATATTTGTAAAATCTGTCATTCGGATACCTCGTAAAAAAGAAAAAATAAAAATAAAGAAAGTTCATGGAAGGCGATCGGCTCGAGAAGAGAAGCGGGGAAGGGATCCAGGCCAAGCCGGGCCTAAGGAGAGAGGGAAAGAAAATTGGGTCCATGGAGGAAAAAGGTGAAAAAAGCTTGATTTTTTTGGAGGAAGGATTTCAAACAAGATTTTAAAGGAGTTCGAGGATTTGGTTGCCACTAAAGGGTCAAACAAAAGCAAAACACTCCAAAATGTACACGGTGAATTAAGATGGGGGTTGCGTTTGCATATAAAGCAGCAAATAAAGCAGAAGTTTTATTTGTTGGAAAATGTAAAAAAGGAAGTTTAAAATTTTAGTAGTTTTTTTAGCACGAGCCAAAAGGTCAGTGTAAGTCGCAGGTGGTTGAAAAGGTTTTGCCCCCTTGGCCGGGACAAACCATTTTAAGAGGCTCCCCGTTGGCCGGTTTCCAATTTCCATATGTCGCCTCTTGAGGTCATTTTTGTATGTCAAGAGACTGCCAAATTGGAGCATTGTGCCTGGCTGCCTGCAGTCCAAATAGAGCTCTGTTTTCCTGTGCATGGTCACATCGTGACCATGTGTCCCCATCGTGCTGATGAGCCTGAATTTGCAGAACAAGCCGAGAAATCTTGATATTTCGGTCCGGTTTAGTTCGCGAACTTTTTTCATCGCTACAGCTACAGTAAATTTGAATGTTTGAATATGAATTAGGAGTATTAAATGTGAATAACTGACAAAATCTATTCCATAACCTTCGGGTGAAATTGCGAGATGAATCTATTAAACCTAATTAGACCATGATTAGACAATATCGTGCTACGGTAAACAGTCTCTAATAACGAATTAATTAGGCTTAATTGATTCGTCTCGCGATTTCACGTCCATCCATGTAATTAGTTTTATAATTAGATCATGTTTAGTCCTCTTAATCTTTGATTTATAATTGCTACAATAAATTTCGCGAAGTTTTTTCACCAACTAAACAGGCCCTTCGCATGATGCAGTTTTTTCTTCTTCAGTGAACAGCAAGCTAGTTGCGCTAACACACAACGTTTGTACGACCTGCCGCGCATTTCTCTGTATCACTGTATGAGGAGAAGCGAAATGTGACGGTAGGTTAATCTTGGCTGATGGGATTTGTGGGTACATATGTGGTAACGGCCATAGAAAAGCTTTGCCCAATTTGATAATGACGTTGTGATTACCGCCGTAGAAAAGCTCTGCTCACCAAATTCTTGTTCCTGCTTTTTGCAGTTCTCGTTGCCCTTTTTTCCCGAGAAATTTTACAATGGTTGAAATATTACATTAGTAGGACATGCCTCCACCTGCACCTATAAATTCCCTAGGGGTGGGTCATGACTCATGCCCCCACCCGTCTTTGGAAATCAATTTTTAGATATGGTTGGGGACATGGCCTACTCCTAGAAAGGGTTTGCTGGGACGGGTGATGTATCCACCCGCTTCCGTAAATTGTTTCTAGGTGTGATTGAGCCCCTGCCCGGGAAATGAGCCCCATTTCTAGGGGCGGTTGGTACCATGGCCGGCACCTGGAATGGTTTTAAATAGCCGGCTATAGCCTCCGCTATAGCCCGCTATAGCTGTTTAGAAGGAGCAACGCTAGGATATGGTCCTTTTAGCGCTAAGCGGCACAATCCGCTAATAGCCGAATATAGCCCGCTAAATTAGCTAAATGAGAGTGTTTTAGCCCGCTAAATTAGGCTATTGCTTGGTCATGCAAGATCCAGAACTACCATATATAAGATCTTTATGAAACAAAGGTGCGAAGGTCTTTTGTGTTCGTGACTTGTGTATTTGTTTGATTTGTTGTACTAAATATCCAAAGTTCTGAACACAGTTTGTAAAACCGCTAAATGATTTAGCTACGGCTATAGCCTGTTATAGATTTTTCTTAGCCTCTGCTGGAAAACCATCCGCTTAAGGTCTTAGCCGGCTATTTAAAACCTTGCCTGGAAATTGAATCTATTTCCAAGTGCGAGTGAATTACTACAGTAGAATGCTCCTTTTGCAGACGCAGCAACATTGTCGTCCGCCCCTGAAATGACGCCACACTTTTGACGTTAAAAGCTATGGCGAGAGAGTTTCGAGGGTGTGGCGAACCTAGCTAGGTTTAATTATCATCCAAACACGTCCCAAATAGCTATGGCGAGAGAGTCACATGCATAAGTCGGAAGTCATATACACACAATTAAAATTTTGTAAGCAAGCAGCATTGGAAGATAAATCCAGCAATTGAAGCTCATGAAACGAGGAAAACATAGTCAAACTGAGATTCCAGCATGGGCCATAGCTTTTGCCGGTACATGAAGTCGAGGTCGATCGATACCCGACACTCGTGTATAGCTTTACTGTCAAAGCAGTAACTTTATGGGTGCCAAATCATGCAAGTAAAACATGAACAACAATATGCATAGGAAATTGGCTTATAATTTTTGTGCTAGAGTACTCAGGTTTCAGAGAAGGGCAAGAGGATAATGTTCTCCAGCGGTCCAGCCTTGCTCATAGACCGGTCTGCTTTTGAATTTCCTGTGAATTTGATAGGAAATATCATCGAGTCAAAAGGGGGCATGGGCACTTTTATCTTTTTGAATGGCAGGTTAGGCGCGAAACATGATTCCACGTCAAAAGGAAGGTCGTCGAAGCATTGACTGACTGCATGAAAGAGACGGCCGTAGAATTGTCGTTCCATTTCTTCTCCCGGCAAAGAGAGTGCGCTTCAGTTTCATCTTTGGGACTGCTGACTGCTCTGACTTGGCGAGGCAAAGCATTTTCCCAAGCGATCAGGGGCATTGAGTGAAACGACCCGGATTCTTATTTCTACGAATCCGACTCCCTGTACCATAGTGTTAGTCCCAAAATCAACAGCTAACACGTACAAAACTCATTCCAACGGAATATCACATCCATACTTCGAATTTAAGCATTTAAACATTACATAAGTGTCTTACATAAGTGGATAACTCTGGAAGTACGTTTATTACAAGCCCCTTGGGCTAAATGCGACAATATGAAATACTAAACGAGACGATAGCTAGTCTTCTGTCTTGGCGATTATCCCCACAGGCTCTTCAGCTTGAGCGCAGCAGCAACCTCAATCGTACCAACCATCAGCATGGTTGTCTTACTCACTCTCGTATCCTGCATCATCATAAGCTGTTCCCAAGGAATGGAACAGTTCCACGTCACCATCCGTAATGCAAGATTTAAGTGGCCTAATTCTAGTATAAGAAATATCAAGGATAGGCTTAAGGTTAATCCTATGCAAGCAGCATCTTCATCCCAAAACCATTCTCACATCACCTACGAGCAATCCTGGCTCACCAGGTACCCGTCACCAATATCTCCCACTCATCACTCTCTATGCGATGTGAAAGCTCCCACCCTTCACATCTCAACTGCCCGAGGCAGGCCCTACTCTAGAGGGGAGGTAGAAATCCCTAAAACAATGGCGGAAAGGAAGGTGGGAAGGCTGTCCTTATCCGTGGACATGGCTTTACGTAAAGATTATACTCTGCAGAGTTTGTACCCCTGGACCCACTCGGGCTGCAAGTCGGTCATGACCCGACTGAGACACAACCCACAGCACAGACCCTAGCCAGTGAACGGTACCCTCCTGCTTTTCCCGGCCTAGGATACACTGAGGACACAACTCGGTGCCCGAGAACTGTGATGGCCTCCCCCGCGGTGGCCAGATCCCGGGGTATGAGCCTCTTTCGGGGGACAAAGGTCTCCGCCTTTTCCCCCACACACTTCCGCTAACTCCTACAGTCCGGGTACCGCACTTAACTAGGCTGGCTGGAACACCCCCCATAGATGTAAGTGGTGGGCACGGGTTTTCTTCCTCCAGTTGCCAATCCAACTCGGTTTTTGGTGCCGGGGTGAGCGTCACCGTCAAATAGCGTATCCACCTCCAGTGGTCCGCATCGCGCACCCATTACAGGTATTGCCGCCATACTCCTCAAGTAACACAAAGAACATGTACCCGCCACAGGTACCACACAGGATGTGCCCAAGCACACACCCCTAGCCCTCGATACGAAGATCGAGTTAATCTGCTCACCCCCGCAAAGTTCCCAAAACCCCTTACTCCTTTCCCAGGTTTTTGCCCCACACACGCCAAGAATCCTATCACAACCATCCCATAACACATGCAAGCATCGCATCAAAATAAAGCAGGCTCATCAAGGAATACGGTAATTAAACAGGGCTATGCAATAGGACAGAATCATCATCATGCGATAAAGTAAAGCGCTAGCATACTAGTTGCAATGCCTAAATAGGATTCAGAGACGGATGGGCGTGAACCTTGCGTCTGGTAGTGGTGCTCTTCAGCTGGTTCCTCGGCGAAGTGGTAGAAGCCGTCTCTTCCTGGATCCTCCTCAGCTGATCCTAATCACGAGAAATAAAATACATCGGAACCTATACCCAAATAAACTCCAAAGAAGAAGCAAGAAGAGCCAAAAGCACTCAACTCCTGTTCTAACGCGTAGAGCATGATTTTAGAAAATTATAGAAACTGGTTTCATAATTTTCTGAGCTAGGATCAATTTATTATGAATTTTCTTAGATAAAACCTATTTCTGAAATTCCGAAAAAGAAAAAGAAAAGGCAACGACACGTGGCATCACCAGGAAGCGACACGTGTCAGCTCCAGAATGCGCCACGTGGCCTGCTGACGTCAGCATGACGTCATCAGTGGGGTCGGCCACTGCTGACGTCATGATGACGTCAGCGTTGACCGGTCAACGGTCAATGGTCAACGGTCAATAGGGGTCCACTGGTCAGTGAGGCTGTGAGGCTGACAGGTGGGGTCATGCTGTCAGTGACTGGGTGAGGCCGACATGTGGGACCGGGTTGTCAGGTTGGAAAAGGAAAAAGGTCGGGGTAGACGGGCTGTTTTTGGGCCGGTTTAAACACGGGCTTCAAGAGTTAGAGGGGTCTTTCCGGACTTGTGGTTCTGGTCTGGCAGGGAAAGAGGTTTAACGGGCCGCGTTGGTTTCGGCCCAAGGCCACTTGGGCTGTGGTGAGGAGAGCTGACAGGGCGGGCCCACGGGTCGGCGTCACTGGCGCCCGGGCCCGCATGGCAGTGAGTCGGGAAGGGGCGGCTGACGGCGAGGGCCCACGCGTCAGGGACCGGGCGGGGCGGATCCGGTGCGGTTCTTGTGGCTTCGTGCGCGTGTAGTCTCCAGTGTGTTCTCCTACCGTGGCGAGGTCCAGAGCACGCACGCGCTTGCGTGTGCGACGACGGCGGCGGTGCGACTGCTCGGGCCTCCTGCCCGGGGCCGAGCTCCTCCGGTGTGTTGGCGATGAGGGCGCACATGGATCTGAGAGGGGTTTAGGCGGGGTCGAACGTCGAGGAAGACGCGGTAAGGCAGAGGGATCGGAGCGGGTTCACGGCGAGCGGCGAGTGCTGTGCGACGACGAGGTTACGGCGGCGAGCAAGGACAACAGAGAAGGATAGGGGTTTGGGGTTCGATCGGGGTTTCCTGCAAGGGGATAGACGCGGCGCGAAGGCCGGGCGGAACACAGAACAGAGGCGTCCATAGCACGGCGGCGCGAACAGAGCAACGGCGGAGCATGGCGTTCACGGCGAGAGGGGAAACCGGGAGCTCACGGTGGGGTTTTAGGAAGAAGAACGTGAAGCCGAGGTCGTTGCGGAGCTCGCGGAACGGCTTGCGGTGCTCCTCGGCGCGCCCTCCTCGTCTTCGGTGCGGTGGTGCAGCGGCTTCGCACGAACGGCGTCACGGCGTCGCGGTGTTGCTCCTCGCGGGCGGCCTCCTCCTCCACGAGCGGCTTCTCCTCCCGGACGGCTTCCTCTTCTCCTCGGACGGCTCCCTCTACTCTACTCCTCCTCCACCTTCTTCTCTTCCTCGGGTCGGGGTCGGGTTGGATTCGGGAACAGGGCTCCGCCCTGGGGAGCTTTGGATGCCGGAACAGAGAAGGGAGGGGATGGTTATGTAGGCGGGGAGAGGCGTGGGCGAGAGGATAAGGGTGGGAGATGCCTTGGCGGCCAAGGGGAGCGGGGCAGGATCACGTGGGCGGGGCCCGGGGTGGTTGCGGCCCGGCGCGATTCGCGGGCGGCGCTGGCGAAAGGAAGGAGCGGGGCTGGCGCGGCGCGTCGCGGCGGCGTGAGGGGGAAGATGCACAGGGCTCTGGTGGGGCCGGAGTGTCAGCGAGAGGAAGGAGCGGGGCGTGCGTCCGCGCGCGTGGAGTGGGCCGGCGCGCTAGCTGGGCCTGGGCGGCGAGGTGGGCTGCGTGCGGGAGAGCGGGGAAAGGGCCGGAGCGGGAAGGCTGGGCCGAGAGTGCTGGGCCGGGTTAGTTGGTTAGGTGGGTTTAGGCCTGTTAGTGGTTTAGGTTTTAGAGTTAGTATAGTTAGGTTTTGAATTCGAATTTGAATGGTTTGAGTTCAAATTCGAATTCCACTCAAGCAATCACATGAAACCAAGAAAGCCGATTCACTCTAGCATATAAATTTTCCCTAATGCAAAGCACATGAATTAATTATTAGTAGTTTTTAGAGTAAGATTTGCTTCACTTTCATGTTCTCACACAAGTTGGCACAAAATTTTTAAATTCACCAAATTTCAAACCTAGGGATGTTACATTGAGCACCCTTGAAAATATATTCTCCAACCCAGCTACTGGTGAGTATAGCTTTACTGTCCCCAATTTTTTTTTTGCAGTGAACAGCAAGCTAGGTGGGATACCACAATAATATTTTTATGTACATTTGTGATAAACTGATAACGAGTTAATAACGACCATAGAAGAGTGCTCCAATAGAAAAGCTCTGCCCAGTTTGATAATTACGTTATGATTACGACCATAGAAAAGCTTAGCTCACCAAATTCTTTCTCCTGCATTTTGCAGTCCGTTGCCCTTTCCCCCCACCCATTTTGCTACAAATCTAATAACATATCAACTTTTCTTTGTCACAATGCTAGTCCGCACTGTTGGATTGTACAATCTGATACATATGTTCCGCTCAGAGCAAAAGGGTATGCTGTGATGGAGACACCTTTGGGTGCAAGATGACACTAGCTACTTCACAACACTAACCCTGTTTTGGAATATTCAGAACACAAGAAAACAAAATAAAAACTATCAGGTACATTCATGTGGCCTTAAAGCTACAAGTAACTTTTGAAGAAGAAAACCCTGGTCGCATGATGCATTCCACAGCTGTGATGAGCTACAATTTGAGTACCACACGCTGCCCGAATGAATGGTAGAACAGAAACACAACAGTGGCCCAGAATGCCAATACGAATGAGGCAGCACTGATAATATAAAGGACTAGATCATCAGATGCCTCGCCCACACCTTCCAATTTCACAGGGCCTAGAATGAGAGAACACAGGTTCCCATGTGAAAAATTGTGAAGGTTTGTGTTTCCCAGGTAGCTCTCCATGTTGAACGAGCTGAACTGGCCAGAGTTCGGTATGCACCCTGACAAATTGTTGTAAGCTACAGAGAACACCTCCAGAGAAGACAACCGAGTCAATTGCCAAGGTATAGGTCCGCTCAACTCGTTATGGGACAAGTCCAAGCTTTCTATGGCGCTCATGTTTGCAAAGGTAGCTGGGATTTGGCTAATAAAGAAATTGTGCGATAGATTGAGGGACTTGACATGGCTCAGATTCCCTATCTCCCAAGGGATCTCTCCAGATAGCATATTCATCGATAAGTCAATGCCGGACATGATATTGACAAAACCACGGCTATATGTGTAAATGTTCCCTTTAGTAGAGAAGGTGAAGCCTTGAAGGCCGTAGCCTCTATACGAGAATGAGCTATCTCTGTGATCCACATCAGCTGGAGGCCCAACAGCAAAGCTAATACCATAATCCACGGACAAAGGATCATACTCATCTGTGAGGTATCCAAATGGGATGCCACCGATACAAGGTAGTAATGAACCCGAAAGTCTATTGTGCGACAAGTCAATTATATTAAGGTACCGGAGATGACACAGGTCTGTGAAGATCTGCCCCTCAAACATATTACCACCCAACATGAGAAGCTTTACTTTAGAAAGATGTTGTATCCAATCAAGACTGCCCTTAAACCGGTTGTAACTTAGATCCAATGCTATGACAGAGGAGCTATTGAAAAAACAAGAAGGTAAGCCTGAGAGGTTATTGGTTGACATGTTCAAAAAATACAGTGGTAACTTGCTGCTGCAGTTTGGTATAGAACCTTCAAAGTCGTTGTCTGACACATCCAAATAGTTAAGACCAGTTAATTTGCAAATCGTTGGATATAGCTGTCCAGTTAAACTATTGCCAGCAACACTCAAAAGTGTCAATGAAGTAATATTCCAAAATGATACATCAAGGTCGCCGGACAATTTATTATCATGAAAATCCATGATTGACACATCACCTGATAGATTGTTAGGCAACGCTCCTTCGAAATAGTTGCCATCAAGGTATATTGATCCTTGCCTACTACTAACGAAATTACTAGCCCCACCAAATATGGCCCCCCCCAAGATTGTTGTTCGAGAGCCTCAGGAATCCTAGAAACCAACAATTAGTAAACAAGCAAGCTGGCACCTCTCCTATAAGTTTGTTGTTTGATAGATCCATAAAGGTCAAGCAGGTGTCGCACAGAGATGGTGGTAAATATCCAGAGATACTGTTGTAATGTCACACCCGATTTTAAGGACAAAATCGAATGCATCGCATATGTGTGCCAGGATCCGTTCATCACACATATGTTGACGTCATCAGTGAATATATCAAAAGACAATGTTCAAAAGCGTACAAAAGAGAGTACATAACTTTATTACACTCCTCGATAATTAGACACGAAGGTCTTAAACGTTCACCGACATCCTAAACGATAAAACAGCTCCTTGACTTCATCCACAGGCACTTGACTGGTTGACGCGCCTAGAACTCATCAAAGTCACTGAAGTACTCCACATCATTGTTATCTTCTGAACAGCAGTTGTTTAGCAAGGGTGAGTACACTTATGGTTGGTACTCAACAAGTGGGGGAATATGCAAGGCCATCAAAGGGGGTTCAGGCTCATGCGGTTAGCATTTTTAGTTGATCAAGTTTTATTAGCAAGCACCTAGTTACTAGATGTAAGTTTGTACCATCCCAAAATTAAGCAGGATAACCCAAAATTATTCCACCAAGAGACCAAGAACCACAAGTTAAGATCAAGTTAAAGTTCAATTATCATGTGAGGGTCCAAGCCGCCCTTAACCGTGGGCACGGCTGATATATCAGTTTTACACTCTGCAGAGGTTGTACACTTTACCCACAGCTCGTGTTCCCCTTGTCGCCCGGGTTTGCAAGGCCCTTAAACACTTCCTTTGGTGAGTGGCGAGGGTTCACTACGAAGCCTTTACAAAGACCCAAAGTTAAACTAGCAGCCCGCTAGAGTTTCAGCAGCGGTGAGGTCCACAGCCCTCCCAAGAGAGGACGTACCTTAGCAAAGACTACTCCTACAAAAGGACCGAGCTATGACCCCTCACCGGCCCCCTCCTTGCCCTTACGGTAAGACCACTAGCTAACCCCAAGTCTAATTAATTAGCTAAGTTCAGAGCCATGTGGCACTGTGGTTGCACTGTTTTCTTGGGTGGTTCTCCATGTTCCAATTAATCATGATGATCTTGTAATTAAGCAAGAATATAACAACATAATTAAATCATGATTAACATTGCATAAAAGGTAACAGAACCATCCCAAGTTTAAGCAAGCTAAGCATTTCTACCCATGATGTAACCAGGTGATTCAAGGTTCAAGGTAAAAAGATCTAGTCATGTCCTAATAGGATAACCCGTCAAAATTAATGCATAACAGTAATGTAAAAGTGAATTTCATGAATGTAATTAGGACAAAAAGAATGTTCATGTAGAGGGAGGCCACTTGCCTTCCTCAACAAACTGCTGTTGGTCCTCTTCAAACAGCTGCTGCTCCTGATCTTCCTCGAGCGGCACGTTCTCTACACGATCACACAAGACAATACAACAAAATAAATAAAAACAGTATACCAAACAGTACTAAAAGTACAGAACAAGCACCTTAAACTAAAGAGCATGCAAAGACGATCGTGTGGACGCGAAAATCGCCCAAAACGGATTTAAAACGACGAAACTACGCTAATTACAAGGTTGCAGGGACCTATATGCAATTAAAACTAAAGTCTGCGTACTGTTTTGATAAAAACCGAGGGCACAAACATAAATAAACATAGATCTCAGGGTCTAGCAAGTGATTTGACAATGAAAAGGACGGCGGGTTGGATTAATCAAAAGATCAGGGGCCTAAACAGAAAGTAAAAGGGCATATGTATGAATATTTTACACAAGGCATGGACTGCGGGTTAAATAACAGAAACTACAGGGGCTCTTAAACAAAAGATCCAGGGAACCGGCGGTTTGACATGGTTGACCGGTATGCTGGGATGCATCTGGACCCTTGATTCAAGATCGGACGGCGAGAAATAAAAGGAGGCGCCGGTGACCTCGGAACGCGACGGCGCCGCCGCGTCCGCGGCGTGGATTCGCCGGAGTGGCGGCCGTAGGGCGCTCCGGTGCACTAGGACGTGAATAAATGGCACGGGAAGGTTCGGAAGGACATGGCGAGCTCACCAGTGGGCTCTTTGAGACCGATTGGAGGACGGAAGAGGGTCGGCGACGAGGAACAGCGGGCGCGAGCTTCGGTGGACGGCGAAAGGGATGTTCCGGCGTCGGTTGCAGCTCCTGGACGTTGGGATGATGCTCCGAGGCTTCCTGTGAGTGAGCGAACAAGATGGAGAGGGTCAAAGGAGGTCGGGGCGCAATGAACCGAGCCGGCGGCGTTGCCTACCTCACGGCGGCGGTGATGTCGAGCTCCGGTGAGTGATTGCACAAGAGTGAGAGGTGGTTTCGGCGTGGGGAGTGTTCGTGCGCGAGGAGAGGTGCTCGGGGTGTCTTATAGCGGGCCGAGGAGGAGCGGAGGGGGCTCGGTGTGGAGGGAATCCGAGAGCGGGCGCGGTGATTACGGCCATTGAAGGCCTTGAAGGCTCTCGGCCGTTGCCGAGGGGGAGGAAAGGAGGGGGAGATGGGCGCCCGGTTGATGGCGCAGTGAAGGCGCTTGAAGAGGGGGAGGGAGACGCGGGCGCGCGGACGTGGGCGAGAGCGGCGCGTGCGCGCGGGGAACGGCGGCTCGGCCGTGGCCGTCGCGAGGAGGAAGAAAGGCGCCGACAAGTGGGACCGCGCGGTCAGCGAGAGAGAAGGAGAGAACGTGGGCGGAAGAGGAAGGCCGAGTGGGCCGGGAGCTGGGCCAAAGACCGGGCCGGCGGGGGAAGAAACAAAGAAAGAAAAGAGAGGGAGTGGGAGTTGGGCCGGACCAGATTGGGGAAAGAGGAAGGGAGGGAAAAGGAATTAGTTTGACCATTGTTTGAATTAGATTTGGAAGAATTTGAGAGATATTTGAGTGGGATTTGAATTTGGATAGGACTTTGAGATCACTCAAGCAACCAAAAACAAAAACAAAGCATAAGATGCACATACACTTATTGAACTAAGATTAATTATTTAATGTTCAAGTAATTAAGGCCACAAATTAAATAAAGGAAAATAAATTCATTAAACCTAAGATCAACCTAAACAAAGTTTCTATAATTTGTTACATGATGGAATTTGGGTGTTACATGTAAGAAGCATCTAGAAGTGTTAGATTCGGAAACACTGAGCTGATGTCCGTTGGCAGCTGTCCCGTGAAATAGTTCATAGATATGTTGATCATGCGAAGATTAGATTGTTGATCCCACATCAAGTCCAATGATCCTACTAGGGAGTTATTTGCAAGACCCAGAGAAATCAGAGGCGCTTCATTTGTAAACATCCAGTTAGGTAGGCTCCCTGCAAAGTTGTTGTTGGACAGATCTAGGAATTGCAGACGACGCTGTGTGGCAAATAAATTTGGTCCCAAAATAATAGTATTATCAAGGTTACACCCAGAAAGCATTAGTCCTCTCAGTTGAAATGAAGGAACGCTTGTCAGGAACTTCACATCAATAGCTAACTTCACGCTTGTTCTCGCAAGTTGTTGAGGCTTCTTGTGAGGTCCATCTTCTTTAGTATGGAGCAGTTTCATAGCCAAAAGAAATCAAATGTCCCATTTAGATTATTTGTTGATAACATGAGATTTTGAAGCAACAAAAAAAGATTTGAAGATGAGCTTACAGGTATATGTCCTTGAAGGAGATTGTATGAAAGATCCAAATATTCAAGACGTGGAAGCTCCAATAGGGAAGCTGGGATGCTTCCATTCAATAGATTGGATTCTAGATGTAGTTCTAGTAAGTTCTTCAAGTTTCTTGAGAGGTCTATCTTCTTTAGCAAGGTGCAGTTTCCCATAAAAAACAAAAATCTCATTAAGATTAGGGGAAAATTCCAAAAACCTCCCATCAAGTATGAGGTCAAGATATAACTCAAATTATTTTTTGTTCGATTTACTGCCCCAGCTACGTCAATCTGTCCAATGTACTAGTTAATAAAAGTTTTTTTTTGTTTCTACACGCACAAGTGGAGCTTTAAGTACTTAAAGTTTTGTGGGGTTATAGCTAGTGGACATCATAGCATATGATCAAAAGTTGCTTTCTGATTTTTCATAATTAATTGATAGGCTAGGACATCTGATATAAATTAACTCTAACAATATAAAGTTGTATAAATTTAATGATAAAATTCATAATGTATTTTTATAACATAAGCTATGAAGTATTCTATCATGCACAAAATTTTAACTAACACTATACTTGTGCATGCAAAAACAAAAAAAAAACAAAACTTATTAAATGGCAGATTCGACATAGGCCATACCATAGTTTAGGGAGGAATGGGTGATATAAATCAAATAAAAAATTGTTTAGGAGTTATCTCGACATACGCCATACCGAGGGGATTGTTTTGTACTTTTCCTTTATATTATTAGCTAATGACTTGAGAGCTTGAAGCAACAAAGGAAGAGTGAGTGATGAACATACATGTATATGACCTTGAAGGAGATTGTATGAAAGATCCAAATACTCAAGGCATGGAAGCTCAAATAAGGAAGCTGGGATGTTTCCCGTCAATTGATTGGATCCTAGACGTAGTTCTTGCAAGTTCTTGAGATTTCTGAAAGCTGTCATATGCAGATATACAGTAAAATAAACAGAAACAACAGCAGCACCTATCAAAAAGAAAAGGAACAATGGCAACACAAAAGAATTGTATGAATTAGTTATGTGTGTACCAATGTTCTGAAGAGCACCGCTCAAATATACTTCTTCAAAATTTATGACTTCAAGAGAAGCTAATTTACCAAGAGATTCCAATGTATTATTCCCAATGAAATTGTTGTAACCAAGGTTGAGATACCGAAGCTTAGTCAATCCTTGAAGGCCTGGGGAAAAGTTGTGAATTATATGAATAAGGTTCGTTGACACTAAGTACTGGAAAAGAAGTAGGAGTAATAATAAAGCATGTGCAGTAAGTATGTTACATACTTTCAAAATTTTGAAGACATGCAGAATTGAAAGACAAATCCATCCGCTGAAGCTCATGAAACGAGGAAAAGGTGGTCAAATTGAGATTCCAGCATGCATCATAGTTCACCGGGTACAGCATTCTGTTGAGGTCAATATCGGAAACTCGTGTGCTGTTGTTGCATCTGACCCTCTCCCAGGAGCAGCAGTCGTCGCTCCGTTCCCATGAAGCAGGAACTTCGGCGTTTGCCTCCACCAACGAAGATCTGATATGCATAAGAGCAATCCTCTCTGGGAGGATGCAGCCACATGCCATGTAAACCATGAACTGCAAAACGAATAAGACCCAAAGCATGGTTCCTAGTGAAAGGTAGCAGCTCATCGCTAGCTAGTTTGCTGGTGAGTGTAACTGTAAGTGGCAAGCGATTGAAACAGTTTTATGGGCAATAAATTCAATGTCACATCAGCATTTTTGTTGACTTGGCAAGGAGAGAGAAGGTGAGATACCTTGCCAAGTCAGCAATTTTGCTGATGTGAGATTGAAATTTAATGCCATGAAACTCCCCGTTGAGCGGCCGAATAAGGTTTCAGAGGAGGGCCAGTAAGAGGTTATCAATGTTCTGCAGCCATGCTTATAAAGCCCCGCCTGCTTTCCCCGTGAATTTGGTTGGAAATAACATAAGAGCCAAAAGGGCATGGACACTTATCTTTTTGAATGGCGGGTTAGGCGCGACCTTGACGATTTCCATGTCAAAAGGCGATTAGTCGAAGCACTGACTGATTAGATAAAATTATCGTTCCATTTGCTCTCCCAGAAAAGAGAGGGCGCTCTTGAGTGCTTCCATTTTTTCATCTTTAAGACTGACTGCTGTGAGTTGGTATTCGTAGCTGCCGGGGGAGTTGAGGTGATTTCAAAAGTTGGTTGGCTGGAGCTAGACATAATAATCCTCAGAAAAAAAAATTCTCATGTGTACGTAGCTCCAAATGGCTATTTATGTAAAAGGCATCTTACGTACTTATGATATTGATTTAAGGAAAACATAAAGTTTTCATTTAAACCAATTTCATATTAGAATTGCAACTGACAATTGTTCGTGTCGATGACCCAATCCGACCAGGGTAGAGTTTAGTTGTGGCTCGTGTCGATGACCCAATCCGACCGGGCGGTGTTTAGTGGAGGCTCGTGTTGATGACCCAATTCGACCGAGCGGAGTTTAGTTGAGGCTCTTGGTAGTCACAATTGTTTGAGTTGAGTAGTGCAGTGCGTGTTGAAATCTCAATCCAGCCCACCAATGTCCGTCTTTAGTTGATTGGTCTACGGACCGAAGTTGTTTAGGGATTTTATCCCTCCAGTTGTGCGGTCTATGGACCAAAGTTGTTGGTTTTCGGGCCCGATTTTTCTTATAAACAGGGTCAACTCTCTTTTTTCGTTGTGGCAGAACCGCCCTAATTAAACTGGCTCAAGTACGTTAACCGTCATCTCAATCACTTGATCCGGTTACTCGTACTTCAAACAGTTCAATTAGACGACCTGTCGGGTCAAGCCCGATGAAACCACCGTATTTCCGATCGAACCAATGTGCACAAGGCTCACTCGAAGGAGAGCACAGATGTTACCAACATTACCATAATTTACAATAGTTTCATAATTAAGTTTTACAAGCCAGAGTTTAAAACGCTTAGAGTACAAACCAGAGTTCAGAATAAATGCGCGGAAGCTAAACGACGAGATACAATAACATATTCATAAGCCCGAAGAACATGTCATCAAAAGCACACAACATGCCAGTTAGTCCTCGATCCACTCGACAGTCCAGCCCGCAGGAACGGTCTGACCATCGATGATCCACTGCTCGGAGCCATCGGACACATGAAATCACATTCTGAAAAGCAAAGCCACAAGCAAGGCTGAGTAACTAATACTCAGCAAGACTTATCCGAATATGGTTTATAGCA
This sequence comes from Alloteropsis semialata, assembly GCA_004135705.1. Classification (NCBI taxonomy): domain Eukaryota; kingdom Viridiplantae; phylum Streptophyta; class Magnoliopsida; order Poales; family Poaceae; genus Alloteropsis; species Alloteropsis semialata. The sequence goes on from CM014272.1 coordinate 6,123,091, forward strand.
CCGACTCCTAAGAATGCAAGGCTTTTGGCTATGGGGGTTTGTTTTGCCAAAAAGCAACTAACAGTTGATCCTAACTTTCAAATTTTAGCATCAAGTTCATATTCATTATCAAGTATCCAGGTGAGCACCTTTTCTATAGCAAACATGTTGGAAAGACAATAATCATAGAACCATCATTATTTACATGTTGGAAAGACAATAATCATAGAACCATCATTATTTATCATTCCCTCCTGACTACTTATGCTGTACAACGGACAAGCGGTATTCATAACGGAGAAGTGCCGCGATCATGATCGAATTTACACCTTGCAAGGGAAACCTGAACACACGGCACGTAAGCGCTCCTAGAGCCTTACGCGACCACCTTTCCCATCCTCTCCCGGATATTCAGTCTAAACCCACTAGTCCCGGGTGCAAAGCCCTACTTGTCGGATGTTTGGACCCGGCAGTCCACACAGGGTAGCCTACGTGGTTGATTTGTTGAGGGACAGATCGAGGATCAGAAGCCGATGGTAACACAAGACGCAAGGATTGAACAGGTTCGGGCCGTCGAGATGACGTAATACCCTACGTCCTGTGTTGGGGGTGATTGTATTGCTGTGTATGAAGTTCCTTGAAGGATCTCCGTAGTTGGGTTCTGTCCTAGGTTGAATGAATGCGTGGGTTGTATCGTAGATGTTCGTGCTCTGGAGGGGGTCTCAGGGCGCCTTATATAGTCCGGCTGCCTTGAGTTACAAGTCGGCCAGAGATCGTAACCTACCCAAATTACAAGGATTTGATCCTATAACGATTACAGATATCTTTCCCTATAATTCCGGCTAGTTTATCTTGATCTCCGAGCTTCTTGCGGGATACGCCGTCTTCTTTCCTTGCCGCGCGCGCCCATCCGGTTCGCCCGACTGGTGGGCCTCCCGACTGGTGGGCCACCCAGTCTGACAAACCAGCCCAGCTGTACTCGGATTGGGCCGCCCCTTGCTGGTTGGGCCAATCCGCCTGCTGGGTACCCCTGGGGGTCTACCCCCGACAAGCCCCCGAGTAGTACGTGGTTGAGAGACAAGTCGGCGAGGTCGTGCTGTCTGATGAGCGTCGAGCCTGCTGCAGTTGGAAGCGAAACCGCGTGATACTGGAGAGAAAAGAGCCGTTTCCCAACGGATGCGCCGCGAGGTGCGTCCGTTGGCCGTAGCCCCCGAGCCTTGAAGCGATTCCGAAGGAATCGGTCCAAGGGTTAGTAGCCTTCTTCTGAGGTCGTCAGACAATCAACGGATGCGCCGCGAGGTGCGTCCGTTGGCCGTAGCCCCCGAGCCTTGAAGCGATTCCGTAGGAATCGGTCCAAGGGTTAGTCAAGGAGCATCGGGCTAGATCATCCGACGTTAATTTCGGCGTCCAGCCCCCGAGCGTGAGGGCCGAGCACGCCGAGTGGTCGTCTCGGCGCCAGCCCCCGAGCGTGAGGGCTGAGCACGCCGAGTGGTCGTCCCGGCGCCAGCCCCCGAGCGTGAGGGCTGAGCACGCCGAGTAGTCGTCCCGGCGCCAGCCCCCGAGCGTGAGGGCTGAGCACGCCGAGTAGTCGTCCCGGCGCCAGCCCCCGAGCGTGAGGGCTGAGCACGCCGAGTAGTCGTCCCGGCGCCAGCCCCCGAGCGCGAGGGCTGAGCACGCCGAGTAGTCGTCCCGGCGCCAGCCCCCGAGCGTGAGGGCTGAGCTCGCCGAGTAGTCGTCCCGGCGCCAGCCCCCGAGCGTGAGGGCTGAGCACGCCGAGTAGTCGTCGCGGCGCCCAGCCCCCGAGCGCGAGGGCCGAGCACGCCGAGTAGTCGTCCCGGCGCCAGCCCCCGAGCGTGAGGGCTGAGCTCGCCGAGTAGTCGTCCCGGCGCCAGCCCCCGAGCGTGAGGGCTGAGCTCGCCGAGTAGTCGTCCCGGCGCCAGCCCCCGAGCGTGAGGGCTGAGCTCGCCGAGTGGTCGTCTGTACCCTGCAACAAAGTAAAAATTCGAGGAGAAAGTGTTCGGCGATATAAATATTAATGAACTCCGCTTCCTGCTTTCAAGTCTTTTAATTTCCTCGGGCAGTTAGCCTGTTACGTTTATGCACCTGGTCCCCGATAGCCGTAGTCCATAGCGCAGGGAGCTGGGCCGCGTGCACGCGTAGGAGGGTAGGCGTACGGAAGAGCCGAGGTTTCACGGGTTAAGGCGTATGCTCCCCGAGTACTTTAGCAACTTGTTTTAAAGCTCACGGAATTAATGAAGTTAATCAATCGAAACTTATCTTGGCGAAAGGTTCATGTCCCGGAGGATTCCTCCTCTGTCGGGTATGCCAAGGAGAGGCAGGCAAGGCGGCGTCGCTTCTGTGATGCGGCGTCAGGAATAGAGTTCCCGTGATTGCACAGGGTGCTCCCGTGGTCGAGTGGAGCCAAAGGAGATAAGGGTGACCTGTGCACTTCAAGCTGGAGGAAAGGACGC
>CM014272.1:6126540-6155313 GCA_004135705.1 Alloteropsis semialata
CCCGGTACATACTGTTGAGGTCAATATCGGAAACTCGTGTGCTGTTGTTGCATCTGACCCTCTCCCAGGGGAGCAGCAGTCGTCGCTCCGTCCCCATGAAGCAGGAACTTTGGCGTTTGCCTCCACCAACGAAGATCTGATATGCATAAGAGCAATCCTCTCTGGGAGGATGCAGCCACATGCCATGTAAATCATGAACTGCAAAACGAATAAGACCCAGAGCATGGTTCCTAGTGGAAGGTAGCAGCTCATCGCTAGCTAGTTTGCTGGTGAGTGTAAACTGTAAGTGGCAAGCGAGTTTTGCCTCCTTGGACAAACCATGGTGATAGGCTCAGGCTTTATAGGAACATCCGTTTGTAAAGAAATTGTGCGATAGAGTTCTGACGAAAGCCGTCATGATGTATTGACGAAAGCCGTCAATGTTCTGCAGCCATGCTTATAAAGCCCCGCCTGCTTTCCCCCGTGAATTTGGTTGGAAATAACATAAGAGCCAAAAGGGCATGGGCACTTAGACTATCTGCAATGGTGGCCTCTATATTTCACCCTCCAAAGCAAAATTTAGAGACACTGTAAAATATTTTATCCTCTAAATCTAATCTCAATTGCAACGGTGGCCTGTAAAAAGTCCTGTATACGCCCCTCCCGCGACGGTGTCCGTGTTCTGGCTGGTCCCCGTTCCTGGTGAACGGCACGGAGAAGGCCAAGGGGGGAGCCGCGGGGCTGGACCACAACCGGCTGTTCCTGGACCAGCCCGACGAGCGGTGGGCGGCGGAGCTCTCTGGCATCGACGTGGTGGTGCTCTCCGCGGGGCACTGGTTCCTGCACCCGGCAATGTTCTACGACCGCGGCGCCGTGGTCGGGTGCCACCACTGCCCGGAGCCCAACCGCACGGAGACGGGCTGCTTCGGCGCGTTCCGCCTCGCCGTCCGCGGCGCGCTCCGCGAGGTCGTCCTCCGCGGCGCCAGGGCCCAGCAGAAGGAGCAGGAGCAGGACGGCCGCCGCGCGAAGCTGGCCGTGGTGACGACGTTCTCGCCGGCGCACTTCGAGGGGGACTGGGACAGCCCGACCGCGTGCGCGCGGACGGAGCCGTACGCGCCCGGGGAGCGGCAGATGGAGTACATGGACGGCGAGATGCTGCGCGCCGAGGCGGAGGAGGCCCGTGATGCGGTCGCCGGTCAGCCTCCCCACCGGCGCCACGTACGACCGCGCGTCCATACAGCGCTGGCTCGACTCCGGCCACCGCACCTGCCCCGCCACGCGGCTGCCCCTGGCGTCCACCGACCTGGTCCCCAACCTGCTCCTGCGCCGCCTCATCCACCTGCACGCCGCCACGCTGCCGCCTTCGCCGTCGCCCGAGCAGGTGCTGTCGCAGCTCGCGTCCGCGGACGGGGAGCCCGCGGCGGCGGAGAAGGCCGTGCGCTCGCTCGCGGCCAAGATCGCGCCGGAGAAAGGGACGCGGGCGTCCGTCGCGTCCGCCGTCGCCGCCGATCTTGATTCCGCGGTGCCGGCGCTCCTCTCCTTCGCCCGCGGCGGGGCCCGCGCCGCTGTCCTCCTCCCCGTTCGACGCCGCGCTGGCCAAGCTCCAGAAGCGGATCGGCTACGCCTTCCGCGCGCCGGACCTCCTGCGCCGCGCCATGACGCACGCCTCCTACTCCCGCGAGAACGGCCGCGCGCTCGCCGTCCTGGGCCTCGCTGCCGCCCAGTCCGCCGCGGCGCTCGGCGCCCTCACCGCCGACAACGACGCCGCGGCCTCCGCCGTGTCGCGCCGCGCCAGTGAGGCAGCCTCCGAGGCCGCGTGCGCCGCCGCGGGGACAGACGTCGGGATCCCAGCCATCGTGCGCGTCGCCGGCCGGACCAGCGCGTCCGCAGCCCCCGTTGTCTGCGGCGCGGTTCGGGCCCTCATCGGCGCCGTCGCCGTCGACGCCAATAGCACGGACGCCGCTGTGGTGTTCTGGAGGCTGCACGCGTGCACTACTGCCACTGTCTTGTCCGCGGACGGAGTCCCCAACCCTGAAATTTGGGGGAGGGGAGAGCGGCCCTCAAGAATGGAGGATGATATACAGGGTGCCGCTGCAGGAGAATTTTGGGGATAAAACCGCTATATTTAGAGGAGAGGCTTGTTTAGAGGACACCGTTGCAAATAGTCTTATCTTTTTGAATGGCGGGTTAGGCGCGACCTTGACGATTTCCATGTTAAAAGGCGGTTAGTCGAAGCACTGACTGATTAGATAAAACTATCGTTCCATTTGCTCTCCCAGAAAAGAGAGTGCGCTCTTGAGTGCTTCAATTTCGTCTTTAAGACTGACTGACTGCTGTGAGTTGGTATTCGTAGCTGCCGGGCGAGTTGAGGTGATTTCAAAAGTTGGTTGGCTGGAGCTAGACATAATAATCCTCAGAAAAAAATTCTCATGAGTACGTAGCTCCAAATGGCTATTTATGTAAAAGGCATCTTACGTACTTATGATATTGATTTAAGGAAAACATAAAGTTTTCATTTAAACCAATTTCATATTAGAATTGCAACTGACAATTGTTCGTGTCGATGACCCAATCCGACCAGGGTAGACTTTAGTTGTGGCTCGTGTCGATGACCCAATCCGACCGGGCGGTGTTTAGTGGAGGCTCGTGTTGATGACCCAATTCGACCGAGCGGAGTTTAGTTGAGGCTCTTGGTAGTCACAATTGTTTGAGTTGAGTAGTGCGGTGCGTGTTGAAATCTCAATCCAGCCCACCAATGTCCGTCTTTAGTTGATTGGTCTACGGAACGAAGTTGTTTAGGGATTTTATCCCTCCAGTTGTACGGTCTATGGACCAAAGTTGTTGGTTTTCGGGTCCGATTTTTCTTATAAACAGGGTCAACTCTCTTTTTTTGTCTAATAAAAACTCAAGAAAGCTTAAAGTTTTCACCATCTGTTCAAAAAAAAACAAACATGGGGAAATTACCCACAAAAAAACAAACATGGGGAAATTCCTGACCTGATAGTTTTGTAATACTGTTCATCATTTCAGACCGTTTTCATCCCTCTACATACATGAAACGATGGCGCACGGTGCTGAATTGGGAATTTCCAACCGAGCACGGCCCGGCCACCACAACCACAACGAACTAGAGTGCGTAGAGCGCGAAGGCTTTATTCTCAGTTTTCTTTTTATGTCTGCCACCTTTCTCTTTCTTAATATAAAGCCACATAAATAAATCACATCACTACTGGAAAAACGGGCTATGGTCCCGGTTGAGAAAGGCTTTTAGTCCCGGGTCCCCAACCGGAACTACGGCAAGCCTGTTCGGTTGGCTTATCAGCCACCAGCCAGTAGTATTTTCTCTCACAACAAATCAGCACCAGCCACCAGCCACCAGCCAGCTAGCAGTACTTTTCTCTTACAACAAATCAGCACCAGCCACCAGCCGCCAGCCAACCGAACAGGCTGGCCTTTAGTCCCGGGTATTTACCCGGGACTAAAAGGTCTTTAGCCCCTGTGCCTATCTCCACCCGGGACAAATGAGTTCCGAAAAAAAAAAGCTTGCTGGAGCGAGCTCCAATTTCTGAAAGTAGCTCCTTCAAGAATCACAATCAAACAAATTCGTATGCTTCTCCTCACGCCCAAAGATTCACATGAACCCCAAAATATCACAACAAAGTCACAAGAATCCTAATTGTAACAATCACAAAAATCACCATCACAAATTTCACAGATACACAAAATCACCACTACAGATTTCACGTACATCATAGTCACAGATCATACAGTCACAAATCATGGATATCATACGGTCAAAAATCACCATCATCAGCTCGCCGGCCTGGGGGGCGCTCCAGCCGCGGCGGCGGACCCCGCGCGCTGGCCTGGGCCTCGCTCCACCCCCCGCATCGACAGCATGAGCGGCAGGCAGAGGCACAGCTCCACCTTGCAGCAGCTCCTGGCATGGGAGAAGAAGCTCTACAAGGATGTCAAGGTGACCAAAAATTACTCACAACAGCAAATTGCTCACGATGCCAGATTGCCTTACCACTCGACCGATGTGATGTTGCAATGCAGGCGAGGGAGCGGCTGCAGATCAGGCACGACAAGAAGCTGGCGGAGCTGCGGGACCAGGAGTACAACCGGAAGATCGGCGTAGACATCCAGAAGCTGAAGGCGGCGTGGCCGGCGTCCGCGCCCGCGGCCGTGGCCGGCGTCCGCGCCCGTGCCCCATGGCCGGAGCTGCCCGCGGCCGGCGAGCCCTCCTCTTCTTCTACCTCACCTCTGCTTCTTCTGTGAGGATAAGACTGAGAGATAGAGAGAAACGAGAGGAGTACAGAGATAAGAGATGACCGTGTTCGGTTCTTTGGGGACAAAAAAATTGTCTCCAAAAAATCTTGCATGTATGGAGTATTAAATGAAATCTATTTACAAAATATTTTTACAGATGAGTGCAATTTTGCGTGACGAATCTAATGAGCCTAATTAATCTATGATTTGCTACAGTAATGCTACAGTAATCATTATCTAATCGTGCGGTCAAAGGCCTCGTTAGATTCGTCTCACGAATTTGCCAGAGGTTGTGGAGGTAGTTTTATAAACTGACTTTATTTAATACCCCTAATTGGTGGTCAAAGTAGGGATCAAAAAATTGATCCCTACGTCTGAACACGGCCAAAGAATGGAAAGAGATAAGGAAGAGAGAGAGAATCCGATGACGAGCACTTAGAAAATATCACGGGCTCTGTTTTAGTCTCGGTGGACTGCTCCGCCCGGGACTAAATGTAAGCTTTTAGTCTCGGGTGGAGCCACCACCCGGGACTAATGAGTGCTGGACCTATTAGTCCCGGGTGGTGGCTTTACCCGGGATTAAAAGGGTACTTTTAATCCCAGGTGAAACCACCAACCGGGACTAAATGTCCCTTTTAGCCTCTCGTATTTAGACCCGGGACTAATGCTCTCATTAGTCTCGGGTCCAATTGGTACCGAAACTAAAGGACCCGGACCGACGGCCATTTGTGTAGTAGTGCATGCATGTTCTTGAAAATATAAATAAATTGCCGAGTCAGATTGAATCTTTGCATGTCAGCTGGTCTATCCATTACGGATAGTTTAAATTTCTCCACTCTAGTCTGTACTGCTTAAGTATAGTTTGATACAGGTATTTGGGTATTCTGATTCATTTAGGAAACTATTGAATGCTGATTGGATAAAGGATCACCTTGTTGAAGACCTTCCTTGTTTGGGAAATAGGCACAACCTCATTATTAACACTGATTGCCACACTTCGAGCCGATATGAAAAAGTACACCCAAGATATCTGATGCTGCTTCTTTTGACTTCATTTGTGATCAAGTTGCGGCAAAAACTCAAAATTGTCGTTCATTATTAACACTGATTGCCATAGAAGGCTAAATTGTTTTGGGTTCGGTTATACCAGTTAGGGTTCATGGTTTGTTTGGGGACGACTCCGACCTATCGGGTTCAGAAGCATTTTCGGGGTTTGGGGCGACCATGTACCCCCTGCCATAGAAGGCCGAATTGCTTCTGCTTCGGCTCCCCTGCCATAGAAGGCTAAATTGCTTCGGCTTCGGTTATACCAGTTAGGGTTCAAGGTTTGTTTGGGGGCGATTCCGTCCTATCGGGTTCATAAGCATGTTTGGAGTTTGGGGCGGCCATGTACCCCCTGCCATAGAAGGCCAATATTATGTCAACATTTAGATGAAACTATATCAACATTTTTAGTAGAATGGTACAATATTTATTTCTGTTAAGCTATGTAAACATTTGAATGATACTATGTCAACATTATGTATACAATGGTTCAACATTTGTCAAAAACAGTTTCAACATTTCTGTTAGTATGTCAAAATTTCAATGAAATTCTGCCAACATTATCTGTACAAATGTTCAATATTTATATAAAACAGTTTCAACATTTCTGTTAAGCAATGCCAACATTTCAATGAAATTATATCCACATTATCTGTAAACTGGATCAATATTTATGTGAAACAATTTGAACTTTTGTTTTAAGGTACATCAACATTTATGTACTAATTATATTTTTAAACATCAAAATGGTTCAATATCTAATCAAACTCATTGAACATTACTTATTATATTTTTAAACATTTAAGTAAAACTATGTGAACACTTTTTACAGAATGATTCAATATTTGTAAAGATATGTTTCCAACTTATTTGTAAGCTATGTCAACATTTAGCTACAAATGTTACAGCAATTTCCTTTATATCACTCAATACTTCTGTTTAATTGTTTTAACATTTGTATTAACCTATCTCAACATTTTTTACTTTGACAGGTGGAAGTTGATAACAAATTTGAAGACTGGGTAGCTGTTGAGGATTAAACTGTTTCATTAATATTTGCGATATTTGTATTTGAAAATATGTGAATTTCGTTATACTCATAGTTTGTAGTATATTTTTATGGAATTGCAACTTCAAATTTGTAGTTTGAAGTTCCCACCCGTTCTTTTTCCCCTTACAACCACGTCGCCCGAAAAAATGATCCAGAAATGCGCGTTAAAAAAGTCTGGCACGTGGGAAAAAATGATCCAGAAATGCGCGTTAAAAAAGTCTGGCGCGTGGTATTTAAAAAATAAAGCGGCGCGCTAAAAGAAAACCACTCCGCGCGCGCGCAAGAAAAAGTCAGTACTAGTTTGTATTTTTCCATTATGAACGGAACGGACGAGCCCAGCGCGCGATAAAATAAAAACCTCCTGCGCCGCGCGCTCTAAACAGAGTCAATACTAGTTTTCATTAACGCAAGGCGCGCTGGTTACTGAGCCGCGGGTGCACTGTACTGGGCTTTATATCTAACTTGAGTTTTTTTTTTGATCTCTATATCTAACTTGAGTTACTGGCTCTCGAAAGCTAGATAGGCGCCCCCGGAAGGTGGTCGGCTCGGAAAGAGAAGCGGGGAAGGGATGCAGGCCAAGCCGGGCCTAAGAAGAGAGGGAAATGAAATTGGATCCATGGAGGGGAAGGGGAAAAGCTTAATCTTTTTGGAGGAAGGATTTGAAACAAGGTTTTAAAGGAGTTCGAGGATTTGGTTGCCACTAAATGGTTCAAACAAAAACAAACACACTCCAAATGTACACGGTGAATTAAGATAGGGTTGAGTTTGCACATAAAGCAATCAAAGCAGTTTTATTTGTTGGAAAATGTAAAAAAGGAAGTTTAAAATTTTAGTATTTTTTTTAGCATAGCATGAGCTAAAAGGTCAGTGTAGTCGCAAGTGGTTGAAAAGGATTTGCCCCCTTGGCCGGACAAACCATTTTGGTAGGCTCCCCGGTTTCAATATGTCGCCGCTCACACACAACGTTCATTGTTTCATTGGTTCCTACCCGGACTACTCCTGGCCCCAAGTATGGAAGGTCAAAGTTGAAAACAAATGCCGTTTCTTCACATGACTCTTGTTACAGCGCAGATTGTCGACCACGGACAGGCTGAACAGACGCGGCAGGCTGAACCGTCCTACTCCAAGCAGGTTTGGCTAAGAGTTGCCGGTGGGACAAACCTACAGCACCTACAGACGCCGTCAAATGCCAGAAGCATCAGGGCATGGTGGCTCTCAATCACAACACAAGCTCCTGCTTCCCAGTCCGCTGATACACTTAAGATGGTAGCCATCTACACTGCTTGGAACCTTCGTTTGGTCCCTTCTACACTGCTTCCCAGACCTGCAACACAAGCATGTGTAAGCGGCAAGCGACTGAAAAGGTTTTGCCCCCTTCGCCGGACAAGCCATGGCGATAGACCGAGGTTTTGGAGGAGAGCGGCAAAACTAAAAGCAGGTCGTCGTTTAATGGTCATGCAGTCGAAGCACAGTAACTTTATGGGTGCCAAATCATGCAAGTAAAACATGAACAACAATATGCATCGGAAAATGGCTCATAATTTTTGTGCTAGAGTACTCAGGTTTCAGAGAAGGGCCAGAGGCTAATGTTCTCCAGCGGTCCAGTGTCTGCTTTTTTATTTCCTGTGAATTTGAAAGGAAATATCACCGAGTCAAAAGGGCATGGACTCTTTTATCTTTTTGAATGGCAGGTTAGGCGCGAAACATGATTTCCACGTCAAAAGGAAGGTCGTCGAAGCATTGACTGACTGCATGAAAGAGACGGCCGTAGAATTATCGTTCAATTTGACCATTTCTTCTCCCGGCAAAGAGAGTGCTGACTGCTGTGACTTGGCAAAGAGAGTGCTACTTGATAATTACGTTATGATTACGGCCATAGAAAAGCTTTGCTCACCAAATTCTTTCTCCTGCATTTTGCAGTCCGTTGCCCTTCCCTCCCCCCCACCCATTTTGCTACAAATAATGAAATTTAGTGCGAGGTGTGGTGTCGTAGTTCATAGTCGGTGAAGACACATTGCTAGATGCATGTTTTCCGGCCTAGAGATACTCTGATAAGAAGAGATGTATAAATTCTCAAGAAAACAAGACTGCATGCAAAAAAAAAAAGCTTCCCCTGACCTTTCGAAACCGCTTGAGTGCCTATATGTGATCCAGCTTCGATAATATATCAAATTCTCTTTTCTTACCATTGGATTGTAATTACCAAACATAAAAATATATAGAGAAAACATGCTCACTAAGAAATGATCTATGGTTTGCTAAATATATATTATCTTAATATTATATTCTTCTAAAAATGATCTATTATATTCTTCTAAAAATTACCCACTTTTGCCATTATAAAAATAGCTTAAAGTAACCTCCTAAATCTATAGGTAAATTACCCACCTTTACTATTATGAAAAATAAACTAAAGTAACTCCTAATGTTCATATAAATTAATTACCAAACTATGCCATTATATTATAGTAATATCCTAAATTTGCACCTGAGTTATATATATTTGCCGTTATTAAAACAAACATGTCATTATAAAAAATATCCCAAAGTACACCAATATATGATTGTAATTACATATTTGTTCCATTAATTGTTAATATAGATAAATTATCCACCTCTGCCATTATAAAAAAATAAACTAAAGTAACCTCCTAATGTTCGTATAAATTACCCACTTATACCATTATAAGATAGTTTATAGTAACACCCTAAATTTGCAGCTAAATATTTGCCGTTATTAAAAAATCAACCTGTCATTATAAAAAATATCCCAAAATACATCAATATATGATTCTAAATTACATATGTTCCGCTCAGAGCAAAAGGGTATGCTGTGATGGAGAGACCTTTGGGGGCAAGATGACACTAGCTACTTCACAACACTAATAATGAGTGTAACCATGTAGATTATGTATACATGTAAGGAGCAAATAACGAGAACAACAATTTCCATGTTCATCGTGCAACTCAAATTGAGGATTTAATAGAACACATCTAAAAGTACGATGAGAAGTGAGAAAAAGATATTTAATTAATAAGAGAGAGTGTAATGCAAATAATGATAATAATACAATAATAATAATAATAATAATAATATATGGTTCTATATTTTTCATGAGATACTAATACTCATGTCTTCCAACTTATTAGCTCTGCTTGAGCACGGGTTGATAGACTAGTACAATCTAATAACATATCAACTTTTCTTTGTCACAATGCTAGTCCGCACTGTTGGATTGTACAATCTGATACATATGTTCCGCTCAGAGCAAAAGGGTATGCTGTGATGGAGACACCTTTGGGGGGCAAGATGACACTAGCTACTTCACAACACTAACCCTGTTTTGGAATATTCAGAACACAAGAAAACAAAATAAAAACTATCAGGTACATTCATGTGGCCTTGAAGCTACAAGTAACTTTTGAAGAAGAAATCCCTGGTCGCATGATGCATTCCACAGCTGTGATGAGCTACAATTTGAGTACCACACGCTGCCCGAATGAATGGTAGAACAGAAACACAACAGTGGCCCAGAATGCCAATACGAATGAGGCAGCACTGATAATATAAAGGACTAGATCATCAGATGCCTCGCCCACACCTTCCAATTCCACAGGGCCTAGAATGGGAGAACACAGGTTCCCATGTGAAAAATTGTGAAGGTTTGTGTTTCCCAGGTAGCTCTCCATGTTGAACGAGCTGAACTGGCCAGAGTTCGGTATGCACCCTGACAAATTGTTGTAAGCTACAGAGAACACCTCCAGAGAAGATAACCGAGTCAATTGCCAAGGTATAGGTCCGCTCAATTTGTTATGGGACAAGTCCAAGCTTTCTATGGCGCTCATGTTTGCAAAGGTAGCTGGGATTTGGCTAATAAAGAAATTGTGCGATAGATTGAGGGACTTGACATGGCTCAGATTCCCTATCTCCCAAGGGATCTCTCCAGATAGCATATTCATCGATAAGTCAATGCCGGACATGATATTGACAAAACCACGGCTATATGTGTAAATGTTCCCTTTAGTAGAGAAGGTGAAGCCTTGAAAGCCGTAGCCTCTATACGGGAACAAGCCTTCTCCGTAATCCACATCAGCTAGAGCCCAAACATCAATACCAATATCCATGGACAAAGGATCATACTCCTCTGTGTGGTATCCAAATGGGATGCCACCAATACAAGGCAGTAATGAACCCGAAATTCTATTGTGCGACAAGTCAATTATATTCAGGTACCGGAGATGACACAGGTCTGTGAAGATCTGCCCCTCAAACATATTATCACCCAACATGAGAAGCTTTACTATAGAAAGATGTTGTATCCAATCAAGACTGCCCTTAAACCGGTTATAACTTAAATCCAATGCTATGACAGAGGAGCTATTGAAAAAACAACAAGGGAAACCTGAGAGGTTATTGCTTGACATGTTCAGAAAATACAGTGGTAACTTGCTGCTGCAGTTTGGTATAGAGCCTTCAAAGTCGTTGTCTGACACATCCAAATAGTTAAGACCAGTTAATTTGCAAATCGTTGGATATAGTTGTCCAGTTAACCTATTGCCAGCAACACTCAAAAGTGTCAATGAAGTAACATTCCAAAATGATACATCAAGTTCGCCGGAAAGTTTATTATCATGAAATTCCATGATTGACACATCACCTGATAGATTGTTAGGCAACGCTCCTTCGAAATAGTTGCCATCAAGGTATATTGATTCGGGCCGAATAACGAAATTACTAGCCCCACCAAATATGGCCCCTCCGAGATTGTTGTTCGAGAGCCTCAGGAATCGCAGAGACCAACAATTAGTAAACAAGCAAGATGGCACCTCTCCTATAAGTTTATTGTTTGATAGATCCACAAAGTTCAAGTAGGTGTCGCACAGAGATGGTGGTAAATATCCAGAGATACTATTATAAGAAGCGTCTAGAAGTGCTAGATTCGGAAACACTGAGCTGAAGTCCGTTGGCAGCTGTCCCGTGAAATAGTTCATAGATATGTTGATCCCGCGAAGATTAGATTGTTGATGCCACATCAAGTCCAATGATCCTACTAGGGAGTTATTTGCAAGACCCAGATAAATCAGAGGCGCTTCATTTGTAAACATCCAGTTAGGCAGGCTCCCTGCAAAGTTGTTGTTGGACAGATCAAGGAACCGCAGATGACGCTGTGTGGCAAATAAATTTGGTCCCGAAATAATAGTATTATCAAGGTTACACCCAGAGAGCATTAGTCCTCTCAGTTGAAATGAAGGAACACTTGTCAGGAACTTCACATCAATAGCTAACTCACCATTCCCTGATAGATCTACCTCCTTTAGCATGGCACAGTTCCGTAGCCAAAAGAAATCAAACTTTCCATTTAGATTATTTGCTGCTAAGTTGAGAGTTTGAAGCGATAACGAAACATTTGAAGATGAGCTTATAGGTATAAGCCCTTGAAGGAGATTTCGTGAAAGATCCAAGTAATTGAGGCGTGGAAGCTCAAATAAGAACGTTGGGATGCTTCCACTCAATAGGTTGGAACGCAGATGTAGTTCTCGCAAATTGTTGAGGCTTCTTGTGAGGTCCATCTTCTTTAGTATGGAGCAGTTTCATGGCCAAAAGAAATCAAATCTCCCATTCAGATTATTTGTTGATAACATGATATTTTGAAGCAACAAAGGAAGATTTGATGATGAGCTTACAGGTATATGTCCTTGTAGGTGATTGTATGAAAGATCCAAATATTCAAGATGTGGAAGCTCAAATAAGGAAGCTGGGATGGTTCCCGTCAATTGATTGAATCCTAGACGTAGTTCTTGCAAGTTCTTGAGATTTCTGAAAGCTGTCATGTGCAGATATACAGTAAAATAAATAGAAACAACAGCAGCACCCATCAAAAAGAAAAGGAACAATGGCAACACAAAAGAATTGTATGAATTAGTTATGTGTGTACCAATGTTCTGAAGAGCACCGCTCAAATTGATTTCTTCAAAATTTATGACTTCAAGAGAAGCTAATTTACCAAGAGATTCCAATGTATTATTCCCAATGAAATTGTTGTAACTGAGGTTGAGATACCGAAGCTTAGTCAATCCTTGAAGGCCTGGGGAAAAAGTTGTTATGAATTATACGAATAAGCTCTGTTGACACTAAGTACTGGAAAAGAAGTAATAATAGAGCATGTGCATGTGCAGTAAGTATGTTACATACTTTCAAAATTTTGAAGACATGCAGAATTCAAAGACAAATCCATCCGCTGAAGCTCATGAAACGAGGAAAAGGTGGTCAAATTGAGATTCCAGCATGCATCATAGTTCACCGGGTACAGCATTCTGTTGAGGTCAATATCGGAAACTCGTGTGCTGTTGTTGCATCTGACCCTCTCCCAGGAGCAGCAGTCGTCGCTCCGTTCCCATGAAGCAGGAACTTCGGCGTTTGCCTCCACCAACGAAGATCTGATATGCATAAGAGCAATCCTCTCTGGGAGGATGCAGCCACATGCCATGTAAACCATGAACTGCAAAACGAATAAGACCCAAAGCATGGTTCCTAGTGAAAGGTAGCAGCTCATCGCTAGCTAGTTTGCTGGTGAGTGTAACTGTAAGTGGCAAGCGATTGAAACAGTTTTGCCCCCTTGGCCGGACAAACCATAGTGATAGGCTCAGGCTTTATAGGAACATCCGTTTGTAAAGAAATTCTGCGATAGAGCATGATGTCTTCATACAACTGCAACAACTATAAAAAATAGTAAAAGTATTGCTTATAGCTTTTGTGCTAGAATAAGGTTTCAGAGAAGGGCCAGTAAGAGGTTATCAATGTTCTGCAGCCATGCTTATAAAGCCCCGCCTGCTTTCCCCGTGAATTTGGTTGGAAATAACATAAGAGCCAAAAGGGCATGGACACTTATCTTTTTGAATGGCGGGTTAGGCGCGACCTTGACGATTTCCATGTCAAAAGGCGATTAGTCGAAGCACTGACTGATTAGATAAAATTATCGTTCCATTTGCTCTCCCAGAAAAGAGAGGGCGCTCTTGAGTGCTTCCATTTTTTCATCTTTAAGACTGACTGCTGTGAGTTGGTATTCGTAGCTGCCGGGGGAGTTGAGGTGATTTCAAAAGTTGGTTGGCTGGAGCTAGACATAATAATCCTCAGAAAAAAAAATTCTCATGTGTACGTAGCTCCAAATGGCTATTTATGTAAAAGGCATCTTACGTACTTATGATATTGATTTAAGGAAAACATAAAGTTTTCATTTAAACCAATTTCATATTAGAATTGCAACTGACAATTGTTCGTGTCGATGACCCAATCCGACCAGGGTAGAGTTTAGTTGTGGCTCGTGTCGATGACCCAATCCGACCGGGCGGTGTTTAGTGGAGGCTCGTGTTGATGACCCAATTCGACCGAGCGGAGTTTAGTTGAGGCTCTTGGTAGTCACAATTGTTTGAGTTGAGTAGTGCGGTGCGTGTTGAAATCTCAATCCAGCCCACCAATGTCCGTCTTTAGTTGATTGGTCTACGGACCGAAGTTGTTTAGGGATTTTATCCCTCCAGTTGTGCGGTCTATGGACCAAAGTTGTTGGTTTTCGGGCCCGATTTTTCTTATAAACAGGGTCAACTCTCTTTTTTCGTTGTGGCAGAACCGCCCTAATTAAACTGGCTCAAGTACGTTAACCGTCATCTCAATCACTTGATCCGGTTACTCGTACTTCAAACAGTTCAATTAGACGACCTGTCGGGTCAAGCCCGATGAAACCACCGTATTTCCGATCGAACCAATGTGCACAAGGCTCACTCGAAGGAGAGCACAGATGTTACCAACATTACCATAATTTACAATAGTTTCATAATTAAGTTTTACAAGCCAGAGTTTAAAACGCTTAGAGTACAAACCAGAGTTCAGAATAAATGCGCGGAAGCTAAACGACGAGATACAATAACATGTTCATAAGCCCGAAGAACATGTCATCAAAAGCACACAACATGCCAGTTAGTCCTCGATCCACTCGACAGTCCAGCCCGCGGGAACGGTCTGACCATCGATGATCCACTGCTCGGAGCCATCGGACACATTGAAATCACATTCTGAAAAGCAAAGCCACAAGCAAGGCTGAGTAACTAATACTCAGCAAGACTTATCCGAATATGGTTTATAGCACCGACTCCTAAGAATGCAAGGCTTTTGGCTATGGGGGTTTGTTTTGCCAAAAAGCAACTAACAGTTGATCCTAACTTTCAAATTTTAGCATCAAGTTCATATTCATTATCAAGTATCCAGGTGAGCACCTTTTCTATAGCAAACATGTCGGAAAGACAATAATCATAGAACCATCATTATTTATCATTCCCTCCTGACTACTTATGCTGTACAGCGGACAAGCGGTATTCATAACGGAGAAGTGCCGCGATCATGATCGAATTTACACCTTGCAAGGGAAACCTGAACACACGGCACGTAAGCGCTCCCAGAGCCTTACGCGACCACCTTTCCCATCCTCTCCCGGATATTCAGTCTAAACCCACTAGTCCCGGGTGCAAAGCCCTACTGGTCCCGGACCAAGTAGCCGCAACTACACCCACCATCCGTCCACTCCCAGAGTAGTGGGAAGAAGCCCGAATACCGTTTGATTCAGGTACATCAGTTTCCTGGGACCCAGACGCCAGTATATGCACAGTACGTTCAATGCTTGCCCAACAGTACAGCCATGACCTTAATTCCATTTGATACGTAGACGGGGCAAATCGCCCACACAGTGTAACACGGGGCCCCCGGGATTCGGCCCGGCCCATCTGGCAAAAGCGGGTCGGTTACACACAGGAGCATCGTACCAGGCCCCGCCCACAAAGCTTATGATTCAACATAAAGTAAAGAACCTATATCTCGCGAGTGACAGGAAATCACTCGACTTCTACCGGTCCTATTTAGCATGGCAAGCTATCGACCTACACATGCTAGTATCTTGACATAGGAATCCTAGGGATTATGCATCTAGGGTTTCAATCATATCCAAAACTTAAATGCACAATACTTAAGTAATTATGTTGCATAGTGTCGGATATCAATATCCGACCCTCTCACCGACGGGTGGGACCACGCAGTTTCGGGAAGGAGATGGGCCTAAGAAAACCCGTAAACAAGAAGAATATCAGATCAGGGGAGGATCGATTTTCCCCCGACTCGACTGACCTGGTTCCGTCCCGGCCGACCTACGTCCGCCTCGGCCGACCCCCGTCCGCCTCGGCCGACCCTCGTCCGCCTAGGCCGACCCTCGACCGTCTCGGCTGACTCTCGTCCACCTCGGCCGACTCTCATCCGCCTCGGCAGACCCTCGTCCGTCTCAGCCGGCCCCCGTCCGCCTCGGGCGACCCACTTCTGTCCCGATCAACCCTACGCAATCTCACCTGACCTCTCTTCGCCTCACCCGAATCGGCGTGGGCCCGGGCCGGAGTGGAGTGTCAGGAAGACCCGGCATAAGGACGTGTCTCCACACGACACTGCCACTCCCCATCAGCATTAATTGGCCTTACCGAGCACTGTCCGGTATGGCGCCTTACCGAGCACTGTCCGGTATGGCTAAAGGATGTGACTCCCACTGTTTTGCCCGTCCGCAGGCGCCGCGCGAGAAGAAACACGACCCCAACAGGCCCGAACAACGTCCACAGCGTCCCGAACAGCGTCCACAGTGTCCCGAACAGCGTCCACAGTGTCCCGCAGGCGGCGGGGCTTCTTCAGCAAGCTTCCTATTTTTCACCTTTTTGAGCACGCCTTGTAAAGCGTCACCTCCCCTGAGTATAAATAGAAAAATCAAGCCTCAGGAGGGGGGACGACGCAAACACAATCCACGAAACACACACGCTTTCTTACAGACACGCTCACAGAGACTTGGGAGCCCCTCCCTCTCTCGACCGCTTGTAACCCCTACTACGAGCAACGCGAGTAACACGAGCAGATCGACACTGGACGTAGGGCGTTAATGCCTGAACCAGTATAACCCCTTGTGTCCTCTCGCGAACCATTCGAAGCCCAGACGCGCAATCCACTAAATTTACTTGTTGGTTATTTCTCACACCGACACATAGTTTTGGAAATTAGGGGTTATGATACGGTGCTTGCCCTCCTGCTCAACAGCCTTGGGCTCTACCGGACTTTGGTTTGGGTCTTCAGGAACGGCTCAGCAACAACCGGTCTCCACCGGGTCAGCAATGGGTTCAGCCACCAACTCGTACAAACCGTCAGCGACTGCGGTATCTACATGAAATGCATCATGCATGAGTGCCATGAATGCAAAGACAAAATAAATATGATGCTCATGCACGCAGCAAACAACCATAAATTAATTCATCTATTTAACTCATGAGCACTTGTTACACATGTAAATAAATTCTATCATGCAGTTCACAAAAGTATTGGTGTGGGATCAGCCGTTAAACAACAAAGGTTGAGCTAAACAACATTGACGACAAGGCAGACACATATATACATATTAACATCTTCACATTTAATAGATTTATTCATAATTTATATAGGGAGTTTACTAAGGTCCTGATTCTCAAATTTTTGCTACAAGCTTATATTAGTATGATTAGGCCATTGGTTAAATTTCACATGCAAAAACATTAAACAACACTCTGTATACAAGCACAGGTTAAACACTATTAAAGGAAGTAAATCACATCTTTCTGTACATAGGTTTCCTAGTGCTTATACTTTTACACAAGGTTTCAAAGGTTCATAAAACCCTTATGTAAACCTTTCGGATTAGTTTACACATATACCTTGAGTTATGAATTTATTCATGTCAAGCCGACACACATGCATAAAGTCACCAAAACATAACTTATGAAAACATGTAGTGGCACCTATTTATGTATATATGGTTAATTCATATTTGCACTAGTTTTACTCCTACATGCATATAGAAAGTTCTTACTTAGATTCTTTGGTCATCAACTTGTTGTACCAACACATATTAACATGGTGATGCAACTAATGGAACTTTAATGCAAAAACATTATCTAGCATGTGACAGCAAAAACATAGCTTGAGCACTAGCAAAAACATAGTAAAACACATATTTAATTTGTCACATCAAGCAACACTAGCTCCTGATCATACATACAGATCTACTAACAACACTAACCACTTCTTGCAAAAAGATTAGCCACTCGTACACCTAAGGTGCTAGCTAAACCATACAAGTGAGTTCCTACTAACACAATTAAACAGAGAGATAAAACACATATTTTACTTAAACTAGTATTTTTTCTGCAGAGATAATTTTATGAGCAAACCAACAAAATTAATTTCGTAATTTTTGGAATTTCCTACGATTTTCTATGGATTTTGCAAGGAGCAGCACTATCCTGAAAAACATCAACTCGCGAAAACCAAAACGGGCCGAAGCAACTTCGCGAAGTCTACCTTTGCCCCTCGAACTTCCTCTTCCTCCTCCTGGTGGCCGGCCCAGGCCCGAAATGGGCCGGCCCACGGCGCCTCCACCTTCTCTTTTTCTCCCTCGCTTCTCCTGCTTACAGGCCTGCACGCCCAGGCCCAGCTGCTCCCTTCCTCCTCCCCTTCACAGCAATGCCCAAGCGAACCATCGCCACCCCCACACTCGCCCCCTCGTCGTCTTCTCGCGCGAGCTCGTGGAAAAAGGCAGGCGCGCCGCGCCGCGCCGCTGGCCAGCGCCGCCCCTCGCCTCCGCCCAGACCCCTCCTCGATCCCGGCGTGTAAACACCAAAACGAGGAGAGCGTCACGTGTTCCCGGACAAGACAAAATCATCTTGCTAGATTAAAAGAAGGGAGATGAATGGTGCGAAGCTCGCCATGTGAAGGAACTTGCGATAGCGACGGTGGCCGAGATGTGGAATTCCGGCCAAGACCGTTGATGGGAGGGCTTGGGGATGGGTTTGGGGTGTGGAGGGAGGTGTGAGGGCTCTCTGGGTGGAAGGAATTGGACCGAGGAAGAGTGAAACGAGCGGGATGAAGAAGGGCCGTCGGTGGCCATGGTGGCCGCGACGCCACTTTTAATGTCTGGTTGTTCTCGCGGGCTGGGACGAGGCAACACGCGTGCGAGAGCAGGTGGAACAGCGTTGCTACAGCCGCGGACAGTGGTCACGGGGCATGGCCAGGACGAGGACAACGAGGTGACGGGCTTCCACCCCGGCACGGCAGTCGTCGTGGACGACCGTGTGACGTGCGAGAGCAGGGTGGCAGGGCGTGGCGAGGTGGAAGGTGGTCAGGGACACGCCGTGCTCGTCGTTGACGCGGTGGGACGTGCACGGCAGGGCTGGTGGTTACCGTCGCGCCGCGACGCTCATGCCGAACCGCGCGGCGACCGCGAACATGAGACGTCATCGACCAACAAACAGCCCGACTTCAACAGGCCATAACTCTCAAGAATACTACATAACCCGCCCTGCCCAAGAGTACTGAAGTTACAGAGGGTTGATAGGGCTACAACTTTGAGTTAAAGGAGTTTGTTCCAGAACTCAACGGAATGAGAGATAAACGAGTGTAAAGTTCGTCAAAAATCACGAAATCCGCCCAGACGGGCGATTTCGCGACGGATGAAACTGGCTATGTAGCTGTTTTAGAAATTAGGTTGCGGGAGATTGGGGAGACTTCAAGGAGTGAGTTTGGTACTGCTGGAAAGATCATGGAAAGCTCTACAAGATTGATAAAGGCCCCAATACCAGATAACAAGCTTAACACATTTTAAACAAGCTCCCAAGACAGCATAAACACATGACTCCGAACTTAGCCCTAGAGAGCTAAAAGACATCTAGAACACTAGCTATGCACATGAGATGTTCACGAAACTTGTTAGGCATGTTAAAAAGAGTATGAATGAAGCATTATAAGTACATTAGCATGAACCATGCACAAGAAACACATAAAATGATAGCACATGTGTATGCATGAGATGATAATGCACTAATGACCATGTTGACATGCTTGCACTAATGATTCCTTGGATGATCATGATAATGCCAACTTATACACAAGATTAAAGGTGCAATGCCATAGATTAGTTAGTAATCGTAGGGCCAAACACAAGAGGTGTTACATTCGTCTAATAAAAACTCAAGAAAGCTTAAAGTTTTCACCGTCTGTTAAAAAAAAAAACAAACATGGAGAAATTACCCAAAAAAACAAACATGGGGAAATTCCTGACCCGATAGTTTTGTAATACTGTTCATCATTTCAGACCGTTTTCATACCTCTACATACATGAGACGATGGCGCACGGTGCTGAATTGGGAATTTCCAACCGAGCACGGCCCGGCCACCACAACCACAACGAACTAGAGTGCGTAGAGCGCGAAGGCTTTATTCTCAGTTTCCTTTTTATGTCTGCCACCTTTCTCTTTCTTAATATAAAGCCACATAAATAAATCACATCACTACTGGAAAAACGGGCTATAGTCCCGGTTGAGAAAGGCCTTTAGTCCAGGGTCCCCAACCGGAACTATAGCACCAGGACTAAAGACCTCGGCCTTTCCCGGGTATTTACCCGGGACTAAAAGGATCTTTAGCCCCGGTGCCTATCTCCACCCGGGACAAATGAGTTCCGAAAAAAACAAAAAAAAGCCTGCTGGAGCGAGCTCCAATTTCTGAAAGTAGCTCCTTTAAGAATCACAATCAAACAAATTCGTATGCTTCTCCTCACGCCCAAAGATTCACATGAACCCCAAAATATCACAACAAAGTCACAAGAATCCTAATTGTAACAATCACAAAAATCACCATCACAAATTTCACAGATACACAAAATCACCACTACAGATTTCACGTACATCATAGTCACAAATCATGGATATCATACGGTCAAAAATCACCATCATCAGCTCGCCGGCCTGGGGGGCGCTCCAGCCGCGGCGGCGGACCCCGCGCGCTGGCCTGGGCCTCGCTCCACCCCCCGCATCGACAGCATGAGCGGCAGGCAGAGGCACAGCTCCACCTTGCAGCAGCTCCTGGCATGGGAGAAGAAGCTCTACAAGGATGTCAAGGTGACCAAAAATTACTCACAACAACAAATTGCTCACGATGGCAGATTGCCTTACCACTCGAGCGATGTGATGTTGCAATGCAGGCGAGGGAGCGGCTGCAGATCAGGCACGACAAGAAGCTGGCGGAGCTGCGGGACCAGGAGTACAACCGGAAGATCGGCGTGGACATCCAGAAGCTGAAGGCGGCGTGGCCGGCGTCCGCGCCCGTGCCCCATGGCCGGAGCTGCCCGCGGCCGGCGAACCCTCCTCTTCTTCTACCTCACCTCTGCTTCTTCTGTGAGGATAAGACTGAGATATAGAGAGAAACGAGAGGAGCACAGAGATAAGAGATATTGTCCCCGAGAAATCTTGCATGCATGGAGTACTAAATGAAGTCTCTGCCCGGGACTAAATGTAAGCTTTTAGTCTCGGGTGGAGCCACCACCCGGGACTAATGAGTGCTGGACCTATTAGTCCCGAGTGGTGGCTTTACCCGACCGAGACTAAATGTCCCTTTTAGCCTCTCGTATTTAGACCCGGGACTAATGCTCTCATTAGTCCCGGGACCAATTGGTACCGGGACTAAAGGGTCAGATTGAATCTTTGCATGTCAGCTGGTCTATCCATTACGGATAGTTTAAATTTCTCAACTCTAATCTGTACTGCTTAAGTATAGTTTGATACAGGTATTTGGGTATTCTGATTCATTTAGGAAACTATTGAATGCTGATTGGATAAAGGATCACCTTGTTGAAGACCTTCGGGGGTGTTTAGTTCAGCCCATTTTGCAAAATGGTGCAGCGTTGGGTTACGTGCGCAGAGAGAAAAAATGCATTGAAAAACGCGTATTTTGCAAAATGAGTGGGGAAGGGGTGGAACTAAACAGGGCCTTCCTTGTTTGGGAAATAGGCACAACCTCATTATTAACCCTGATGGCCACACTTCGAGCCGATACGAAAAAGTACACCCAAGATATCTGATGCTGCTTCTTTTGACTTCATTTGTGATAAGTTGCGGCAAAAACTCAAAATTGTCGTTCTCGTGTATGGCCATGTATTCTAGGTAGCTCACAATTAATGCAACTCTGAACCATTGGATTGTAGTACAATCTGATACATTCCCATCCGAATAGAAAAGTTCAGTGTGATGGAGATATTCTTGGGCAAAATGTGTCACCATTACACACAACGGTTATTTTTTTTTGAAAGATTCAAAACATATAAAAAAGGGCACTGCTCGCACCCGAATGTCCGATGAAAAATTTTCCATCAGATGCTCCGTTGCACATTCAAAACTATCTACTGCAACATTAAATATTACTGTTTACACCCGCAAAAAAAAAATTTACTGTTTACAACATTAAAAAAACATGTGTGAAAATGATTGTCATCGGAGTCCAAGCTAGAAAAATTCACACCACAGCATGAACTATATGTTTCATGCAGCATTCATAGTGGAACATGTAAAAACACTAGTTGTAACATCGACATTTACCTATTACAATCTGTGTCGTTCGTACGTCTATTCTATAGCATTACCATAAAAAAATTCGGCATATGGTACTTTATTGTTACACATAACTCGAAGAAGTAAAACAAAATTGGTGTTGAGGAATGGACGTACTACAGTTGGAGTAAAACACGCTGCCCGAATGAAAGGCAGAACACGAATGTAACAGTTGCCCAAAATGCCAATATAAACGAGCCGGCACTAATAATATAAAGAATTGGGTCATCAGATGCCTCGACCACATTTTTCTCTTCCACGGGGCCTGAAGGAGGAGAGCATCGGTTCCCTTGTGACAAATTATGAAGGTTGGTGTTGCCCACATAGCTATCCAAACCAAATGAGCTAAACTGGCCAGAGTTTGGTATGCATCCTGACAGGTTATTGTAAGCCACAGAGAACACCTCCAGTGACCAAAGCTGAGTCAATTGCCGCGGTATTGGTCCGCTCAATTCGTTGTGAGACAAGTCTAGGCTTTCTATGGCACTCATATTTGCCAACGTAGCTGGAATTGGGCCAGTAAAGTGATTGTGTGACAAATTGATGGATTTGACATGGCTCAGATTCCCTATCTCCCAAGGGATTTCCCCTTCTAGCATGTTCCCAGATAAGTCGATGCCGGACATCAGATTGAAGAAACTACGATCGTATGTGTAAATATTTCCTTTGGTAGAGAAGGTGAAGTCTTGGAGGTCATAACTTATGTCATTGTCTACAAGGTTGTAGTACCACCATAAATCACGGTCATCTGCATGGTATCCAAATGAGATGCCACCAATACAAGGTGGTAATAAACCTGAAAGTCTGTTGTGCGACAAGTCAATTATATTTATGTACTGGAGAAAGCATAAGTTCGGGGAGATTTGCCCGTCAAACTTATTCCCGCCTAACAGAAGCATCCTTATTTGGCAAAGATGTTGTGTCCAGCCAAGACTGCCCTTGAACTGATTATATCTTAGATCCAAAGCTGTAAGTTGGGAGCTATTGAAAAAATCACTAGGGAGGCCGGAGAGGGTATTGCTCGACATGTTCAGAAAATTCAGTGGTAACTTGCTGCTACAGTTTGGTATAGAACCTGAAAAGTCGTTGTCAGACATATCCAAAACCATAAGTGTAGATAATTTGCAAATGCCAGGATGAATTTCACCAGTCAAACTATTACTGCTAACACTCAGAGCGTGCAACCAATAAAGGTTCCAAAATGACATATCAAGTTTACCAGACAGCTTATTATCATGTAAATCCAAGACCTCCATATAACCTGATAGATTGTATGGAAGTGCTCCTTCGAAACTGTTGCCATCGAGGTAAATTTCTAATGCAGTGGACAAATTACTAGCCCCACCAAATACCGGACCACCAAGATTGTTGTTCGAGAGCCTTAAAACACCCAGTTTAGGAGAATCAGTGAACAAGCAAGTTGGCACCTGTCCTGTAAATTTATTGTTTGAAAAGTCCATGTATTCCAAGCTGCTAATGTTGCACAGAGATGGTGGCAGCTCTTCCGAAATAACATTATTAGAAGCATCTATGTATCTCAAATATGGAAACAACGAGCCAAAGTCTCTTGGCAGCTGTCCGGCCAAATGGTTCATATTTATGTAGATGCTTTGAAGATTGGATCGGTGTTGCCACATAGGGTTTAATGATCCTACAAGAGAATTATTTGAAAGATCCAGATAAACTAGATTCGGTGCATTTGTAAAGATCCAGTTGGGCATCCTTCCAGTCAAGTTGTTGCTAGACAAATCAATGGTCTGCAAATGACGTTGTGTGCCTAGGAAATTAGGTCCTTCAATGATACTGTTGTCAAGGGTACACCAAGAAATCTTTAGTGTTATTAGTTGAAATAGAGGCAACTTCCCACGGAATTTCACATCGATAGCCAAATTGGCGTTCAATGACAAGTCTACCTCCTTTAGCTTGGCACAGTTTCGTAGCCAAAAGAAATAAAAAGTCCCTTTTAAATTATTTTCTGATAACTTGAGAGTTTGAAGCGATGAAGAAGGATTCAATGATAAGCTTATAGGCATATGCCCTTGAAGGCGATTTTGCCGAACATCCAAGTATACAAGGTCCGGAAGTTCAAATAAGGACACCGGGATGGATCCATTCAATTGATTGAATGAAAGATCCAACTCTTTCAATTTCTTGAGATTTCTGTAGTCTGTATGGTGTAGTCAAACAATATAAGAAATAAAAACGATGGCAACACCCAAAATAGTTCTAGAAGTTAGTTATTATGTACCTATGTTTTGAAGAGCACCACTTATACCTGTGGCACGCAGCCCTATGACTTCAAGAGAAGCCAATGTACCAAGAGAATCCAAGATATTATTCCCAATCAAATTGTTAAGTGAGAGGTTCAGATGACGAAGCTTAGCCAATCCTTGAATACCTAAGAAGTTGTTATGAATCATTGAATAAGCTGTCCTGGTGCACTACTGAAAAAACACTTATAGTACATTGAACGTCTAGTTTGTCATATGTATTCTTGACCCTTGAAAAGCTACTCAAGGTTGGTGTAACCTACCATGCAAGATAATTTATTATCTACTCACATATCTAGTTCACCGGACAGGAGATCTAGTTCACCAGACGAACCTATTAAACGTAAAACGTAATGAATTTATCATTATAGTACTTGTTTGTTGTAGCGTCATAAGCAAAACATGGACTAATTAGGGGTTTTATGGTCGTTCGAATATAAACCTTGGAAGAAAAGGGAAAACTACACATTGGCCCATGCATGCATGCGCTTGTGGTAATTGCGTATAATTAGTGTGCATAGAAGGCACCAACATATAGTGGTAAAAGGTACTAATTGTTACTCGATCCGAAAAAAGTACTTGCACGTGCAAATTAGGAGTCACATACCATCAAAATTTTGAAGATTAGCGCGATTCCAATGTAAATCCAGCACTTGAAGCTCAAGAAACGAGGAAAATATCATCAGACTGAGATTCCAGCATCCAGCCCCAACTTCAGTGTTTTGTTGATCTTGGATAACATACATGTCCGCGAGGTCGAGCTCCGACACTCTTGCGCGGTTGTTGCATGTGACCCTTTCCCAGGAGCAGCAGTCGTCACTCCGCCCCCATGAATCAGGAACTATGGAGTTTGCCTCCACCAACGAAGATCTGATACGCATAAGAGCAGTCCTCTCCTCGACGACGCAGCCACATGCCATGTAGAACATGATCCCCGAAACGCAAAAGACCCAAAGCATGGTTCTTCCCAGATTGAAGTAGCAGCTCATAGTTTCTTGGTGAGTCACGAGTGTAAGTGACGAGGGATTGCTTTGCCCCATTTGGCAGGACAAACCACGGCGTCATCAGGTTTTATAGGAGAGCTCTGTCGTGTAAGGGCGTGATACCGTCAGAGCAGCTCACTCGATAAACGCATGGAGGAGAGAGACAGCTAGCACTGATATTACGCGAAGGAGACGAGCGTGGAAGGACCGTTCCATGTCTTCTCCTCCTGGCCACGAAAATTATATTCTTCTCGATCTGCAGGGGCTTATTAATTTGTTGCCTGCCCGTGCAGCAAACGGTGATCGCGATGGCGGCGACCGTTGACGTCGGTGAGGTACAGCTAGCTAGCTTATATAGTGACACAATGATGATGCGAGAAGGTGTCTTGGGACGGCAGACTTACAACCATGGGAACGACATGATGAAATTTAACCAGAGAGAAGTGATAATTCTAGGCTTGTCCCAGGGTTGTATGCGCAAGATGCAGTAAAAATTGTTGTACAACGACACCTACTGCATGCACGGCACGTTGCACTCATATATTCCTTCTTACGATACTTCACACTACTCTATACCAGTGTCTAAAAAGGACTAGTATAAAAAGATTCTACGGTTACACCTTGTTCATATATTCCCATGTACACCTTGTTCCTTCTCCCTCCCGTCGCCCCTTTAATTTTCTCCTCTACATGATCGAAGCGGTGGTGCGGGAGGGAGGATGGCTGCGACGAGGCGAAGCAGTCGACGGTGCAGTGATCGAAGCCTCCAAACGTCCGAAGCAAACGATGACACAGTTTCAACTGCAAAAAATGCACTTTCGATATAGCTTCGGGCACGGGCCTGTATTATTAGGTATATAGCTTCGTGCCCATGCATTGCTATGAGAGCAAAACAAATTGCGAAAACAACAAATTTTGGCATAAAATACGTGTATTGTAATCACTAAATAATAGTGGCAGGGACACGCACACAAATCCATGAATATTTATACAATTCAAGAAAATATAGAATATTAATATTATTATCATGCTAGATCAAAACAAAATATGCTACTTTTGATTTATAGTCACAAAGTTTTAAGATTTTTGAAAACAATCTCGAGTGTAAACAACATACATGACAAATATAGTTTTTCAGAATAATTTTAAATTTAAAATCTAAATTTACTATCATGCCAGATCAAAACAAAATAGGTCACTTTAGATTTATATTACTTGTTCACAAATTTATATTTTTTGCAAACCATCCCGATTGGAAATAATTCACTTGACAATTTAAATATAGTTTTACATAATAGTATTTAATTAAAAATCTAAATTTACTATCAGCCCACATCCAAGCAAAACGGTAACTTTTTATTTATACTCTCTGCCCTCTGCCATGGCAGACCACCGTGGAAGCCACGAGTATATTCGATGGCAAGTCAACCAAGCAACAAGAGGAATTATTAGTGTCCTGCAGTGATCTAGGCGACCAAAAAAAGTACAAAAAAATATATAAAAGAAAGATCAGGTCTTAAGCGTATAGTTATAGTTTGGGGTAGTAGTGTGGTACTGTCCAAGTTGACTATTTCACTGAAATTTCTTCTTATGATTCGAGGCGGCCTGGAAGGCCAACCAGGGTGGCCACGTCGGCCGAAATTTTGTCGGCCGTCGGATGGCCATCCGACGGTTAGTCATAAGTCGTCAATTTTTCTACGTTTAGACCCCCGTATTTCTAAGAAGTCAAATCCCACCAATTATTTACGTTTAGCCCCTCGTATTTCCGAACAAATGGTACAACATGTAGTCTAGCCATTTTACATTTAGACCCTCGAGTTTTCAAGTAATCAACCTGTGTTTATCTAGACCCCCCGAGTTTAACATTTCGTTTGTCCGATGGCCATCTAACGTCCAGTGATACACCACGTGGCCCAGTCATTTTACATTTAGAACCCCAAGTTAGAATATAATCAACCTACACTTACTTAGACCTCTATATTTTATATTTAGATCTCCGAGTTTTCATGTAATCAACCTGCGTTTATCTAGACCCTCGAGTTTAACATTTCGTCCGTCCGATGGCCATCCAACGTCCAATGATACACAGTGTGGCCCGGCCATTTTACATTTAGAACCCTGAGTTTTCATACAATCAACTTGCGCTTATTTAGACCTCTGCGTAGGCTAGCCATTTTACATTTAAATCCCCCAATTTTCATGTAATCAACGTTCTCTTATTTAGACATCTGCGTTTTCATTGAATCAACCCGTGCTCCCAAAGGCTAAGTGTCAGTGTCCCATTAGCCGAAAGCCTCTGTCCTCACACGTCATCAGGTGGCTGCTCCTTGCTCTTATGCCCCGCCCATCGATGTGCCCACGCGCCGCTCGTCCATAGGCTGAAACACTCCCGATACCCCTCGAATGCCCTGATAGTCAAATATCTGTCCTTCCCATCCTGATAGATATAGATGTGTCCCTCATCCTTGACCTGCCCATCTACGTTTTCGAGCTTGTCACATCCCTCAATTTGATGCGTTCAGATCGATTTGGTTTACCCGCAGATCAATTTGTTGTGCGCTCTTCTCATGGACACTGCGTCGTGACCGTCCCTACGCCCTCCTGCGGCTCAATGACGACACCCGGAACTCGCTGCGCTGCTCGAAAATATTAAATGTTGTATATAAATATGTGGTTATCTAATATTACTAAATACTCTACCCATTTTCGATGCTTAATTAAAAAATAATGTTAATCATGTAACACAATGCTTGATCCATACTGCGCGCATGGGCGCGCGCCAATCACTAGTTATTGTGCTCCACGCGCCCACGCCCATGGGATTTGGCTGCGGTTGAGCCTTTATGGCCGAATGGGCCAGCACGGAGGGAGGGATGGAAGGCGGTCGGCTCGGGAAGAGAAGCGACGAAGGGATGTAGGCCAAGCCGGGCCTAAAGAGAGAGGGAAAGAAAATTGGGTCCATGGAGGAGAAGGGTGAAAAAAGCTTGATTTTTTTGGAGGAAGGATTTCAAACAAGGTTTTAAAGGACTTCGAGGATTTGGTTGCCACTAAAAGGGTTCAAACAAAAACAAAACACTCCAAAATGTACACGGTGAATTAAGATAGGGTTGAGTTTGCACATAAAGCAATCAAAGCAGTTTTATTTGTTGGAAAATATAAAAAAGGAAGTTTAAAATTTTAGTATTTTTTTTAGCATGAGCTAAAAGGTCAGTGTAGTCGCAAGTGGTTGAAAAGGTTTTGTCCCCTTGGCCGGACAAACCATTTTGGTAGGCTCCCCCTTGGCCGTTTCAATATGTCGCCACTTGAGGTCATTTTTGTATGCCAAGATATTGCAAAGTGGAGCATTGTGCCTGGCTGCTTGCAATTAAAGATAACAATTGGTACCCAAAACCCAAGTACCAAATGGGTTTTACCCGACAAATGAGCGGGTGTGGAAGTATATCTGTACCCATGGGTATGTTAATGGGTAAAAACCTATACCCGTCGGGTAGAGCGGGTACGGGTACGACTGCATGCTACCCATACCCGCATACCCGTGGGTAAATTATATGTTAAGTCTATTAGAAGATCCGTCGCGCGGAAGCGCAAGCGTGCGACTCACTCACGCCGCCGTCGGCCAGCAGGCCAGTTAGGGTTAGGGTTTGGGTTTGGGGGAGGCGGAATTTGGTCTGCGGACATAGAAGGAGGTGCGGGG
>CM014272.1:6170392-6241041 GCA_004135705.1 Alloteropsis semialata
TCATGCTCCTTGTGGTTGCAACTTTTTATTGAACATCCAAGTATGCATGAGTCTAAAATGGCAAGCATTGAGATAAGAGGTGGTAATTTTGCTGCACTTATCTGAGAGCTATTCAATCCATTTCAGGAAATTTTATGTTGTCAATTAGACCTGAGATTTCGGGTCATTCTGAAAGTATTAGCCAGCCAGTTTCAGTGATGTGGTCAGAGGACATAACTGGTGAAAAAGCTATCCGGATATCTGGGGTTATAGAGAAGCTTAATTATAACCTAAGAAAAGCCTTCAATGTGGATTCCATGAAGTCTTCTTTCAGCTCTTTGAGTTGCCCTGTTTTTGTCGATGGCCATCATGTTACAGATCTTCATTTTTTAATTCACACTCTGGGTAGAGACGTACCTGTGCAGCCTGGAAATGGAACTCGTGTTTCTGAAAGAAATGCACCGGTAGCTTTACAGTTCCAGAGAGAGATTTTTATATATCCAACCGTACAAGTGTATAATTTCTTGCAAACAGACATACATGTGGTTCTGACAGATTGCCAACAGGGTAAATTCTTATCTATGAACATTTAGTTATGGCAAAGTAGATGTTCCTATTGAAGGAAGCCAAAACAAAAGATGATATGTTTTATTTATTCGTTTCTACTACAATACAGGAAATGTCGTAGAAGATAACTTTGGTAGTATTGGCAAGCAGGCAACGATTGCAAGTGGTTCAAGTGCTTATTTCTATGTGAATCCTGCCTTATTTAATTTCTCAGTCACACTGATTTCATATGGTTCAAAGTCTAAGACAGTTAATAGCAGTGATTGGGTTAAGAGAATGCAAAAGCAGACAAGTCGAGCTCAGTTTCTTGACATGCTGCTAGAATTCGTTCCTGGGAAGTTTTACTCTTCTTTAAGATTATTACGTCAGGAGAAAGGCTTGCTGGAGGTAGGATGATGGTTTTGATGTTGTTTTCTTCTCAATTTTCCATTAATATCTTGTGAAGCCTTTGGGAATTAAAAAGTCTGAAGAGATCAATTGATCTACCTGATAGTTAATCTATTGATTGTGCAGGTTGCTCTATTTACAAGATACACACTACGTAATACCAGTGATTACCCCTTACAGTGCACATCTTCCCATCAAAAACCACTATCTGTGTATGTAAATCTGAGTATTTGGTAAACAACTGAATTTTCGTACATGGTTACTCACAAAATGCTGAAATGCTGCAGGTCGGAATCTGGAATGAACAATACCAATCTTGCTCCTCAACATGGTTGTATTTTGCCCTCAATGTCAATGAGCTCCTGGTTTGTAAAGTAAGCAGTCACATCGAGCTTTGTTCTATGTTCATTGAAAGATAATTCTTGATTCAACACTGTTGAACTAGGTAGATTGCACAAATTTCATTCAGCCACTATATGTTATGTTGTAGAACTTTTGCACATAGTCAATCTGTTATGGTTGTGAACACTTTGTTCCAACTATTGGGTGTGTGCATGTCTCTCTCTCTCTCTCTCTCTCTCTCTCTCTCTCTCTCTGTATGATACTCTTTTTCTTCTATAAATACCATGATACACAGGCCTCCTGCGTGGCGTGTTTGAGAAAAAAACGAACACTTTGTTCCTAGCCTCAGCCGCTGTGTTTGTTCCCCTGGCCCAGCAATTGCACCTGCTGTAGATAACGTTTGATATAATAGCACTTACCTGACCAAGCACGATTATTTCAGTACTGTAGATAATGTTTGATATATTGCCAATTTGCCACCTGCTGGGCTATTATAATTGAAAGCGAATTTGGCTCGGGATAATAGATTGATTAATGAGGTGCAAAGCACATGTACAAGGCAAGGAAGTTTTAGGGTTAGGTTATAGAATCAGTATCAACCGACGGAGATCCTTGCCCTATCAGTAGATCACATAACCATATATCCCTATGGGATATGCACGGCAGCAAACCTATGCGTCAATGGACCCAAGGCCCAAAGGGCCTGCCAAATCCCCTCTGCTGACAATAATCCTATGACTGGTTTCAGGGGTTCCTGCCACTGCCAGAAAGTTCTTCATAAACAGCATCTATGGATTGTCTGTCTGTTCAATGTGTTACAATTTAAGAGCACATGTGTTTTTTAATCTTTTGTTCTTATTCAAGGTGTGGGCCATTTAATTCATTTTTGTTGATTTAGAAACATTTCCACATTATCTGTGATTGTTCTATCATGGGAAATGAAAGAATGTAAAGTCAGAAAAACATGTTTCGTGTTAGCATAAAAACAGAGCAGTATGCTTTCCCTGGCACCGAGTCTACAAAACATGTTTAACTATGTATCATGACCATCTTATATATTGCAGGTCAAGCAAATTACGAATAAGCCTACACAGTGAGAAAGTATCAGAAGCAATGATTGATTTAGAAGCATTGTCTGGCTTCACCGAAATTTTTCTAGATATCCAAGACAATTTAGTGCCTCATCGTATGGCAGCTTTTGGAGTGTCTTTACAACCTGCTCGTTATAACTTGCCTGTGCCATCACAAGTTGTACTAATAGTTCCAAGGTATGTTGTTTCAAATGAGTCTGGTGCTGCAATTGCTGTTCGCCAATGTTCTGTTGAGGTGTGTCACTTTTTCTCTAACATGTATTGGTACATTTGGTAATCCCCTGGCCTGAGGCTAATGGTTTTGGTTACCAATTTTGTAGCATGATATAGATGGATTGACAGTTGAAGCTAAACAACGGGCTACCTTACAGACATGGAAGCCTGGAAAAAAGCGAGAAGTAAACTACTTTGATTTATTTGTTAAGAAGCACAGAAATGTATTTGAAGATTCTCACATTTTCATCCAGTTCTGTCCAAAAGAACCTGGATACAGTTGGTCCGGACCAATCTGTGTTTCATCAATTGGCCGTTTTTTCTTGAAATTTAGAAGATCAGAAAGCATGGTGACAAATGGTCTTAAAAGAGACCCCTTAAATGATGGGAAGTTCAAAGTGTTTGCTTCTGTTGATGTTGTTCAAGAGACCACCTCTTTTGTCTTACACTTCACTAAACCACCAAAGGTTACACTACCATATCGAATAGAAAATTACTTGAATGAAGCATCTATCATGTATTTCCAGAAGGTGCTCATCTTTTGTTAGTTTCGTTATTCTATTCTATCACAGAACAGATTATTATTGTGATATTACTGATATAAATGCTAATGTTTCTAGGATTCAGTTGAATCAGATGTATTACGCCCTCAAGAGTCAGAACAGTACGCTTGGGATGACTTAAGTTTACCTCGCAAATTGATTGTGCGCATTGTTGGCAAGTTCTTAACTCCTAATTTAATTGACTTACTACTTCTGAAACTGCATTAACATTCTGTATTAAAACATTTCATGTCTCTCCAAGCACTTTTTTACTGTTTATCCTCTTTTTTTGTGACTTTTTTGGGGCTTCATCTCTAGCCTACACCAAATTGGGAAGATATACAATTGTGTGTATATACATATGCAGAAAACACCCTACTTTTGAGTAACATTACTAGACTTAAGGGCTTGTTTGGGAACTAGTGTATTGGAGGGTAATGGGAGGTATTGAAGGGGAAATTAGTTCATTTTTTTCTCAATCCCCTTCATTCCACTCCAATACACCTCTATCCAAACACGGCCTAATAGTTAATACTTGATAGTAAACAGGTTGTATGCACCTATCTTTTTAGAAGTGAGCCTTACATATTTATACATGGTAGGCATTAGCAATTGGTAACATCACATTATGCACAATATAAATTGAATAAAATCCAATACTGTTAACTACTAAAATGGGTTATCTGTGATTTTGATTTGATTATTTAAACTAGTAATAGATATAAATGAATTGATCACACCAATGGTGTGCAGCACACTGATTCAGTTGCTGTGAGTTAGTCAGGAAGATCTTGTTGGTGAGATGCCTCAATTCACATGACTTTCTTGTCCTATGTCTTCCCTGTCTAGTGAAGTCTTTTCTGGCCAACAGCCTGACACATGTGTGCTTTTCACCATTTTTATGGTTCTTTAATCCTACTTCGTAACATTATGAATTTATGATTGATCTTCTCCAGATACACCTGCTTTGCGTGAAATTAAAATAGATAAAATCAGTCCATGGAAGCCATTTTTGAAGATGCGCCAAAATAGCAGACTTAATCTGGATTTCTCATTCAGTGATGGACTCAGTTCAAGAAAACAGAGATTCGATGAATCATTTAGACTGAGGATGTTCAAAATTGGCTATGAAGTGTATGCTGATGGTTTAACAAGAGTCCTAAGAATATGTGAACATGCAGATAATCCCAAAACCGAGAAAATTCGACGGCCAATAGCAAGCCTGCAGTTCAGAATTTCTTATGTGTGTATTCATCTTCTTGACAAGGGCCAGGTTTGTTCCTTTGATTTCCACCTGACCTAAGCCCGAAACCATAGCAATCTATTCATATTTTGAAGTCAAACTCAGCCTTAGAATTCTTTGCTATTCATGTTTAACTTGTTGAAGAGTGGGGAAAATGTCCAATTGCCGTCTACAATCTTAACAGCAAGACTTCAGCATGTATCTGCTGATTCAGTTATCACAGATAGCTTCAAGCATGTATCTGTTGCTATTCATGTAAGTATTGGTCCCTCTGAAATTTTATATTTCAATGTAAAATGCATGTAGCTAGACTAACTATTGACGCTAACAGAGTTTGCAATTTCTGCACCTATTTCTTGTACTCTTACATATTTTTTAAATAACTGCAGTCAGTGAATGTGGATGAAAAATGGGAAGGAGCTTCATTTGGGTCAATTCTTAGGAGGAACAAGCTTCAGGATGCTACTCTTGATGAAAATATTCTTCGTATAGTCTTTGTACTGAATCCAACTAACTCCAGCGTGAAACAAATACAGTATTGTTCGATTATTCTACAGGTAACTTAAGTGGCGTGCTCGGTTCTCTACAACACTGTTCTTAAGACTCTCTTAGTTATTTCATCCATTGGTATCTAGTGCAATATTTCAAGTAAATAAATTCTCTTAACAATGGTATGATGTCCCAGCCTCTTGATCTGAAGATTGATGAGGAAACATTAATGAAGCTAGTACCATTTTGGAGAGCATCCCTTGCCCCTTCAGGAACGCCAAGTACACAATTTTATTTCAGACATTTTGAAGTACATCCAATTAAGGTGCCTTGCTCCTTGTTTTATTTCACATCTGTAATTATCATGTGGTATTAATTTTGGAACACTGATTGGGTTTTCTTATGAATGCAATGTTCTAAAGATCATAGCAAGTTTTCGTCCTGGTAGCCGGCGCACAACTTATAGTTCTGCTCAAGAGGCTGTGAGAGCACTACTACACAGTGTTATAAAGGTATGCCTTTAAGCATCTTTCGTCTGTTATTAAAGCGGATACCTTGTCTTCTATAGAAGGGCCTCTTTCATTACTTTTTATCACAGTTTCATTTCTTACCTTTTTTCATTTCAGGTGCCTGAGATTAGCCACTCAGCTGTGGAGCTCAACGGGGTTCTCCTAAATCATGCTTTAGTTACATTTCGTGAGCTACTTCTGAAATGTGCTCAGCATTATTCATGGTAAATCTTTCCCATTTCTGACATTGTCATCTGTTGAGTCTTGATTACCCAAACTAATGAATAATCTTTGGGTAATTGATAGGTATGTATTGAGGGCAATCTACGTAACAAAGGGAAGCTCGTTGCTTCCTCCATCTTTTGCCTCAATTTTTGATGACTCCGCTCCATCTGTTCTTGATGTTTTCTTCGACCCATCTGATGGATCGATCAACATCCCTGGGCTTACCATAGGTAAAAGATAAAAAATATGTTCTGATATTTGTAGGAAATAGGAATACTACATAATCATTGTAATATATTGAGTGAAATACTTATTAACTGTAGGCAAATTACTTGATTGGAGCTCAGAGCTCTGATCTTAGTCTACTATCATAACTTGAACAATAATTAATAGCGTGTTTATTTGATGCATGTATGACGTTTTATTTGAAGGACTATTCTGGCTAATGGGTCATTGGTTTGCATTTTAAAAAAATAAACTATTTTATCTATTTAACTTATGACTTGCTTTACTTATTTGTGGATTGTGCAGGCATGTTTAAATTTATAAGCCAGAACATGAAGTCGGGTGGGTTCTCTGGAACAAAACGGTACCTTGGTGATCTTGGGAAAACTGTGAGCTTCCAAAACTTTCTGTATGTATCAATAATATCTTCCAAGGTCATCAATGTAATGTTGAGTCTTCTATAGGTTAAAGCTGCAAGTTCGAATGCTCTCTTCGCTGCTGTCACAGAAATTTCAGATAGTGTCGTGAGGGGAGCAGAAGCAAATGGTTTGAATGGCATGGTATTGCTCTCTTTTTTACATGATGAACTCGCGCTACTTTTCCTTTTTTGCTCCCTTAAAAAAAACCCCATGCAGTTATACTAAGAGTAAAACAATTGATCTCTTCCTTGGAGCAGTAACATTATTGAGCATTTTTACCCTTTTATACATAGGTTACTGGTTTCCACCAAGGCATTTATAGGTTGGCGATGGAGCCATCTGTATTAGGACAGGCTATATTGGAGGGTGGTCCTGACAGAAAAATCAAACTCGATCATAGCCCTGGACTTGACGAGGTCTGCTACTGATTTTGAAGCTCTGAAACTCTGAAGATGTTCCTACTTTAGATTCTTAACATGTCCTGTGCCATTGTTCAGCTATACATCGAAGGCTACCTACAGGCTATGTTGGATGTCGTTTATAAGCAAGAATATCTTCGTGTCAAGGTGATCGATGACCAGGTAAATTTCTTGCATCCATTTGCTTTTAGCAATCTCCTGCACATTTTCACCTAGAACTTTTGTTTTCATTTCCCCCATGCTTTTACGTTTTCACCTAGAATCTTTGTTTTCATTTCCTTGAGCCAGCCCACGTCGCAATGGGATGCTGTGGTTGTCTTAGCAATCTAATGCTAGACTCATTTTTCTTCCAGGTTATCCTGAAGAATCTACCACCAAACAGCGCTTTGATAAACGAAATCGTGGACAACGTCAAAAGCTTTCTTGTGAGCAAGGCGTTGTTGAAAGGAGATTCTTCTACACTCCGTCCCTTGCGCCATCTGCGAAACGAACGTGTAAGTTTTGTTTTCACACAGAAGCGATACCTTAAGGAAGATGGCACCTGTTGCTAGTGTAACCGGCCTCATAACTGCCTGCAGGAATGGAGGATCGCGCCGACAGTGCTCACCCTGTGCGAGCATCTGTTTGTGAGCTTTGCCGTGCGCGTGCTGCACCGAGAAGCCAGCAAGGCCATCGCAGGAGCCATATCGAGGGCCAAGAAACCCACAGGAGGTGAGGGCAAAGGTGACTCATCGTCGTCTGATGGAGTCCTGTCGAAGCGGAACAGATTGTGGACTGTCGGGAGGTTTGCGGTCTCGGGCATGGTCGCCTATGTGGATGGCCGGCTGTGCCGGCACATACCCAACCCCATAGCTAGGAGGATCGTCAGCGGGTTTCTACTGAGCTTCATCGAAAGCAGGGGCAACGAATAGGCAGGCAGGGTACGGACATGGCATCTCGTTCTGCTCCTTCAGATAAGGCATGCTACTGTGAATAGGCACGCACTTTGCACAAAGGGATGCGTGGTGTGGTAGTGCGCTTGGGCCACCCCCTGCAACGTGTAGAGATGTACAGCAATTTTGACCGAGCCAGGCGCATGTTTGGTCATTTGTGTACAGAAACACTGGGACAGTAAATGAATCTATAGTTACCTCCCTTCTCTCTGGACTCTGGTACATTTCGAATTTTCGATGTCATGGCTGTAAACTGGTACAATAGCCATAGCCAGGCTGTGCTCCACTGATCCTCTATTGTACGGAGTACCACGTAGCCCTTTGGTTGCAACTCACCATGTCCATGTGATCAGCGCCTCCCTATTGTACGGAGTACCACGTAGCCCTTTGGTTGCAACTCACCATGTCCATGTGATCAGCGCCTCCGAGCTGCTTTGACGGGTATGCCACTTGATTGACCTGGTCCATGTGGAAGTCAAACTTGCACCGAACCTGCCATGCAAAGACGAAAAGAGTCGCATTAAAAAGAAGAAACGACAGAGACGCTGGGGATTTATTTGACCATGAAGACTACATGCCGGCCAGTTTGTTTGATTCTGAAACCTCCAGGCCGTATAAAAGGTCCAGGATGTTGTCCTCTCAGTCTCAGTCTTGCCACAATACATCACATGGGGGCAAAAGCAGAGCCCTTTCACTTTCAGTCTCTTGCCACTTCATCCACCTCTCACGAAGAAACCGTGAGATGCTATTTTCCAATGGTAAACATGCTTTGGGTCCTATGCGTTTTGCAGTTCATATTTCACATGGCAGCTGGCTGCACCGAGGGTTGCTCTTATGCACATCAGATCTTCGTTGGTGGAGGCAAACTCTAAAGTTCCTGCTTCATGGGGACGGACTGACGACTGCTGCATCTGGGAAAGGGTCGGATGCAACAACAGCACAAGAGTATCAGATCTCAAACTCTACTCTGTGTATTTTCGCCAGTTAAACTCTACCATGGAAGCTGAAGCAACTGTCGAAGATGACGGTGGATGCCGGAACTGGAACCTGAATCTCACTATCTTTTCTTCGTTTCATGAGCTTCAGCAGCTGGATTTATCTTCAAATTTTGCTTGTCTCCAAGATTTTGAAGGTACTTAGTTTCCTTCCCATGCACGCCGCGCGCACAGGCACTTCTCTTCCAGTGATTTGTATCACTGAACCTTCATAAATAGTAATTCATGAAAATTTCTCAGGTCTTCTAGGTTTGACTAAGCTTCGATATCTAGACCTCAGCTACAACTTTTTTACTGTGGATAGTATCTTTGAATCTCTTGGTAAATTGCCTTCTCTTGAAGTCATAGATTTCTATTCAAGTAATATGAGTGGTGCTCTTCAGGATTCAGGTCAGCAACAAGTAACTTCAATTATTCTTCTGTGTTGTTTTTGTTTGTATTTACTATATATATTGAATGTATGCATCATGTGACAGCTTTCAGAAATCTTAAGAAATTGAGAGAATTGAACGTGGGATCAAACCAACTGAATGGAAGCATACCACCGTTCTTATTTGAGCTCCCACGACTTGAATACTTGGATCTTTCAGAAAATCTCCTTCAAGGACATATACCTATAACCTCATCTTCAAGTCTCCCTTCATCACTTCAAACTCTTAAGCTATCAGCAAATAATTTAAATGGGACGTTCGATTTCTTTTGGTTACAAAACTGCACCATGCTGAAGAAGATAGACCTGTCAAGGAACTCTGATTTGGCTGTTGACGTCAAGTTCAGTGGAGGGGTGCCAAAATTTCAACTGAGAGCACTAATGCTCTCTGGATGTAACATTGACAACAGCATCATTGCAGGACCTAATTTCCTTGGAACACAACATCATTTGCAAATCCTTGACTTGTCTAACAACAACCTGGCAGGAAGCCTACCCAATTGGATTTTTAATAATGCAGTGAATCTAGTTTATCTTGATCTTGCTAATAACTCACTGGTAGGATCATTAAATCTGATGTGGAAACACCAAACTAATCTTCAAATGATCAACATATCTACGAACCGTTTTGTTGGTCAGCTGCCAACAAACTTCAACTCAGTGTTTCCAAATCTGACAGTTCTCGATGCTTCTTATAACAGTATTTCTGGAGAGCTGCAGCCATCTATGTGCAACATTAGCAGATTGGCATTTATGGACATATCAAACAACAAACTTACAGGAGAAGTGCCACCTTGCTTGTTCACTGATTGTTCTGAACTGAAAATCTTGAAGCTCTCAAATAACAATCTTCGTGGTCGGATACTTGGCGGGGCTAGTAATTTTTCCTTTATATCAGCAATACACCTTGATAGCAACAATTTCGAAGGCTCACTTCCTAACAATCTATCAGGTAATTTGAAGATCTTGGACCTGCATGATAATAAGCTGTCTGGAGAATTCGATGCTTCATCTTGGGATCTTTCTTCGTTGAAAGTTTTGAATGTTGGTAGCAATAGCTTAACTGGTGAAATGTATCCAACGATTTGCAAATTGACTGGTCTTCAGTTTTTAGATATGTCAGGCAACAACTTTGCAGGATCTCTACCAAACTGTACTAGCAAGTTAGCACTCAGTTTTCTGAATTTGTCAAGCAATACCCTCTCGGGCTTCCCTGGTGGGTTTTTTAATAGCTCCTACATTACAGCTCTGGATCTAAGATATAACCAGTTCAAGGGCAGTCTTGATTGGATACAATATCTTTATCCAATAAAGCTGCTCCTGTTGGGTGGGAATATGTTTGAGGGCCATATCTCCCCAAACCTTTGTCATCTTCAGTACTTGAATATCATTGACTTCTCACACAACAGACTTTCGGGTTCCCTACCACCTTGCATTGGTGGCATCTACTTTGGGTACCATGGAAATGACCATGATTTTTGGTCCTCAGTCTATGATATCACCTTTTTCGGATTGGGGCTTTCTAGCATGGATATTGGTGATCCATCTTTCGAGTATGATGGTCGTTATAACCTCCAATCTTTCACCTTCTCCACTAAAGGGAACCTTTACACATATGGTCGCACTTTCTTCGGTTTGATGTTTGGCATCGACTTATCTGCGAACATGCTATCAGGAGAAATCCCTTGGGAGATAGGGAATTTGAGCCATGTCAAGTCGCTGAATTTATCACATAATTTCTTTACCGGCCAGATTCCAGCTGCTTTTGCAAACATGAGCGCCATAGAAAGCCTGGACTTGTCCCACAACAAGTTGAGTGGGTCAATACCTTGGCAATTGACTCGACTTTGGTCGCTGGCGGTGTTCTCTGTGGCTTACAACAATTTGTCAGGGTGCATACCGAGCTCTGGCCAGTTTAGTTCATTCAGCGCAGAGAGCTATGTGGGTAACGTTGACCTTCAGGACGTATCACAGGGGAACAGGTGCTCTTCAATTCCAGGCCCCGTGGAAGAGGAAGATGTGGAGGGGGCACCTGATGACCCCATCCTTTATGTTGTCAGTGGTGCCTCATTCGTACTGGCATTCTGGGCCACTGTGGTGTTCATATTCTTCCATTCGTTCGGTCAGCATGTGGTACTAGGATTGTAGAAGCATCACGACTTTTTGTTTTTGCTTGCTTCTTGTTATGTGTAACGATAAAGTCACACACAGATGACATAACATCTTGACATTTCTGTTTCTGTTTTTTTTGCCTTAAGTTATGAATTTTCAAGAAGTTCACAAAATGCCTCCATTTCTCTGTATCCTTTTGCTTTGAGGGGACACAGACTGGCATTCAGAAAAACAATCTGTACTGTACAAATTAGAGGCCCCAATCAGGAGGGCCAGATAATTATTAATGTAATCATCATCCACATGATAAATGACACACACATCGTCAGTGACTGCTGCCGCGCCGCACCATGATCGGCGATGTGTACGTCTGCTGTCCCGTCCACAACCACCACCGCCTCGCCCATAGCATGCAGAAGATGGCGGGTCTCCTCAGTCCTCGTCGCCCACAGGCCATAGCATGCATTCAAACGAAGCCCAGTTTGGATCCACCTTACTAAGCTTTAGCTGAGGATTGTGTTTGGATCCTAGCTAAAGTTTAGTCATTGTTTTACCTATCATGCAGTTAAAGTTTAACTGATTAGCTAAAAGCAACTAAACTTTAGCTAGGTGAATCCAACAAAGACCTAGGTCTCAAAGCGCGTCCGGTCTGCTTTAACGGCATGAAACTATGAACGTTGAGAGACCTGGGTTTAGAATTTTCTTTTGTCCGTGGGAAATTGATTTTGCACCTAACTTGCCATTCAAAGCAGAAAATATTACTTTATCTTATCACGAGGGAAAGCATTTGCATTGCCGGCCGTTTTATATCAACGAGTCTGCCCACACCATTCATCCTCGTACTCCTCTCACAACACCTGAGAAGAAACTATAAGCTTCTACTTTCCACTGGGAACCATGCTTTGGGTCCTATACATTTTGGAGCTCATGTTTTACATGGCGGGTGGCTGCGTCGTCGACGAGAGGGTTGCTCTTATGCGCATCAGTTCATCGTTGGTGGAGGCGAACAGCTCGAGAGCTCCTCCCGCTTCATGGGGACAGAGCGACGACTGCTGTTCCTGGGAAAGGGTCACATGCAACAACGGCACAAGAGTGTCGGGGCTCGACCTCTCACACATGTATGTTACCCAGTCTAACTATGCCACTGAAGATCAAGCAAACACTGAAGCTGATGGTGGATGCTGGAATCTCAATCTGACGATCTTTTCATTGTTTACTGAGCTTGAAGTACTGGATCTATATTGGAATTCTGCTTGTCTTCAGAATTTCGATGGTATGTAACTCCCTGGATATGCAATTATGCATATGATTAGTGCATTGTATCAAAACAGCTTATTGATACTAATTCATAGCAACTTCTCAGGCTTGCAGGGATTAGCTAAGCTTCGGTATCTGAACCTCAGTTTCAACAGTATGATTGGGAATGACGTCTTTGAATATCTCGGGGCTTCTCTTGAAGTTATAAACATTTATTCAAGCAATATGAGCGGTGCTATTCAGGATTCAGGTCAGCAATAAGCAAGTCCAAGTACTGTTTTGTGTCAGCGTTGTTTGTATTTGTTCACACTTCACACTTATTATATTGTGTGTATGCATTTTTACAGCTTTCGGAAATCTAAAGAACTTGCGAGAATTGCACCTGGGATTCAACCAATTGAGTGGAAGCATACCATCTTCCTTATTCAATCTTACACGCCTTGAATATTTGGATCTTTCATATAATTTCCTACAGGGACATGTACCTATAAGCTCATCTTCGAGACTTTCTCCGTCTCTTCGTACTCTCAAGTTACAATCAAACAATCTAAACGGGTGGTTTGATTTCTTTTGGCTACAGAACTGCACCATGCTAGAAAAGGTATACCTGTCAGGGAACACCCTTTTGGCAATTGATGTGAAATTCCGTGGAAGGGTGCCTCCATTTCAACTGAAAACACTGTTGCTCTCTGGTTGTAGCC
The DNA here is from genome assembly GCA_004135705.1 of Alloteropsis semialata. Classification (NCBI taxonomy): domain Eukaryota; kingdom Viridiplantae; phylum Streptophyta; class Magnoliopsida; order Poales; family Poaceae; genus Alloteropsis; species Alloteropsis semialata. The sequence continues at coordinate 6,183,470 of CM014272.1, forward strand.
TTGAGAGCAGCAGCATTGAAGGACCAAATTTCCTTGACACACAACGTCACCTGCAAATCCTTGATCTTTCCAACAACAACTTGACAGGAAGCATTCCCAGTTGGATTCTTGCAAATGGAGCGAATCTTGTTTATCTCAATCTTGCAAACAACTCACTAGCAGGATCATTAGATTCAATGGGGCACTACCAGTCTAATCTCCAAATGATCAACATATCTATGAACCGTTTCGATGGACAGCTACCAACGAACATCAGCTCAATCTTTCCGAACCTAACAGTTCTGGATGCCTCTTATAATGTTATTTCTGGAGAATTGCCACCATCACTGTGCGACATTAGCAGCTTGACATTTTTGAGCCTAGCAAACAATAAATTTACAGGACAAGTGCCAACTTGTGTGTTCACTGATTTTTCAGCACTGCAAATCCTGAAGCTCTCAAACAACAATCTCACAGGTCCGATACTTGGCGGAGCTAGTAATTTGTCCATTTCATCAGCAATGTATCTTGATGGCAATAATTTTGAAGGCGCACTTCGTAATAATCTATCAGGGAATCTGGAAACCATGGATTTACATGATAACAAGTTGTCCGGCGAACTTGATGTGTCGTTGTGGAATCTTTCTATGTTGCAAGTTTTGAGTGTTGCTAGCAATAGTTTAATGGGTGAAGTTTATCCAGAGATTTGCAAATTGACTAGTCTTCAGTTTTTGGATATGTCAGACAACAACTTTGTAGGGTCTATACCAAACTGTGACAACAAGCTAACACTGCTTTTTCTGAACATGTCGAGGAACACGCTCTCAGGCTTCTCTAGAGGTTTTTTCAATAGCTCATATATTACTCTTCTGGATCTAGGATATAATCAGTTCAACGGCAACCTTGACTGGATACAATATCTCTCTCAAATAATGCTGCTTCAGTTAGGTGGGAATAGGTTTGAGGGGCATATCTCCCCAAGCATATGTCATCTCCAGTACCTGAATATAATTGACATGTCAGACAACAAACTTTCAGGTTCATTGCCACCTTGCATTGGTGCCATGTCATTTGGATACCATGTGGACGAACCTTTTCAATCCTCAATCCAGAACTTGGACTCTCCAATGAGCTTTTCTACTACGGATATGTATGATACGGAATTCATTTATGACGACCGTTATGACCTCCAAGGCTTCACCTTCTCTGGATACTTCGAAGCTTTTCTGTATCAAACTGATTACTGCAGCATATGTAGTGAAATTAATATGGCTATCCACATCAAACATCATGTAAAAATATTGGTAGTAGAGTTAGAAATTTACATACAGACATGATTCAAATAACAAGATAATCTGATTTATCCCTAATTTTGGACACTGATAATCCATCAGAGCTTCTAGCAATTGGGTTATTATGATCATGAGAGAAAACATCAGATAGCAGATTCTATGTAATCTTTAGTTGTACTATTAAGCATTTCGGCAAATAAAAGTTGTGCTATTAAGCATGAAATACTGAAACATGCTTAAAAGAAGCAGCACCAATTCGAAGCAACCACATATAGCCAAAATTTTGCTTCAAGACATTACAATTCAATAGACTTGGATCCTACACCTTGCTACAATTAAGGTTTTTTTTTACATATCAATTTAGCTCTTATGAAGAAATAAGGGTTGAAAAGTAGTTCATAGACGAATGGACCTGAATTACCTGTCAATGGAAATAAAAGACAATATCAAGATAATTGGCCTCCAGCAGGTGCTAATTGTAAGGGAATATCCTCCAACATATGGTAATTATTATCCATTACACCAACACAGGTATTCAAAGCATGCCAAGCAATGATTCATGAACTGGCATTTCCTGTCACAAATTAACCACAGTAAAAATCAAAGCAATATAGTTTTATATATAAATAGAGCATCGTGCTCGTGAAACTACCAAGAATTATTCAGGAACTGGCCAATTATCTCATGACATCAAAAAGTCAAATATTGAATGGGTTCAAAGTTGAAACAAAGCAACAAGTATACCCTATTTCCCCTAATATATCTACTAATATATCTAAACAGAATTAAGAACCAGTGCTGTCAACTGACCTTATAGGCATTTCATCAAGCAGCTAGGCATCCTCCATGGCCACTGCGGGTGCTGAGGTGCACCACTCACATTCTTCCTCAAGTGCACCGTGCACAGAATCGGCATGGACGCCCTGGCTTCTCCACGAGCCTGAGGGTGCTGAGTGACTTTTGGGATGGGTGTTATGATCTCTCAAGGAACTGGAGCAGAATCAGGGTTAGGAGAGGGAGAATTGGGTAAAGGGGAAGAAGAACTCGACGGTGTGAGAGGTTGAAGAAAGAGTTCGGGAGGGAGACGTTTCTGTTATTTCTCATAGGTTCTGTTACAAGGGTTGATTCGGTTTATATGTACCGATCAGAGCCTGACTCGTATCAAACACGACTCAGTAATAGCAAAGACATGTTTTAAGCCCACTACGGCCCAGCCCATTACACATCAGCCACTTCTTCCTCTCAGTCGCTGCTCCATTCGAATTAGCCGCTTAGCGCCCTTGCAAGTAGGGATGAAAACGGATCGGATACGAACGGATATGCACGAATACGAATACAGATATTTATTTTTTCTCAGATCGGATTCAGATACGGATAGTGTAAAATATATCGAATATGGAACGGATATTGATATATGTTACATATCTATAAGAAATATCCAAATTTGGTTACCCGGATTCGGATACCAATCGGATATTGAATCTCTGAATCCGAATATCGGACTATTCATTTAGTGTCTATACCCTCTCGGTCGGACGGACGAACGAAAAATATCCCTACCGTTTTCATCCCTACTTGCAAGTCATGACATTCTTCCCCTCTTGAAAACCAGCTTGACCCCAAGCTGGGGCATCAGGACATCGACGAAGCAGATCACACTTGTCTTCCCACGAGCAAAAACGAGAAGGAGTATCCCACTGGATAAGATGTTTGTTCTTCATCTTGCTCCCAACTTGAGTCAGTGCAGAGTCCAGAACCGCCACAGGTAAGGCAGGATCAGATGCATCAGTGCATGCTGATGTGAGATCAGTTTCAACTTCAGTCATAGGGGAAATATGTTTCTTAAGCTGAGAGACATGAATGACTGGGTGAATCTGAACTTGAGGTGGCGGATCAAGTTTGTAAGCCACAGCTCCCACTTTTTGCAAAACTTTGAATGGTCCATAGTATTTGAAGATGAGCTTATAATTGCTACGAGATGCTACAGAGGACTGTACATGAGGTTGTAGTTTCAAATATACCTGATCACCCACGTCAAATTCCCTTTCAAAGCGATGAGTATCAGCTTGAGATTTCATCCGTTGTTGAGCATGAAGCAACTGTTGCTGATTGAGTTTGGAGAGTTCTCTGTCTTCCAACCAGCAAGCCAAATCAGGAACTACAATATCATATGGATTAGTAATCCCAAAATGGCGAGGTGGATGGCCATATAGGACTTCAAATGGAGTAAGTCCCAGAGCTGAATGATAAGATGTATTGTACCAATACTCGGCCAGGGATATCCATTTACTCCATTGTTTGGGACAAGAATGGACTGTGCATCTCAAGAAAGCTTCCAAGCATTGATTAAGCCGCTCAGTCTGCCCATCAGTTTGAGGGTGGTATGAAGAACTCATAAGCAGTTGAGTATCAGTGAGATTGAACAGTTCTTTCCATAAGGCACTTGTAAAGATTCTATCTCTATCCGAGATTATGACTTGAGTTAGGCCATGCAGCTTGTAGACATTATGAAAGAACAGTTGAGCTACACTTAATGCATTATAGGGGTGAGACAATGGGAGAAAGTGTGCATACTTGGAGAACTTATCAATGATCACCAGAATAGCATCAAATCCTTGGGACTTGGACAAACCCTCAATGAAATCCATACTGACAACTTTCCAAGCTCTATCTGGAACTGGTAAGGGTTGTAGTAATCCAGGTGTCTTCACATGATCTACCTTTGCTTGTGAAAGTGCATCTAGGCCTCCTATATGGGTTTTGGTGAATTGCATGACAAAACGATTAAAGGACTAACATATTTGTTAAAGATTATGAGCAGGAATTGAATTGTATATTGATGATTCACTATTGGTCATTAGTTGAATTCAATGTGGATGGCTCATGTTGACATGAATAAATAAGTGGTTGCTCCCATTATATATGAATATGAAAGATGGCAAGCTATGGTGCAATAAAGAAAGAGACATAATGACATGTGTGATATATTGGTCTCTAAATTGATAAAAGCTTGTTTAATATTGATATGGGATATCTTAGATCATGTTGGGTAAAAATGTTGTATAAATGCAAGTTTGGTTGAATTGACAAGAGACGTGGTGATATGGCTTATTCTTGGTCTATATGTAAAGAATGACTTGCAAACAAGACATGATGACTTTGATTGAAATAATGCAAGTTTGGTTGAATTGACAAGAGACATGGTGATATGGCTTATTCTTGGTATATATGTAAAAGAATGACTTGCAAACAAGACATGATGACTTTGATGGAAATGAAAGGTCAAAGTAAAGTGGATATATCGCATATCAAGAAATGGTGTTCATTGTTGATACAAACTAATGTGAAGCTGTATGCGATGCAAGGATGAAGAGGTGGAGTTCGGGATAGTGTTTCTAGGTACTAAGCAATGTGTGATCAAGTTGCGGACTTGGGTCATGTACCTTTGCTAGGGTGACGAAACTTTCTTTGGATTTCAACTTGATGATTCTTGGTCACATGTGGTGTTCATATTGGCAAGTATCAATCTCTAGAATTATGTTGTGAAAAGATGAATTGGACTAGAAGTGAATTTCATTCAAATACAAAAGTTCAAGTCACTAGCTCAAGGTTGAAGTGCTCAATTCAAAGAGACAAGTTGGATGCAACTCTCAAGCGGATACATTGAAGAAGTATGGTTTGGTTCAAAATGATGAAGCTCAGGTGAATAAATAGCGTTTGTATTTATATTTGATCTTGAGTATAGGTATGCCGTACTATCAAGAGGGATGCATCACAAGTAGTCTTGAAATTGTCTAAGTGCTTAAGGAACCCATGTGAATTGTTGAGAGACACAAAACCCTCACATACACATTCATAGGTTTTGCCAGGGCAAAACTGGTGGCACCGGTTTTGGGAAACTGGTGACACCGGTTTTGTGTCAAGTTGGTCCAACGGCTAGTTGGTTTGAATCTCGGTGACACCGGTTTTAGGAACCGGTGGCACCAGTTTTCACTGGGTTCCTAACGGCTAGTTTTTGAGGAGTGGAGTATTTATACCCCACGACCTCCACTGTGCTTGGCTGCTGTTCCTGAGGTTGCTTTAGTGCTTCCCTGCTCTTCCTTGCTAAGCCAAAGCCATACTAGCTCTCCCCAACCCCTCTTTGTGAGGATTGCTTGACATTGTGAGATCTTTGTGTTGGGTAGTAGAGAGAGCAGCCATTGTGAGAAGTTTGAGAGCACCAAAAGCACCTTGAGCACTGTTGGACTTCATCAAGCTTGTGTGATTCATTTGTTACTCTTGGAGCTTCGCTCCTAGACGGCTAGGTGTTGCCTGTGAGCTACCAAGGTGTGGTGAGCTGCGGAAAAGTTTGTGCAGGTCGTGCTTCGCCTCCAAAAGGGAAGAAGCAAGCTAGTGGAAGGAGGAGATAGCTTGACCTAGTGTGGTCGCATAAGCTTCCTCAACGGAGAGTAGGATTCACCGTGCCTTGGTGGCTGCTTAGTGCGAGCGGTGAATCCGAACTTCGGGAAAATAAATCTTGTGTCTCCCCGCTGGTTTTAAGCTTCTTTGTGCTTATATTGTTAATTAGTGAAATTGCTCGATATTGTTGTATATGTGCTTTTGAGTGCAGGGACTTGGAGATATACCTTAGAAAGACATTCCAATCATCATCTCCAAGTTTGGTTTGATTCCGAGCTCCATAGCATATTCAATCCAACTTGGGGGTTCACTGCCGGGGCAAAACCGGTGGCACCGGTTTTGCAAAACCGATGGCGCACCGGTTTTGGTGGCAGTGTGCTATATCCGCTGCGCTAGGCGTGCAATTCTTTTATTTGGAGATTCTAAAGATCCTTTTAGAAGTTCATTCATTGAATCTCTAAAGTGGTATTTGGAATATCCAATTGTCGCTAATAAATTTGTTTTAAGTGGCAATAATTTCAGGTCTCGCCTATTCACCCCTCTCTAGGTGACATCAAGGTCCTTTCAATTGGTATCAGAGCTTGGCTTCACATCTAAGCTTAACCGCCGTGAAGAAAAGAAGTCGATCGAGGTAAACTTTGAGCCCCTCGAGGTTGATTTCTCAAACTATGCCTCTTGGGCAGTTAGTGTTCACAATGCTCTTAGAAATGTAGATCCTGTTGTTGAACATATTTTAGTTGCAAGCATTCTACCTCCTAAGTTTGATATTGACAACTCTAGTGGGTCGAATATCACTCAAGAGGAATTAGCTTGCGTGCAACTCAATGCTTGTGTTACTAACTTCTTGCAAAGATCTATGTGTAAAGCTGTATGGAATGTCATCTCAAGAGAGGAAGAAATCCGAAGAGATGCACATCGCATTTGGACTCTCATCACGAATGCATATGAAGATATAGAAAGTGATGATGATGAGCAAGAAGACATGGAGTCACCCGAGGAGGGCTCAACATCACCTATGTGCTATGAGTCTCAAGTGACATCATCCGAGGAGCAAGAGAATCACAAGACTACCCTCACTAGTTCTGTTCAGGCAAAACCGGTGGTACCGGTTTTGGCAGGAGAAGGCTGATGAGTTTTCCTCGAGTGAAAATTCAGCAACTCATCAGCACAGTGAGGTATCTACTGCTCCCATTCATTCCTCTTTGAATGCTAACATTTCTTATTGTCATAAAGATGAAAGCAAAGAGAAGGTCAAGGAGCCAATTGAAACCTTGGCAAGATCATTGGAGGAAGAAAACCAAAAGCTCAAGGATCAGTTTGAGAAGCTCTCTAGTAAGTATGTGAACTTGCAGGTTACTCATAAGGAACTAGAGTGCTCTTATGGGAAGCTTGTAGATTCACACACAATTCTTGAAGTGAATCATGAAGTTATGCTTACTTCCATAAAATCATTAGAACCTCAAATTCATAGATGTTCATGTTCTCTAGCCAAAATTCATATATCTTGTGCTAACCCTTGCAGCTCGCAAGCAAAACCTTCATGGTATGATCAAGTTCTTGCAGAGTCACTTCATGATCACATTGCACAAGATAATGACAATCTGAAACTAGAGGTCGAGAGGCTTAAGATGGACTTGTCCAAGCTAAAAGGCAAGGGGCTTGCGCAACCTTCTTAAGATAACCGTGATTCCATGGTGAAAAATCTTGAGAAGGGATCAACGTCGCAAAGTACCTGCAAGAATTCTCTCAAGTCCATCCCAAAAGAGAAGCAAGACAACAAGAAGAAGAGACTTGATCATATCAAATGTCTCAAGTGCTCGCAAATGGGACACTATGCCTCCACGTGCTCTTTTGAAAAAAAGAAAATAAGCCAAAACAATCAAAAAGGAAGAGAGGCCGCTCACAAAGAAGATGTTATGGATGTCGTGAGAATGGGCACGAAATTGAAGCTTGTGTCAATCAGTCAAGGATGCGCTCAGGCAAAACCGATGGAACCGGTTTATCTAAACCGGTGGTACCGGTTTTCACTGAGAAACCACAAGTCAAGCAGAACAGCCTTGAGTTGAAGACACAAGCAAACTTTATAGAGAAGAAAGGTTCTGCAAACAAGAAATATAAAAGTAGCAACATCAAACACAAGACTTGCTACACATGTCGTCAAGAGGGACATTTTGGTAAGGATTGTCCAAATGGTAAAAATCCTAATCTTGAACGTGTCAATAATAAGTTTATTAAGATTAGGAGAAACTCAAATGACTCTTGTGCCACTAATGTGATTGGTTCACCTAGGACAAGCACAAAGGCCATTTGGGTACCTAAATCCTTGCTTACTAACCATATAGGACCCAACACATGTTGGGTACCAAAATGTGCCTAAAAGAAGATTTGTAGGTACTTGGAGATGCATTGGATGCTTGGTTCACTTGAGAAGAGTTTCATCTTATATCATTTGCATCTCAAGAGAAATTTCATATCATAAGGGAATCAAGTAAGATCAATGGAAGAAAACTTTATCCAATTCCTCTCCTGCGATAAGTATCTTTCTAGCTGTCCATTCATATTTATCTATCTATGCACTTGTTGTTTCTAAGCATGTGTAATGGACAAGCTATCTTTCTTGATAATGAAAAGTTATGACAAATAACACTCGATGCTACTAACCGCTTCATCAAGAAGCTTTGAGTTGTTTGTAAATGCAGGGCAATGAATAAGTAATGAAAATAAAAAGAAATGAATCAAGACAAGGAGCACCAGAATAATCATATTGAAGAAATGCCTAGTTCAGTGGAAATCCGGTGGCACCGGATTTGTAAAACTGGTGGCACCGGTTTTGCCAGAACCAGTAGGAAGTAGAGACGAATGAAAAGCTCAAATGAAATCAATTTCTCAAGAAATACTCTTCTAATTTCATCTCTGTGAGCCTGTCTTGATCCTATTTACTTATTCATGAATTTATTTGAAATGTGACCATAATATGAAGCTAGCTACCCTAATGCCCTAATTGAGCTAAAAGTGCGTGTCTTAAGATTCGAATCCTTGATGCACATATTTATGGGGAGCTCACTTCATATTTTGTGTCTCTTGGTACTAACATCATTTGCAAGTTTCCGTGTGTATAGTTCAAGTGTAAGGGATCATACTTATATTCATATAATACACTTGAGCAACTCCAATGCAAGTGAGTTGGTGATGAGTAAGCTACATGACAACAAGGTCAACGAAACAACGTGGTAATCGTATCAGTTTTCATTTAAGTTGGTTTGAGCTCACATATCTAGCTACTCTTCATAGCATGGCTTAGATTTCTTGATTGGACTTAATTGACCAAGATTGTGTACATCTACTTGCCTTCCACATAATCTTGTGTGCACCATATGTTTGAGGAATCTAGTCCATGTTATGAGGTTCCATATTTTGTGACTCACTCCCTTGCCACACTCAATGGGTCATCAAATATGAGACTAGAGCTTGGGCTACTAATGTTTGTATTGTCTTGTCACTTTATTTGAAACCATGGTTAGATCACTCTAAAATGACAAGATGAAAGTATAAAAGAAAACAAAGCACAATTTGATGGATATATGTGTTCCTCTATGTGAAGAATTTATTTGTTCAAGGCCAAGGTATGTTTTTCAAATTCATGTATTCATTTCAATGCATCTAGGCCCTCTTTCATGCTAGTGTGTTTGGTATGAAAAGGATGACTAGCTCCACCTTGGGTTGGTTTCCTGGTGTGAGTGATAGATCTTGGATGCTCTCTAAGATCTATCTTTGCTAGTAATCATTTTCATACTCTGTGTGACATAGGATTAGTTTTTCAAAATTAACTAGTATGTGTAGGAAGTGTGCCTTTTGGAAAATATTTGATGTTGGTCCTTGTGACCACGTTGATCCATTTGTGGTTATTGTTATCCTTGCTTGATTGCTGGCTAACTACAAATGGTGAAACACTCTCAAGTCCATTAGAACTATCCAATCTCATCTCAAGGGCTATGTGTCTTGGATCTCCTTATCTCAGTCAAATATCTGTCAAAATCCTTCATCTGAGTCAAAGAGCAGTGAAAAATGGATAAATGGATTCAAAAATGGAGCAGAAGAAAAAGGGGAAGGGCAGAAGTGCAAATATGGACAAAAAGCCACGGGCTCAGAAATTTCCGGTGGCACCGGTTTTCCCAAACCGGTGGCACCGGTTTCTGTCGGCTGAGGACTATTTACCCGTGACTTACCCCTTCACATTTACATTTTCACCCTCATCTCACCCCCAACCGGAAACAGAAAGGAGAGGGCGTTTTGAAGCGATTTCTTGGCGATTTCGAGGTTCCACTGAGGGATTCAAGTATTGAGGCAAGATTTGGATTCTCCAATCCGGTGTGACCGGATTTCCCTCCATTCTAGGGCTGCAACAACTCTTCTACCATGTCGGGAGGTACTCAAATCAAAGTTTTGCCCGATCTATCTCTCTAGAAGTTTTCTCTCAGATTCCTTTGGTAGAACCTCATATCCTAGGCCCTAGAAGCTGTTCAGTGGAAGAAATCAGTGATTCCTTGGTGGCATTGTTGGGGGACTCGACCTAGGGTTTCTGGACAGAAACCGGTGGCACCAGTTTGTGCGCAGGCACCCTGGCCAGTTTTCCCAATTCAACTCCAATTCTCAAAATCAATATCTTTTTCAAGGATTATTGTCTTAGAGGTCTTTTCTTCATGTATGTGTTACAGATCCAAGTGATTACATTGTTTTTCGGAGAAGACCAACTCGCTCAAAGAATGCCCAATATGAGTTTCGGCCAAGAGATGTTGAAAGTAGTAGGCAAGAAATTCAACCAGCAGCAGCAGAACCAAGAAGATCCAAGAGGGCAGCAGGAAGAGTGAGGCTTCCAAGGGGTGATATTCGCATTGAGGATTCCGAGGCTGAGGACACCTCTAGTGATGATGATGAGGAGAGTCCTTATGAGAGAGATCCCACTCCTTCCGAGTCTATTGCCGCAGACTCTCCCTCAGCTGGTTAGCGCAAAAGAAAGGGCAAATCAATTCGAACACAAAGCCATGAGAACAGCCAGGGGACAGACAGTGGTGACAGAAGTGGTAGTGGGAATGGGGATGATGAGGAGGACATCATTTCAGCACTTGGGCCACGGCCAACACATAATGCTCCTCCTACACATCTCAGTGATGTGACTCTTAGAGCTCCCATGGCTCCTCCACACCGAGCCAAGGTCAACTACAAAGCCAAAGGAATGACAAAAAAGGCTAGAGTTGAGAGAGCAAAGAATCCCAAGGAAGTTGGTGGGAGACATCTTGATTACAGATTTGGCACAGCTTTTCATCAGGACTTCTATGAGAGTGCCATCCTTGCAAAAGACATTCCTATTGCCCAAGCTCAGTTTATTGATTGGAAATACATGAGGGTATTCAAGGACCCTAGGATTGATGAGATCATTAGGGAATGCAAGAGGAAGAATATATACAAAATCATGAGCTTTGCCAAGTCATGGAATAGTGAGGTAATTACACAATTCTATGCCACTAGCTATTTCACATCTAGAAATGATGAGAGGATTGTGCATTGGATGACAGAGGGTAATTGGTATGGAGTGACCTACACTCAGTTTGCCTCACTTCTGGGCTTTGATGGAGAGGATGATAAGAAGGTTCATATTCACAATGCTAATTACGTGGATAAGAAAGACATGAGCTACATGTACATGAGGGGACATGAGAGGCACTTTGGAAGTGTTCATGGCATGCTACCTTACTATGTTTATATCAACCGCATGTTTAGGAAGACACTTGCTCCAAGAGAAGGTGATCAATCCAACATATCTTTCTATCTTCGTGATTTGATCAAATATATGACCCCTACTGAGCCGAAGTTTAGTGTGGTGGACTACATATGGGAAGAGATGAAGACTATTGCCGGCTCTCCTCAAAAAAGCTGTGGGTATGCTCCCTATCTCATGCATGTCATTGAGGCTGTCACAAATTGCACATTTGATTATGATAATGAGATTGAGCCCTTTCCACATGAAGAATGATGTCAAAGGTCCGTCCCTAGCTCAAGCGGCAAGCATGGAGGCTAATGTAGAGGGTGGAGAAGCACCTGAAGGTGCCCCTACAGCTGCTGCACCTTCTATGGCAGCAAGAGAGGCATCCGGTAGTGGCCTTGGACGTGGGCAAAGAGATGTGCACAAGCCCCCTTCACCTCTTAGAAAGTTGTTCAACTTTATGTGTGGGTCTTGTATGAGCACAAATGCCATTGCACACAAGGAAAGGCAAAGGAGGAATAGGGATTCAAGAATGATTAGGCAAATGTATGAAGATCCATCTAATAGGCCTCATGTCCCACCTGCAGAGTCCGATGAGGAAGATAGTGAACCGGATGGATTTGATCAAATATGGAATAAATCTCAAGAGATGGATCCGGTCACTCAAAAGGATTATTGGGACCGATCTATTGGCAGCTCATATTATTACAATCCCTCATATGAAGGCATGCAAAGTGGAGGTGGTTCATTTTCTGATATGCCATTTGTGGGAACTCAAGGACAAGGTGGCTCTTCTAGTATGCCACAAGTTGATCCCCATGCAGCTGGAGGTTCAGGTTCCGCTCAAGCTGATATTTTTGGAGGGATTTTTGGTAATGTTAATCCTTATATTGGTACATTCCCTCCAACTTATTTTGTGTCACAACCTCCATTTGTTCCCCCAACTCAAGGCCAAGAGAAAGATGATGAAGAAGATAATGAGTAGGGACAGTAGGAGAAGCCCCCAGGACTTTTGTTGGTGATGGATGACAAAGGGGGAGAATTTGAAGCGATTAAAGCGTAGCTGGTCTGTCTGTCTGCTGGCTATCTGGCAAAACCGGTGGCACCGGTTTTCCAAAACCGGTGGCGCCGGTTTTGGCTGTTGTATGCAACAGGCCCTGTAATAAATTCTATCTTAGCTCTTTTGGACTTGAGAACAATTGTAATGTGTGCCATGCGTGCTACTATTTGTGTAGGACTTGTTTAAATTTTATTTAGACTCATTTATTTGATTAAATGCTTCGTGTGTCCGGAAGATCTGACTCTGTGTCGAAATTCTGGTTGGGTCCGGAACTTCTGGCCTAGAAGTTCCGGTAGCCTCTGGTTGGGGCCGGATGTTCTGACCCGTGGTGTCGGAAGATCCGGGCCGCATTGTGTGGTGCCTGTCTGTGCTCTCTGGGCATTTCCGGTGGCACCGGTTTTCTGAAACAGGTGGCACCGGTTTTCTGAAACAGGTGGCACCGGTTTTGGCTGGGAAGCAATGGTTTCTTTGTTTTATTGTTGAGTGCTGCATGCATCACGTATTACATATTCACACACATGTTTTGCACCCCACGGATGTTGAGATTTAGGGGGAGCTCCATGTTTTTCTTGAAAACGTGCAAATTGGCATTTTAGGCCAAGTTATTGAATTTCATTCAAAGCATATGTTAAGGGGGAGCTCAAACTAAATCTGAACATTCAAAAGCTTTATTAATATATTTATTGTAAGCTTTAATCGAGTTGTCATCAATCACCAAAAAGGGGGAGATTGAAAGTGCATCTAGGCCTCCTATGTGGGTTTTGGTGAATTGTATGACAAAACGATTAAAGGACTAACATGTTTGTTAAAGATTATGAGCAGGAATTGAATTGTATATTGATGATACACTATTGGTCATTGGTTGAATTCAATGTGGATGGCTCATGTTGACAAGAATAAATAAGTGGTTGCTCCCATTATATATGAATATGAAAGATGGCAAGCTATGGTGCAATAAAGAAAGTGTTGACGCAGAAAATCGGCGGTCGTATCCTCAGCAATCAACACAATAAGACCAGGGAGATCTGCTTCACTCCAGTGCCAGCCTGCACTTTGTTCAGGTTCACAGCGTGCCAGTCAGTTTGACCTTTCAACTGACAAGGAGCATGATCGATATCATATAGCGAACCGGCCATGCCTTTGCAGAATATAATCAGTACAGAATAAGGCCGATACGCTGTTCACCGTCTTAACTGCTTGATCATCATCTCTAATACATCTGCTAGCTTTCCGATCTCTCATAGCTATTGAAGAATCAGATTAATTCACATGGCGTAGATCTAAATCAATCTAGCAACCTCAAACAACCGAATAAGCTGCCTTCAAATAACCAAGATAAATCTAGCTCCGACGTAGGGAATCTAGATCAAACCCGAAAACTCGAAGAACAACCCAATAAATGATTAATCACTGAATAACCAAGAGAAACCCAGCTCCGACGTAGGGAATCTAAACCAATCTTGGCAATCCAAAGATAAATCGGTGGCACCATTGCCTCACGTAATTGCTCGCAGATATAATAAAGACAGCTCTCCCGCAGCTAATCTTGATGCAATCATAATAACAGATCGGCTTTGCCCATTGCAATATGTTCAATAAGCTGTGAGAGCCGATATGTTGTCCCTCATGCCTAATCTCTTGGACAGGAAGCTCGCAATGATAATCATCCTGATAGAACAGTAACAAGATCGTTCCAATATTCACAGCTGTTGAAGAAACAGATTGACTCACATGGCGTAGATCTAAACCAATCTAGCAACTCCAAGCAACAGTATAAGCTGCCTTCTAATAATCAAGAAGGATCTAGCTCCGACGTAGGGAATCTAGATCAAACCCGATATTCAAAGAACAACCAGATTAAGCCTATAAAGGTGAATCGGACCTGGAACGATATTGTCAGCTCAAATCGGACTAAACCAATGCTCATAGCTGTTTGAAGAGTCAGATCAATTCACATGGCGCAGATCTAAATCAATCTAGAAACTCCAAACAACCGCATAAGCTGCCTTCTAATAATCAAGATAAATCTAGCTCCGACGCAGGGAATCTAGATCAAACCCGAAAACTCGAAGAACAGCCCGTCAGTAACAGATCGGCTATTATATTGAATAAGCAAAGTAAAGCCGACATATTACGTTGAACAGCATAAACGAGAAAGGGCGATGCGCCTCAATTCAAAGCTTACGCTAATTCGGTAGTTGAACCATCCAAACGAGAAGAGGGCGATGCGCCTCAGATCAAAGCTTGGATCGATCCGGGTGACGGAACTCGCGGCAGGCTGGAGATCGAAGACTGATGCAGCCCAGCTTGCTGAAGAACTCGTCGATAAGCTACATGGTTCCTAAGGTTTTGGCGTGATGCCAGTTTGTATATTGATCGAGAGATAAAATCTTTTACAATAGCCAGGGGGTGTATATTTATACCCTGATACCCTTCACGCACACAACGTACTAAGAAACAAATATCTAAACAAAAGGAAATAATAAGATACATGGACTCTATTTTCCTTTCCATAGAGACCTTGCTAATAAAGCCCCTTCCGATCTGTCCGATCCGTATGCATGGTTATGGTGACTGGCCTGGACTTCTCACGCGGTGACCTCCCTTTCTTTATTCTAATTATCTTTGCATGCACGTAGTGACCTTTCCCTCATTTAATTAATCCGGCCATCAATCTTTCTTTAATTATCTTGCATGCAGCCTAGAGACTTCTTTCCAATCCGGCCACGGTGTACGTGCACATGTAGCACTCGTCTCCACGTAATCCTTACAGCTTCCGTCTTGATTTTCCTTAGATTATCGGCTTTATTTTAGGGACTCCTCTGGCCATAAAATTACTAAATTTCGGTGTCAACAGAAAGAGACATAATGACATGTGTGATATATTGGTATCTAAATTGATAAAAGCTTGTTTAATATTGATATGGGATATCTTAGATCATGTTGGGTAAAAATATTGTATAAATGCAAGTTTGGTTGAATTGACAAGAGACGTGGTGATATGGCTTATTCTTGGTCTATATGTAAAGAATGACTTGCAAACAAGACATGATGACTTTGATTGAAATAATGCAAGTTTGGTTGAATTGACAAGAGACATGGTGATATGGCTTATTCTTGGTCAATATGTAAAAGAATGACTTGCAAACAAGACATGATGACTTTGATGGAAATAAAAGGTCAAAGTAAAGTGGATATATCGTATATCAAGAAATGGTGTTCATTGTTGATACAAACTAATGTGAAGCTGTATGCGATGCAAGGATGAAGAGATGGAGTTCGGGATAGTGTTTCTAGGTACTAAACAATGTGTGATCAAGTTGCGGACTTGGGTCATGTATCTTTGCTAGGGTGACGAAACTTTCTTTGGATTTCAACTTGATGATTCTTGGTCACATGTGGTGTTCATATTGGCAAGTATCAATCTTTCTAGAATTATGTTGTGAAAAGGTGAATTGGACTAGAAGTGAATTTCATTCAAAGACAAAGATTCAAGTCACTAGCTCAAGGTTGAAGTGTTCAATTCAAAGAGACAAGTTGGATGCAACTCTCAAGCGGATACATTGAAGAAGTATGGCTGCGTTCAAAATGATGAAGCTCAGGTGAATAAATAGCGTTTGTATTTATATTTGATCTTGAGTATAGGTATGCCGTACTATCAAGAGGGATGCATCACAAGTAGTCTTGAAATTGTCTAAGTGCTTAAGGAACCCATGTGAATTGTTGAGAGACACAAAACCCTCACGTACACATTCATAGGTTTTGCCAGGGCAAAACTGGTGGCACCGGTTTTGGGAAACCGGTGACACCGGTTTTGTGTCAGGTTGGTCCAACGGCTAGTTGGTTTGAATCTCGATGACACCGGTTTTAGGAACCGGTGGCACCAGTTTTCACTGGGTTCCTAACAGCTAGTTTTTGAGGAGTGGAGTATTTATACCCCACGACCTCCACTGTGCTTGGCTGCTGTTCCTGAGGTTGCTTTAGTGCTTCCCTGCTCTTCCTTGCTAAGCCAAAGCCATACTAGCTCTCCCCAACCCCTCTTTGTGAGGATTGCTTGACATTGTGAGATCTTTGTGTTGGGTAGTAGAGAGAGCAGCCATTGTGAGAAGTTTGAGAGCGCCAAAAGCACCTTGAGCACTGTTGGACTTCATCAAGCTTGTGTGATTCATTTGTTACTCTTGGAGCTTCGCTCCTAGATGGCTAGGTGTTGCCTGTGAGCTACCAAGGTGTGGTGAGCTGCGAAAAAGTTTGTGCAGGTCGTGCTTCGCCTCCAAAAGGGAAGAAGCAAGCTAGTGGAAGGAGAAGATAGCTTGACCTAGTGTGGTCGCATAAGCTTCCTCAACGGAGAGTAGGATTCACCGTGCCTTGGTGGCTGCTTGGTGCGAGCGGTGAATCCGAAATTCGGGAAAACAAATCTTGTGTCTCCCCGCTGGTTTTAAGCTTTTTTGTGCTTATATTGTTAATTGGTGAAATTGCTCGATATTGTTGTATATGTGCTTTTGAGTGCAGGGACTTGGAGATATAACTTAGAAAGACATTCCAATCATCATCTCCAAGTTTGGTTTGATTCCGAGCTCCATAGCATATTCAATCCAACTTGGGGGTTCACTGCCAGGGCAAAACAGGTGGCACTGCAAAACCGGTTGTACTGGTTTTGGTGGCTGTGTGCTATATCCGCTGCGCTAGGTGTGCAATTCTTTTATTTGGAGATTCTAAAGATCCTTTTAGAAGTTCATTCATTGAATCTCTAAAAGTGGTATTTGGAATATCCAATTGTCGCTAATAAATTTGTTTTAAGTGGCAATAATTTCAGGTCTCGCCTATTCACCCCCTTCTAGGCAACATCAAGGTCCTTTCAGCTTGCTGACAAACTTCACAAGTTTGGACATAATTAACCACTGCTGCTTTCATCTTAGGCCAACCAAAAAGTGCCTTCACCCTCTGATAAGTTGCTTGAATCCTTGAATGTCCACCAAGACCACTGGAGTGCAAAGCTTGAAGAATATGCCTCTGAACCAGAATATTGTTCCCAACCCAGACTCTGCCTTTGTACTTAAGAATTCCATCAATGAGAGTAAAACCTTTGCTGTTTTCAGATGCTATACTTAATTCAGTAATCAACTTCTTGGCTTCAGGATCATCAATATACCCTTCCTTCAGCCTTTCCAACCAAGATGGAGTAGAAGTGAAGATACTATTGATTGTTTCCATATTGGAACATCTGGACAGAGCATCTGCAGCTGCATTGGTCACCCCTTTTTTATACTGAATCTTGAAATTGAGATCCATCAATTTCAACAGTGCTTTCTGCTGTAACTTGGTTGTAACTTTTTGCTCAGTAAGAAATAGGAGACTGCGATGATCAGTTCTGATCAGAAACTCTTGACTCATAAGATAGGATCTCCACTTGTCTACTGCAAGGAGCACAACCATACATTCCTTTTCATAAGTAAAGAGAGCCTTGTTTCTGATTGATATGGGCTTACTGAGATATGAAATTGGATGACCTTCCTGCATCAGAACTGCACCAAAACCTGTGTCACAAGCATCTGTCTCAATGACAAACTGCTTAGAAAAGTCAGGTATTGCCANCGTCCGGCGGTGGGCGTTCGTGCCCCTGGTGCGGCGGCCAGGTGCGGCGGCCCGGCCGCTAGCCCGGGCGGCCATTGGAGCAGGCCTAAGGTATATGTCTATCCCCTCTCTTTTGCTTGTTCTTCGTTTTTGCTGCAAAATTGACATGAATGCTTGTTAGAGGAAATGGTATGGTCTGAGGAATTGTAGAAGGTTAGGTTGTTTGGATGATTGTTGGAAGAACATAGGAATTTTTTATTAGGCCTAAAGGAAAAAAAAAGAACCTAATTTTGCTTGTTAGAGGAAGGCCTAGCATGCAGAGATCTCATTTTGAATCCTCCTGATGTGCCTCCCATGCCTACTGTATTTGGCATAAATAATTTCTGACAAAATAAAGTGTTATTTTGATGTAGATGGATCGTTTAGTGAGGATTGTTCATGGTGGGACTGTTAAGAAGAATGAAGATGACACTGTGGAGTTTCTGAATATGGTAGAGACGGTCTTGGTCTTTCCCAATTTTCCATCATTGGCTGAATTGGTTGATAGAGTGAAGGGGAAGTTGGATTGGCCTGACAGTGTTGTCCGTATGCATATGGAAGGTGTAGTTGATGTTGGCTCATCGAAAGGTCCCCGTACAAAGACGTTTGTACCTTTGAGTTTAGAGGCAGAATGGGATATTTACAGGGATATTGTTATGGCCTCAGAAGTGCACTCTCTCTTTATAGTGGTGTCTAAGGTTCCTTTTGCCAACGGCAATTTCGGGTTCGACCTGAACAAGGCACCTGTTGAGGTTGAAAGCTTTGGTGACCCCGACAGTGTGGCCCCATCACCGGTAGATGACATAAGGGCTGAGCCTAAGTACTCACATGATGAAGGAGTTGATACATATCATGGTGATTTGGGTGATTATGTAGACACGTTTGCTTCATTTGACGGTGATGCCAAAGCATCTAACCGTCTTGATGTGGAGGTAAGCGGGGACGATGACAATTATGAAGAGGACAAAGCTTGTGGCTCGGAGGATGATCGGCCCATTCCTCAGTTGTCTGAACAGGAGAAAAAAATCTTGCAATCTATCTTTCCCGGCCGTGACCCATTGGTTCCCGAGTGTGTAGACCTTGGGCAGAGCCACAGGGCAGTTGCTGATGGGGGTTGCAGTGATGATGACGGTCCAGAGCTGAAGCGGGACAGTATCATACAGAAGGGCATGGTATTTCCAAATATGGATGAGTTGAAGAGTTGGTTGCAGGGATACTCAGTGATGCACCACCGTCCTTTCAAGGTGGTGCATTCGTACCGCAAGAGACGGTATACAGTTAAGTGCGAACAGGAAGGTTGCGCTTGGAGGGTTTGTTGCAGGCTGACCAAGACAGATCAATGGAGGATAACGTCTGTCATTGAGTCTCATACTTGTGGCACAGCAGAGGCAGAAGAGAAACACCTCCAATTGAATTCTAAATTCATTGCGAAGCAGTTGTGCGGTGTGGTGAAGCATAGCCCAAACATCTCAGTTGCTGCACTTCAGCAGATGGTGTTGAAGATGTTCAATTATGAGATCAAGTATGGCAAAGCCTGGAGGGCAAAGCAGCGGGCTCTAAAGCACGTATTTGGAGATTGGGAAGAAGCTTATGAGAGGCTGCCGGTGATGTTGAACGCAATGAAAGCTGCAAATCCTGGCATGCATTTCGAGTATTTGCCAAAGGACAAGGTGAAGATTGCGGGGCGAGAGGTGTTCTCTCGGGCTTTCTGGACATTTGCACAGTGCATTGAAGGCTTCAAGCATTGTAGGCCCGTATTGTCCATTGATGGTACCTTCCTCACGGGTAAATACAAGGGTACAATGTTGATTGCCATTGGAATTGATTCGGAGAATAGGCTCCTCCCTTTGGCCTTTGCCTTGGTAAACAAGGAGGAAACATCTACTTGGTCTTGGTTCCTGGATCGTGTTCGGCGAGTGGTTGTTGGGCCCGGCCGTGATATTTGTGTGATTTCGGACCGGCATGCTGGTATACTTAATGCTGTGCAAGACATCATTCCGGGACATGGACGTGTGCATCATCATTGGTGCACAAGGCACCTAGCGCAAAACCTTATCAAGCATGATGGTATTAAGGACAACTTCGAGTTGTTCGAGGAGGTTTGTAGGCAGACAGAGCCCCGGAAGTTTGAGGAGAAGTTGGCTGCGCTTAGAGAAAAGACTGACGATCGTGGAAGAGAATTCCTTGATGGGTTGATGGTCTCAAAGGAGAAGTGGACCCGAGCATTTGACATAGGTGGTGCTAGGTACGGTTTTATGACAAGCAACATGGCAGAAATATTTAATAGTTTGCTTAAAGGATGTCGTTGCCTTCCTGTGACCGCTATTGCTTCGTTCACGTTCTACAAGTGCAACGCTTGGTTCGTGCGGCGACGCAGCCTTGCTATGTCACTTCGAGACAACCACCGTAAATATCCGGAAAAGGTTGCACGCAGAATTAATAAGGCAAAGGAAATTTCTAAGGAGCAGAAGGCAGTTTGTTTCGACCGTGAGACGCACACATATGAAGTGACGGAGGCTGGTGGAACCAACATGGGAGGTGAGGATCGTGAGGCAAGGAAACACATAGTCGTGCTAAACTCGAACACGTGCACGTGTGGTAGGCCTTCTAGCTTCCACTTGCCATGTTCCCACATGGTGACCGCTTGCAGAGTGCGAAGGCTGGACGTGGAAGCCCCTTCCAGAGTTGGAGTAGAGTTCTCATTGCAATCACTCAGTAACACCTGGGCACCGCAATTTCACCCATTCCGTGATGAGGATGAGTGGCCGGTGTATGAGGGGCCAAAGTATATCGCCGACAAGGGCTTGAGAGTTACATCACGTGGAACTAGAAAAAGGAAGAGGTACAGGATGGACATGGACCAAGTAGTGTCGGGAAGGTCCACGAAAAAGTCAGTTGGTACGCACTTTGTGGAGGACACAGAGCGGTCACTATGCTCAAAATGTCACAAATCAGGGCATAATATACGTCGTTGCCCCTTACGAGCGCAAACGCAGGTAGAATTTTCTTATTTACTATTCATATGTTCAGTAGTGTAATTGAATTTTCTTATTTACTATTCTGTTTGTTGCCGTCCTACTTTTTAGTAAGTAAAATATCATGTACTAACCTTACTTACGTTTCTTGTGCAGGATGGCGGCCAGGTACAGTCTTCTTGACGAGCGGTACGATGCCGCGCACCGGGCTCGGCTGACGGAGCAGGGCGAGGTACTGATTCATTTGATATTGGTTTCAGTACTAACTTTTGATTTGTTGACTTTTATTCGATATTGTGTCAAACTCCGACTTTTACTCCAAAATTTGACTCTTATCCTCTTGTTTCAGGTTCTGCACACGCTCCGGCCGATGACCCACGACGGCGGTATCGTTTTGCGGTACGACGAGCGCTACACACCCCTGCTGCGCCGCGCGGGGACTTGCCACGGTTGCGAGGCTTGTCAGCCGTGGCATACCACCGTTCAACCCTGCCGCTCTCACCGCGCTGATCGACCGCTGGCGACCAGAGACTCACACCTTCCACCTTCCCTGTGGTGAGACGACGATCACCCTTGAGGACGCCGCCATGATCATGGGCCTTCGGATCAGAGGACAGCCGGTGACTGGAGACGTGGTGTCCGCCAGCTGGGGGGACCGAGTCCAGGAGTTCCTTGGTGTGCCTTTGCCGGAGCCACAGCCGGGGGTTAAGCGGCGTTCCAGTGGTGTCCCTTTGAGGTGGCTCCGAGGGCAGTTTGCACAGTGCCCACCCGACGCCGATGAGGCTACTGTCAACTTTTACTGCAGGTAAGTATGTATATTTTTGCTTCGTTTGCACTAAGCAGTTTCTAACTTATTGTTTTCCACTTTGTCATTTTGCTCCGCCACAATATGTATGTTTCTAACTTATTGTTTCGCACTTTGTCATCATTCAGGGCGTGGGTGTTGCACATGTTCGGTTCGTTCCTCTTCCCTGACGGCACTGGGGACTCGGCGTCCTGGATGTACCTGCCGTGCCTTCAGGACTGGGACGACGCCGGCGAGTACAGTTGGGGCTCGGCTGTGCTCGCCTACCTGTACCGGCAGCTCTGCGAGGCTTGCCGCCGTACGAGAGGGACGTACGCCACACAGTCGGGCTGCACGTACCTCCTCCAGGTGTGGATGTGGGAGAGGCTTCCGGTGGGGAGGCCCTACACTATCCGTGACCCGGCGCCCTGGTTTCCACTCAACGACGAGGTCGTTGCCCCCACAGTTGGGCATTTGTACGAGGGAGCAGCGGGTGCCTACGCCCTCACGCGCAGCGCGTACATCCAGTACACGAATGAGCTCGACCTCCTTACCCCGCAACATGTAAGTTTATTCTCGTTTCATGAATTGACAATTGTGTGGAAGTCTGTTCTAGTCAACTGGAGACATGATGAATGAGCACTATGCTTCAGTTATTCTGATTATACCTTAACATGCCAAAATTGCTATATGACAACTGCCAAAAACAATGGCACCGAAGGTACTGAGATGCATAATTATTTATTGAGAGTGAAAATTTTTGTAGCATTTCCAAAATGCATCAGTATATGACCTGTAACCTATTTAGTTCAATCAACATGCATCTTGCATACAGTTTAAGAACACTTTGAGTCATTATGTAAAGCAAGTAGTGCTCTTGTGTGCTTCCTTTGGATGTTGAAGATAGTCAGATTGTATGGATGGGGATTGTTTGGCTGGAATTGTGCTCTGTTCCACACTATTCTTTAGCAAGGATCATGCATGAATGAAGATGCTCTTAGTGTTAGTCTGTTATATCATTCTGTTACTAATGGCAGGTAAGGTGGCAACCATATGTGCATGACGAGGTCGAGGACCTACAGCTGAGCACGATGTGTAAAGCCGATGAGGGCTTGTGGCCCATGAGGTGCCCCCTGATTTGCTTCTATGCAGTGGAGTACCATTTGCCGCACAGGGTTGCCAGGCAGTTCGGTAGGGAGCAACCTTGCCCTCCGCACCCTATCTCCACCAGCTGGGAGCTGCACAAGTGAGTTTTCGAAACACTTAATCTTTTATCGAAACTTGGAGTTCGTCTTACACATGATGTCAATTGGTTCTGCCTTGTAGCATTGACCGTCGGAGGCAGAAGAAGATCACCGACTTCGCCGCTCAGCACCTCACGCATATCGAGAGGTGGTACCTGTACGAGGGCAACGTCGTGCAGTTGCACGGCGTCCACAGCGACGCCGCCTTCGACCGGTACCTGAGGTGGTTCCAAGACCGTGCTCGGCTCCGTCTGAGGCCGGCGTGGACGCAGCAGGACTACGCCGACGTAGCTTCCTCCGATGAGGGCGATAACGAGTACGACCAGCAGACCCGCGAGGGGCACCAGGTGCAGGCTGCTCCAGTCTTCGCTCGTGCGGTACGTTCGAGTAACGAACTCATTTATTGCAGTACACGTTTCTTCAAATCACTGATCCACTCTTTCATTAGGCTGACGAGCTCATGAGGACGGTCAACGAGCAGAATGTTGCTCTGATGACACCGGTTGGCCACGCGGAGGAGAGCAGCATCCTCAGGCGTTGCATTGAGGTACTACACCTACTTGTGCTAACGATCTTATATCTTACATTGGTGCACCTAGATAACATTCCTCTTCTTTGCACGCAGCGTTGCAACACTCGGCTGCGGAAGCTAGCTGCTCGCTTCGGTTGTCGCGCACGAGGCGCGATTGACGTGGCCCCGGGACCGTCTACCGCCTCCAGGTCTGCCTCTAGGAGTTCGCAGGTGTCCCGTGGAGCCACCACAGCTTCTGCGTCCGTGGCTGCGGGTTCTTCTTCCAGAGCACCGACATGGAGCAGCCAGGACGTGCCCGAGGACGAGGAGGAGGAGGAGGAGGAGGAGGACGAGGACGAGGAGCAGGAGGAGGAGGAGGAGCAGGAGGAGGAGTCCCGGGAGGTCGACGAGATTGGCATGTCCCAGCTGGACGATGCACCACCGGCCACGCAGCCCACTCAACCTCGTCGCAGCATCCGCCCCAAGAGACCTCGGGACCCCCTCACACCAGGTACGGATGCGTTGGGCAAGGGCAAGGGCAAGGGCAAGGCGAAGAGGCGGTGACTTGTGGATGTGAGGATTTGTGATTTGTGCACTACCTCTATGTATGGACTTCATATGTGATGTGTGTGGACTTGGTATGTTCATGTGTGTGGATTTGTCGATTTGTGAACTATCTCTATGTTATGGACTTGGATGAACTATCTCTATGTATTTGTGTGTGGATGTGTGGTATGGATGTGTGTTATGTCTGTTTGCTTGCTGGACTTGGATGGATTTGTCGATTTGGTGACTTGGATTGTATGACATGGATCTTCTTCTCTGTGTCCCTCAAGACGCTGATTTTTTACAGCAAACACTGGTAGCACACAGTCTAGTAATAAAAGTAAAAGTACAGATGATTCCCAGAGGAAAACCTGTGAAATCAAGGCACACATATACTTGAAATGGTTAAAAATAGTTTTTATGTTGTTTGATGTCACCAAACCAACCAAAGTACAGTATACTTAGGATATGTTTTTGCTTGCTCAGAATAATTGAATACAATAGGAATTTAGATATTTTTGAGTGGATTATAGCGCGCTCTCTCCCCTGTATCTTTATATTTGAGAATTTCGTCAATGCATAACAGTAGCCACAAACAAATACGTTCTCTTGAAGCAATTAGCTTTAATGCTACTCCTTTCTTCAGTTTGAATTAATGTCATTCACTTTGTGAAATCATCAAGAGTATTAAAAAAGACAAGAAGATGTCCCATTCAACACAGTGGCTGAGCTCATGCTAAAATAGGAAAATGTTTTCTAATCCTGATAATTTCTCAACCACTTCTCATATAAATCCTGAAGATTTTGCTTGGGGACACCGTCATGCATAACATCTGTGACACCCTTTTGGTTTACGTTTATTGTGCATCTACTTCTCATATAAATCCTGAAGATTTTCACATCTGTTTCAGGAAGAGGCCGACCAACCTTAGGGTGATTAGGGTGATGCACACTTGTGAAATTCTAGCACTAGGTAGCTTAAGTGAAGCCATGGAACCTTAGAAAGAGTTAGAAACTCAAAGACATTTGAATTGGACGAGTTTCAATAACTTAGAATAGGTTTTCAGTGTACCACAGACTGTTGCGGTGGTGACCAAGATGGTCACCGCAACAGTCGGTGATGGTAGGGCCATCAGGGCCGGTGAAGGCAGATGCCACCAACTGTTGCGGTGGTGGTACTCAGGTACCACCGCAACAGTCGGTCTTGTGAAGGCCAGATGGGCCCAAGTGACGGCAACCACCACAAGTTGCGGTGCTCGGTCGAGCAACCACCGCAACAGTCGGTCCTGTTGGGCCAGAGACGAGTTCGTCTCTGGTTTGACGGACTGTTGCGGTAGAACGGGGTTTTTGACCCCACCGCAACAGTCGGTCTTGTGAAGGCCAGATGGGCCCAAGTGACGGCAACTACCAGAAGTTGCGGTGCTCGGTCGAGCAACCACCGCAACAGTCGGTCCTGTTGGGCCAGAGACGAGTTCGTCTCTGGTTTGACGGACTGTTGCGGTGGAACGGGGTTTTTGACCCCACCGCAACAGTCGGTCCCGCACCCTGTTGGAGGCTACCGAGCTCGGCGCTAATGCCCTCAGCGCCGAGTACCCCATTCTCAGCGCTAAAGGCTTTAGCGCCGAGCCTCTTATTTTTCTTTTTTTTTATTTTTAACAGCATTGGTGCTCAAAGTCCACATTATACAAAGTCCGTACGAATACAAAGTGCAGAACAAGTATAGATATGGCCAACACAAATACAAAGTGCATAACAACCGAAGACCGTACGAATTAAAAACAAAGTCCACATTAGTTCTGCCATAACAACCTATACAAGTCCATAACATGCAACATCACACGACATACTAAAACCCTCTTCACCAACACACTACTGCCACTACCAAGACCAAACTACTGAGTGCAGCGAGGCCACTTCCCCTTCCTCAATGCATCTGGATTCTGCTCCATTGCTTCCTTCGCACGGCGTGCACGCGCTCTCTTGCGCTCCCTTTCGGCCTTCCTTTCGGCCTCCTCCTCACGATCAATGCGCTCGCACCTTGCGCGAAACTCCTCTTGAAACTTCTTGCGCTTCTCCTCCTCTTCTTTCTCGTGCTGCACCTGCCTCCTCCTTTGCTCCCTCCATTCAAATTGTTTCTCGACCCACCACTTGTCCGTCGCGGACTGCTCCGTGTCAAGCCACTGCGCAAAATCACATAGAGGAGGGGGAGTCTGCCACCCCTCCAAGTCAGAAGTTATGTTAATAAACACAACACAAACAAAGACATGGATTCGTGCACAACCTCGTGTATCTCGTATCCGATAGCCCTCGGTGGGTCATATTCGTAGTTGGCGCACATGAACCACCTCATGCCGTAGCATGAACCTATCAACTGCGACTTCACAAGTTGACACCGATCGCCACAGTAGCACATGGGCACATCCACCCCTTCAGGAATGGTCGTTGACCTCTTCTCAGCCGCCAGCGTTATCTCGTTAGGTCAAGATCCCATGGTCGCTAGGCCTTCAAAAAATGCAAGAAAACAACACTTGGACAAACCCTAACAAATCCTCAAAACCTAACCTAACCACCGATTCAAACAAAACTACTTGGACAAATTGAAAGAGGGGAGCCATATTACCTTGGGGACGGCTTGAATCCAAAGGGAACAACTTCTACACTCGTCTACGAGGCCTATGGATTGCCCCGCCGCCGGAGAGGGAGAGAACAGAGAGCTCAGGGTTGAAAACAATGGGAGGAAGGAGGAGGAAGGGGGCTCGGCGGGTGTTAAGTACCCAGACCTCGGCGCTAGATGCGGCTGCGCCGAGGTATGTGGCTCGACGTTAACGGCCCGAGCGCCGAGCCCCCTGCCACGCAAGCACGAGGCGCCAGCTCGGCGCTGACGTGGCGGTACTCGGCGCTAGAACCCTTAGCGCCGAACCACATACCTCGGCGCTCGTTCCCCTCGCGCCGAGATAGGGGTCCATTTTCAGAAATAGTTTTGCCAGGGGTCTATTTGTAAAAATAGTTTCCATGAAGGGCCATTTTGAAAAATTTTTACGAAGATAGCTTGACCTAGTGTGGTCGCATAAGCTTCCTCAACGGAGAGTAGGATTCACCGTGCCTTGGTGGCTTCTTGGTGCGAGCGGTGAATCCGAAATTCGGGAAAACAAATCTTGTGTCTCCCCGCTGGTTTTAAGCTTCTTTGTGCTTATATTGTTAATTGGTGAAATTGCTCGATATTGTTGTATATGTGCTTTTGAGTGCAGGGACTTGGAGATATAACTTAGAAAGACATTCCAATCATCATCTCCAAGTTTGGTTTGATTCCGAGCTCCATAGCATATTCAATCCAACTTGGGGGTTCACTGCCAGGGCAAAACCGGTGGCACTGCAAAACCGGTTGTACCGGTTTTGGTGGCTGTGTGCTATATCCGCTACGCTAGGTGTGCAATTCTTTTATTTGGAGATTCTAAAGATCCTTTTAGAAGTTCATTCATTGAATCTCTAAAAGTGGTATTTGGAATATCCAATTGTCGCTAATAAATTTGTTTTAAGTGGCAATAATTTTAGGTCTCGCCTATTCACCCCCTTCTAGGCGACATCAAGGTCCTTTCAGCTTGCTGACAAACTTCACAAGTTTGGACATAATTAACCACTGCTGCTTTCATCTTAGGCCAACCAAAAAGTGCCTTCACCCTTTGATAAGTTGCTTGAATCCTTGAATGTCCACCAAGACCACTGGAGTGCAAAGCTTGAAGAATATGCCTCTGAACCAGAATATTGTTCCCAACCCAGACTCTGCCTTTGTACTTAAGAATTCCATCAATGAGAGTAAAACCTTTGCTGTTTTCAGATGCTATACTTAATTCAGTAATCAACTTCTTGGCTTCAGGATCATCAATATACCCTTCCTTCAGCCTTTCCAACCAAGATGGAGTAGAAGTGAAGATACTATTGATTGTTTCCATATTGGAACATCTGGACAGAGCATCTGCAGCTGCATTGGTCACCCCTTTTTTATACTGAATCTTGAAATTGAGATCCATCAATTTCAACAGTGCTTTCTGCTGTAACTTGGTTGTAACTTTTTGCTCAGTAAGAAATAGGAGACTGCGATGATCAGTTCTGATCAGAAACTCTTGACTCATAAGATAGGATCTCCACTTGTCTACTGCAAGGAGCACAACCATACATTCCTTTTCATAAGTAAAGAGAGCCTTGTTTCTGATTGATATGGGCTTACTGAGATATGAAATTGGATGACCTTCCTGCATCAGAACTGCACCAAAACCTGTGTCACAAGCATCTGTCTCAATGACAAACTGCTTAGAAAAGTCAGGTATTGCCAATACAGGAACCTGTACTAAAGCTTTCTTGAGCAGGTCAAAAGCTTCCTGAGTGACTGGAGTCCATTGATATGGTGTGTCTTTTTTCAGAAGCAGTGTCAAAAGTCTGCTCAACATTCCATAATGCTTAATAAATCTTCTGTAATAACCAGTTAATCCCAGAAATCCTCTTAACTGTTTCAAATTTGTAGGCACTGGCCACTGGAGTACAACAGAGATCTTAGATGGTTCAGTAGCTACTCCCTGAGCAGTGATCAGGTGGCCTAGGTACTCCAGTTGTTGTTGAGCAAAAACACACTTGGACTTTTTCACCAGAAACATGTTGCTATCCAAAATGTCAAAGACCTACTGCAGGTGTTTAGCATGCTCTTCAAGAGATGTACTATAGACTAGGATGCCATCCATGAAAACCAACACACTCTTCCTGAGCAAAGGCTCAAATATCTTATTCATGATGCTCTGAAAGGATGCTGGAGCATTTGTGAGGCCAAAAGGCATTACTTTAAATTCATAGAGTCCACTGTGTGTTCTGAAAGCAGTTTTCCATTCATCACCCTCAGCCACTCTTATCTGATGATAACTAGATCTGAAATCCAACTTGGTAAACCAATGAGCACCTGCAAGCTCATCCAGTAACTCATCCACAATTGGCAAGGGGTGTTTATTCTTCACAGTGATAGCATTAAGATGTCTATAATCCACACAGAATCGCCATGTTCCATCTTTCTTTTTCACCAACAAGACTGGGGAAGCAAAAGGGCTAGAGCTATGTTGAATTATCTCTTTCTGCAACATCTCTGTTATCTGCTTCTCAATTTCAGTTTTCTGTTGGGGAGAATACCTGTAAGGCCTAATGTTCACAGGCTGAGCACCAGGAAGTAATGGAATATGATGATCATCTTGTCTTTGTGGTGGTAACTCATGAGGTTCTTGAAAGAGGTGATCATATTGAGTAAGCAACTTTTGGATGTCTTCAGGAACTACTGAAGTAGCAGAGGGGTCAGTAGATTCAGGATGATCAACAGAAGTCAACACAGCTTCAGTGTCAATTACTCTTCTCAACTCCACACAATGTGTTATTGCTTTCCTTCTCATGAGCCCTTTCAACTTGCCTGTACTGATACCTTTGCAGGTTGTAGTATCCTCTCTGATTCCTTGAATGAGCAGTCTTCTGCCAGCAAGAGGGAATTTTATCAGTTTTTTCTTCCAATGAGTCCAAGTAGGACTATGGTCTTCCAACCAATCAGCCCCAATGATCATGTCGAAACACTTCAGTGGCAGGACTCTCACATCATAAGAGAGTGTATGGTTTTGGATGCTCCATTGAAAACCAGGAACCATTTTGTCAGAAACCATCAAACTTCCATCAGCAGTGGAGTATTTCATTTCTTCACATTGTTGCAACTGAGTTTGCAACCTAGAGGCCACTGCTTCACTGATAAAAGTGCCCACACTGCCAGAATCCAACAAGATTAACAGCTCCTGATCACCCACAAAGCCTCTGATCCTCATAGTTTTCCGTTTCTTCACTGGTTGACTGGGTGGATCATTCTGAACAGCTAGAATTGTATCCTCTGAAGCTAATTCCTCCCCCTCGTCCTCATCATCATCATGTTCTGTTTCCAACTGAAACATTTCCATCAACTCCTAAAGCACATGAATAGGGACTTGGGCAGGACATTTATGAGCTCTACCATTCCACTTTTCACCACAGGTGTAGCATAGAACATTTGCCTTGCGATGGGCCAATAGAGTAGACCACTTAGCATCAACTGCTGCTTTGTCCTGCTTCTTAACATCTTTAGTCTTGAAAGGAGGTGATGAGGACATCACTCCTTCGGATGCACACAATACTCCTCCACTGGACATTCAAGGTCCAATCACACGAGCTCGTACGCGACAATTGAATTTAGAGGTGAGCTCGTTCGTAAGCACTTCATTTTATGATTTTGAGAACAGATGGCTACCTAATGATTATATTGTGATTAGGAACCAAGGAGAGGACCAGGAGATGCATGGAGAAGGGCTTGGAGGCGTGGAGGACCAGCGAGGGAGTGCAAGTCAAGGTCGAGGCCCAATTCAAGTCGACTTCGAGTCCACCTCGGAGTCCAGGAGCAGTCTGCATTAGATTGGACGCCCAGGCCACATACGGAGTCTGATTTCGATGATCCACATATGGATGGAAAGATAATTTCATAGAGTTTCCAATGGAACCAGTCCCACATCCAAATGATGCTTGAGTCAACGGGAATCATCAAAATAGGATGATGTCCAGAATCTGCACCGGAGCTGCGTTGCTGTATTTTGGCCTTTGGGCCGTGTATCGTCGTTGAGCCCATTAGGGGCGCGTCCCGGGGGTTGACCACGAGCCTAACCCCTATAACTTAGTCGCCGCCACCCATGTTAGGGTTTGGGTTTTGCTTTAGTTCAATCTATCTTCGAACAGTCGCCGTTGATCGGTTTGTGAAGCCCCAACTCGTGTGCTTAATCATTCATCAGCAGTTTGTCACCATAATTTAAGAGCTGCGTTTTTTCGAGTTCTTGTTTGTGTTCTTTGTTTCGCAGGCAGGGATTAGCCTTCTTGGTGAGATCAACTGGATCGTGAAATGGTTGATAACCAGAGGAGTTGTGGTGCTAAGATTGCAGGGATTCGGGTCTTTGAATCTGAAGCCGGATTGGTGTGTCGTGCTCCACTCAAACGAGAGTTATCTTCGCCTGACGGAAGATTGGAAACCCTAGTCCCCATCAAGTGGTATTCAGAGACAGGTTTTTCATCAGGCTTGTATCCCCTTTGTCGAGTGTTTCGCCTTCGTCCCATAGTCCAGTGCCATACTTTATTTACCCCCATCCTAGAACCTTCCGCGCCATAGCCTTTGCATATTTCAGTTTCAGAGTCCATCGTGTTGAGTTTGTGTCCTGGTCGAGGTCTTGTTGCTAGTTAGGTTGTGTTCAAGTCCAGTTCGTGTGTCTTCCCTCCGCCATCCACCAAACCCTAGCCGTCGCCGCCATTTTTACACTCATTGTTCCCGTTTTGTCCTCTAGTTTTGGAGTCCTCACTTCACAAGGCCATAACTCCCACATACGAGCTCCGATTGGGGCAATCTTTATATGTATTTTGATTAGGAGAAAATTTCTCATCGCCCCGTCCCCGCCTTTGGCGGGCTTGCCATTCTCAGATTTGCGAAAATCGGCCTGGAAGTTCTTCTTTCCGAGGCCCGAACGTTTTTCTGAATTTTAGGCATACATTCTGAAAATTCTACAGGCCACGTTTTTCATCTGTTTAAGCTCATTTTTTGTGTGGTTCCTTCCTTTGTGCTCCTGAGTAAGAAAAAATATCAAAAAAATAAAAACAAAAAGAAAAATTTCCCAATAAAACAACAACAGCCCAAAAAAAAGAAAAAAAGAGAAGGGTAAAATTGGAACAACATCTTAGGAGCACATAGCGAAGGGCCATTGAGCTATGTTAGCATGTGCTGTCTTGTATACATTGTGTTCAGTTGCTGTCCTATTGCTCTTATTATCCGTCACATTTGTTCATCACATTGTACATCACACTATTGGTATTTGGCACAATTAGACCAGCAACGGAACAAGAACTTGGGACTATAATTCAGCATTACTTTCTGTTACTGACTTGTGTACCACAGAAACATTGTGATTCCTTTTGTGCCTTCCATGCTCCACATATACTTCAGATCAGTACAGCAAAGGACCCTTGCAATCTCGGTACCACTTCCTCACAGGTATCACGAACCAGCCGCCGGTTGTACCATCCACTGCTTGCATTGGTAAGAACTTGGTAAGACGTGTGTGAGGGTGTGATTCCACCAGCCAACCTATATAGTTCATAGGGTTTTTGTTGATCACTAACCACCATGCCAGACGACGTGCCTGTTTTGTCTAGTCAATTGCAGGAGCTGAAGGACGAGCTGAAGGACCTTTTCCTTAAGGAGATGAGCAAGCTAACGAATGAAGTCAAAGACGCCAATCATACGATTGAGGGTGTGGAAAAGCGAGTATCCACGCTAGCCGACAGGGTTGAACAGATTGAGATCAAACCTTCCCAGACCGACGACGCCAAGGATGAGCCAGACGATGATGATGAGATAGATGAGGATGTTGTTCTCGGTCCGGATGGTCAGCCCGACCACTTTGCGACAGCGAGAAACGTGCACGTAGAATACTTGCACGCAATAAAATAGGTATGGGAGGCCCTAGAACTTGGTACAACCAAGGTAATGATGATCCTTATGCAAAAATTAAGTTTACTATACCTTTTTTCATGGGAGATATGATGCTGAGGAATACCTTGATTGGGAGATGACTGTAGAACAAAAATTTGCTTCACACTTTGTTCCTGATCACCATAAAGTTAGACAAGTCACTAGTGAATTTAAAGATTTTGCAATAATCTGGTGGCAAGAGTGTGCGACTTTAAACATGCAACCTGATACTTGGGATGGGCTTAAACTTGCAATGCGTGATCGATTTGTTCCGGCATCTTATAAACGTGATTTACGTAAGAAATTGCAACGTTTAGAGCAGGACAATATGTCTGTTCAAGAGTATTATGCAGAGCTGCAAAAGGGTATGCTTCGTTGTGGGGTAGTAGAGGAATCCTGAGGATAAAGTGTGTCGCTTTTATGGTGGTTTGAGACATGAAATTCAGGATATCGTTGACTATAAAGATTTTACTACTACCAACCAGTTGTTCCAGCTTGCTATGCTTGCAGAAAAAGAATTGCAGGGACGACAACAACAACAGCAGCCACGGAGTAGGAGCACCTACAACAGCTCCTTCATGCCCAAGTCCTTCACGCCTAAACCATCGGGTGCTTCCCCCTCGGCGTCGCCAGCTACTACACGTTCCGCACCACCATCGACTTAGGCCTCCGATGGTAAGACTCGTTTGCAGGATCAGACCAAGACTACACCGTCGGTGTCGATGCCTTCTCCAGCCCGCTCTTCTTCTATACAGTGCCATCACTGTCAGGGACTTGGTCATGTAGCAAAGGAATGTCCAAGCAAACGGGCATACATTGTTACGGATGATGGTTACATTAGCACTTCAGATGTGGAGGACAATATTGATGATGAACCCGCTTCTAAAGATGGTTTTTCCTTGAGCTCGGGTGATGCGGGCGACAAGCGGATTTGCATTGTCCACCGAGTACTCAGTACACAGATGGAGCAAGCCGAGAAGATGCAGTGCCACAATTTGTTCCAAATTTTATTTGTAATTAAAGATCGGCGTGCTCGGGTCATCATTGATGGAGACAGCTGCAACAACTTGGTAAGTTCCGATTTGGTGAAGAAGCTAGGCTTGGCCACACATCCTCATAAACATCCGTACTATGTTTAGTGGCTCAACGACTCGGGTAAGGTTAAGGTAACCTAGACAGCCCGAGTGCATTTTTCCCTTGGTCCATATTCTGATTATGCAGATTGTGATGTGGTGCCTATGGAGGCTTGTTCTCTCTTGTTTGGGTCGACCATGCGAGTTTGATAATGATGCTACTCGCCATGGTAGGAGTAATACGTACACTCTTATGTATAAGGGCCAACAAATTACTTTGCAACCCATGACCCCTGCTGAAATTGTCCAAGCTGATAAGGAAAGACTTGCTACACTAGATGATGATGCTAAAAATGAAAAACAGCAGGAAATTAAATTAAAGAATCATGTCATGCTTGCAACTAAATCTGACCTTCATGCTATTGATGCCTCTACTGTGTGCTATGCTTTGATATGTACCGATGCTTTATTCTCCATTGATGATATAGCTAGCACTTTGCTCCTACTATCACTAACATTTTGCAGGAGTACAAGGATGTGTTTCCGCATGAGCTGCCACCGGGGCTGCCACCGTTGAGAGGTATTGAGCATCAAAGTGATTTGATTTCGGGAGCATCTTTGCCCAACCGAGCAGCTTATAGGGCCAACCCCGAGGAGACGAAAGAAATTCAGTGCCAAGTCCAAGAGCTTCTGGACCGCGGGTATGTTCGTGAGAGCCTTAGTCCTTGTTCTGTACCTGTGATATTGGTTCCAAAAAAATGGGTCGATGCGCATGTGTGTTGATTGTAGAGCCATTAACAACATAACTATTCGATACCGTCACCCTATACCTAGGTTGGATGATATGCTTGATGAGTTAAGTGGCGCCATAATTTTTACAAAGATTGATTTGCGTAGTGGCTACCACCAAATTAGAATGAAATTGGGAGATGAATGGAAAACAGCCTTTAAGACAAAATTTGGTCTATATGAGTGGTTAGTCATGCCTTTCGGGTTAACTAATGCGCCTAGCACTTTTATGCGATTGATGAATGATGTCTTACGTGCTTTCATTGGGAAATATGTGGTGGTTTACTTTGATGATATCTTTGATATATAGCAAGTCACATGAGGAACATCTTGATCATTTACGTGTTGTTTTTGACGCTTTTAGAGCGGCACGCTTGTATGCTAACCTTGAGAAGTGTATCTTTTGCACCGATCGAGTTGCTTTTCTTGGCTATGTTGTGACTCCGCAGGGAATTGAAGTGGATGGAGCAAAAATCGAGGCCATTAGGAGCTGGCCTATCCCTGAGACTATTACACAGGTTCAGAGTTTTCTTGGTCTTGCAGGGTTTTATCGGCGTTTTGTGAAAGATTTCAGCATCATTGCTGCCCCTTTACATGAGTTGACGAAGAAGGGTATTTCATTCCATTGGGGTCCAGCACAAGAACAAGCTTTTGAGGCTTTGAAGGCAAGGCTTACGTCGGCACCTTTGCTGCAACTTCCTGATTTTGGTAAGACTTTTGAGCTAGAATGTGATGCTAGTGGAGTTGGCATTGATGGCTTACTGATGCAAGGAGGTAAACCTATTGCTTATTTTAGCAAGAAATTGAATGGGCTTACTTTGAATTATTCCACGTACGATAAAGAATTTTATGCTCTTGTTCGTTCACTAGAGACGTGGCAACATTATTTATGGCCTAAGGAATTCATTATTCATTCTGATCATGAATCGCTTAAATACCTCCGCATGCAAAATAAACTAAACCGTAGACATGCTAAGTGGGTTGAATTTATTGAATCTTTTCCCTACATCATTAAACATAAGAAAGGGAAAGATAATATTATTGCGGATGCTTTGTCTCGTCGTTATACCATGTTGTCTCAACTTGATTGTCGAATTTTTGGACTATGCTGATTTTAAAGATGTGCTTTTGAATTGCAATGAGGGTCGTGCTTGGAATAAATATGTGCTGAATGACGTGTATTTGTTTAGAGCTAACCGCCTATGCATTCCAGTTGGATCCGTTCGTCTTCTCTTATTGCAGGAAGCACATAGTGGAGGTTTGATGGGGCATTTTGGTGCCAAAAAGACGGTGGATGTGTTGGCCAACCATTTCTTTTGGCCAAAGATGAGACACGATGTTGAGAGATTTGTGAGCCGCTGCACTACATGTCAAAAGGCTAAGTCACGCTTGAATCCACAGGTTTATATATGCCTCTTCCTGTTCCTTCAATTCCTTGGGCAGATATTTCTATAGATTTTGTTTTAGGATTGCCTAGGACTAAGAGGGGGAGGGATAGCATTTTTGTTGTGGTGGATCAGTTTTCTAAGATGGCACACTTTATACCATGTCATAAATGTGATGACGCTGTTCATATTACTGACCTCTTTTTCAATGAGATTGTTCGCTTGCATGGTATGCCTTCTACTATTGTTTCAGATCGGGATGCAAAGTTTTTGAGTCATTTTTGGCGATCTCTTTGGAATAAATTGGGCACAAAATTGTTGTTTTCTACAACATGTCATCCACAAACAGATGGGCAAACGGAGGTTGTCAACCGCACTTTGGGCACCATGTTGCGTGCTATTTTGAAGAAAAATCTAAAGACGTGGAAAGAATGTTTGGCCCATGTGGAGTTTGCATATAATCGGGCAACACATTCTACCACCAAGGTGAGTCCGTTTCAGGTAGTGTATGGATTCAATCCCCGTGCTCCTATTGATATTTTGCCTTTACCCACTACTGAGATAACTCACAATGATGCTAAAGAGCGTGCTGATTTTATTTTAAAAATGCATGAGACAACTAAGCACAACATTGAAAAAATGAATGAACAATATAGGATTGCTGGTAGTAAAGGTAGACAAGAGCTTAAGGTTGAACCGGGTGATTTAGTTTGGTTACACTTGCAAAAAGATAGATTTTCAGATCTTAGAAAGTCTAAGTTGATGCCTCGAGCTGATGGTCCTTTTCGAATTCTTGAGAAAATTAATGATAATGCATATAGGCTTGAGCTGCCTCCGGAGTTTGGGGTTAGTCCCACCTTTAACATTGCAGATTTGAGACCATACATGGGTGATGAAGATGAGCTTGAGTCGAGGATGACTCCACTTCAAAAAGGGGAGGATGATGAGGACATCACTCTTTCGGATGCACACAATACTCCTCCGCTGGACATTCAAGGTCCAATCACACGAGCTCGTGCGCGACAATTGAATTTAGAGGTGAGCTCATTCCTAAGCACTTCATTTTATGATTTTAAGAATAGATGGCTACCTAATGATTATATTGTGATTAGGAACCAAGGAGAGGACCAGGAGATGCATGGAGAAGGGCTTGGAGGCGTGGAGGACCAGCGAGGGAGTACAAGTCAAGGTGGAGGCCCAATTCAAGTCAACTTCGAGTCCACCTCGGAGTC
Organism: Alloteropsis semialata; assembly: GCA_004135705.1. Classification (NCBI taxonomy): domain Eukaryota; kingdom Viridiplantae; phylum Streptophyta; class Magnoliopsida; order Poales; family Poaceae; genus Alloteropsis; species Alloteropsis semialata. The sequence continues at coordinate 6,220,660 of CM014272.1, forward strand.
CAGGAGCAGTCTGCTTTAGATTGGCCGTGTTCGGATGGAATGAATCAAAAAATTGTCCCAAGGAATCTTACATGCATGGAGTACTAAATGAAGTCTATTTACAAACCTTTTCACAGATGAGTGCAACTTTGCGCGACGAATCTAATGAGCCTAATTAATCCATGATTTGCTACAGTAATGCTATAGTAATCATCCTCTAATCATGCGGTCAAAGGCCTCGTTAGATTCGTCTCGCGAATTTGTCAGGGGGTTGTGGAGGTAGTTTTGTAAACTGACTTTATTTAATACCCCTAATTAGTGGTCAAAGTAGGGTGCAAAAATTTGGCCCCCAATCTGAACACGGCCATTGGACACCCAGGCCACATACGGAGTCCGATTTCGATGATCCACATATGGATGAAAAGATAATTTCATAGAGTTTCTAATGGAACCAGTCTCACATCCAAATGATGCCTGAGTCAACAGGAATCATCAAAACAAGATGACGTCCAGAATCCGCGCCGGCGCTGCGTCGCTGTATTTTGGCCTTTGGGCCGTGTATCGTCGTTGAGCCCATTAGGGGCACGTCCCGGGGGTTGACCACGAGCCTAACCCCTATAACTCAGTCACCGCCACTTACGTTAGGGTTTGGGTTTTGCTTTAGTTCAATCTGTCTTCGAACAGTCGCCGTTGATCGGTTTGTGAAACCCCAACTCGTGTGCTTAATCATTCATCAGCAGTTTATCACCATAATTTGAGAGCTGCGTTCTTTTGAGTTCTTGCTTGTGTTCTTCATTTCGTAGGCAGGGATTAGCCTTCTTGGCAAGGTCAACCGGATCGTGACACGGTTGATAACCAGAGGAGTTGTGGTGCTAAGATTGCAGGGATTCGAGTCTTTGGATCTGAAGCCGGATCGGTGTGTCGCGCTCCACCCAAACGAGAGTTATCTTCGCCTGACGAAAGATTGGGAACCCTATCCCCATCAGGAGGCTTAGCCTTGTCAGTAACAGAATGTTTGTTACTAAACTTGCTAAACTCCTTATTCTCATTCCTGGATTGAAGAGATTTCCTGTGGCCAATCAGCTCTTCCTCCTGCAATAGAGCCAAGGCACTCGCAGTATCGAGGTTTTTGGGACGATGTAAAGCAATGGGTTCTCTGATTTCCTCTTTGAGACCCTCCAAAAAATGAGTAACAAAATACACATCATCATAAGAATCATTGTAAAGCAAAATGCTATGAGCCAATTGTTCGAACTGCGAAAGATAGTCAACCACAGAACCAGACTGACGAAGATTGTCAAGCCTTCTAAGATGCAACTGATACTGATTCTTATCAAAACGCTCACGCACTGCCTTATGCAACTCCTCCCAACTACTGACACGCCCACGGAGTTCAACCGTCTGCAATCAAGATGCAGCAATTCCCTCAAAACCAAGGCGGCAAACTTCGGTTTCAAGGGTTCACTCACACAGAAAACCTCAAAGTAGAGCTCGCATCTCTCCTTCCACAATCTAGGGTTCTCACCATCAAACTTGGGGGAATCTAATTTGGGTCTGCGGCTACGGCGAGGCTGTGTGTCAGAGATGAAATCATGCAGTTGTGGGGAGGTGTGGTGAGACATACCCGTGACCGGGCGTGGCGGATGAGATCCAAGGATCCCCCCGCCGTCATCTCGGTGGTCGTTGAACTGACGGTGCCCATTGGGCCACTCCAAAGCCGACGCAGATGGGCGCGCCGCTTGTCCAGGAGCAAGGTTGAGGTCGAAGGGGTTCACGAATGGCGGAACCCCTGGTGGCAAAGTTTGGCGCGGAGGTGGTGGCGGAGGTGGAGGCGGGGGTGGTGTCGTCTCGAGGCAGTGGAGCCGCGCCGCCGCATCATCCACCTTCGTCAGCAACGACTCCATGAACTTGTCGGCTGACGAACGCCAGGACTCCAATCCGGTGACCTTGTAGAGGATCTTCTGCATGACGGCGTCGAATCCATCGAACTTCTTCGAAAGTTCTTCCATGGAGTTCGCCATTTGGGTTTGAAATTTTGGAGGCTTTCGCGCAGGCACCAGGATGAAGACCAATGTCCGGGAGAAAAAATTTCTGAAGGCTGGAGGGGGTAAAGGCTCTGATACCAATTGTTATGATCTCTCAAAGAACTGGAGCAAAATCAGGGTCAGGAGAGGGATAATTGGGTAAAGGGGAAGAAGAACTCCACGGTGTCGAGAGGTTGAAGAAAGAGTTCGGGAGGGAGACGTTTCTGTTATTTCTCATAGGTTCTGATACAAGGGTTGATTCGGTTTATATGTACCGATCAGAGCCCGACTCGTATCAAGCACGACTCAGTAATAGCAAAGACATGTTTTAAGCCCACTACGGCCCAGCCATTACACATCAGCCACTACTTCCTCTTAGTCGCTGCTCCATTCGAATTAGCCGCTTAGCGCCCTTGCGAGTCGTGACAATGGGCTGGTGGTGCATAGGGTGGGCACAACCAGATTGAGTGGCACATCCAGGAGAAGAGGAAAAAGAAGAACGAGATAAGTAGAGGTGGAGGGAGAGGTAGCACACGAGCGGCGGCGGCGGCGGCGTAGCACTAGGAGTAGCCAAGTAGCGATGGGGAGGAACAGAAGAGATCAGGAGAGGGAGTAAGAGGCATCGACCAAGAGCTCGGCGAATTGCATCTCTAAGACTATCTCCGACAATGAGACCCAAAATACAAGACTCATTTCATATTTGCATAGCGCTACAGCCAAAGAGTTCCATACCCATTTTTTGTCTTCTCCAACAATAAGACCCAAAAAAGAATCCTCTCTGCGAATGAGTCTTCAGGAGAAATGATACTCAGATTTAGGTTATATCTCTCCTGAAAACCTATTTTGGGTTTTGGTATAGGCACTCTGTTGGAGGCTGAAACAGTATCATTGGAGACCCATTTTGAGTTTGGGTCTCCTTTTGAGTCTCCTGTTGGAGACAACCTAAGGCAGATGAGGCGTCGCAGTCACGTCACGCACACATCCACCAGGGGACATCGTCGGTTAGCCGCGCCACCACAACGCGCGCCGCCGCCATACAAACCATGTGCTCGGACCCCGCACACTGCTCCCTGGCCTCCCCACGCCACCGCCGAACACACTGCTGCACCGAGGCCGCCTCGACCGTCGCCGGCGCTTGTCCCCCGCCGCTCAGCCCCATCCGCCACGCCCTTCACCCCTTTCAGAGACATGGCCGCTGCCTCCGAGGCCACTAGGGTTTGGGGAGGCATCGGGGCTCGGCGGCGAACTGCAGTACAGACGAGATGGCGGTGGGGGGTTTTGGCTGCGCCGGGGAGACGGGGGCGGAGCGACGGAGGCAGCCGAGAGCGAGAGTTTTGGTCGTGAGCGGCGCGTGGTGGCTGGCCGTTGGGCGGATGGCGCGGCGGCGGAGCCGATGAGATCGATGCTTGGGGACAACAAACTGTCCTGCCGAGAGCTCGGGGCCGTTCCCAGTGCCGAAGAGGCTGGCGACCGCTTGCTCGCCGCTCCCCGCCGCGAGGCCCGTGGCTCGCGGAGTTCACGCAGCCTCCCTGCGGTGGAGCTCAAGGCCCGCAGGGTGGGGTCCAGAACCGGCGGCACTGGCGAGCCGGGAGAGGCTGCGGCGAGGGTGAGGGGGCAGCAGCAGCGGCGCGGGAGAGGGAGGGGCGGCGGCGGCGGCGCGGGAGAGGGAGGGCGGGGAGGAGAGAGCGAAGGAGAGGTGAGTTAGACGGTAGGGTTTGGCGTGCGGGGGGTTCTCTGCAAAAAAAAGAGACGAGTTGAAGTGCGGGTTGATTTTTGTAAAATAAGAGAGGGGTTTTGTAAAATTACCATGGACGTGGAGGGATTGGAGCCGTGTGTTCGCGATCGGATGGCGCACGAAATCCGGGTGACGTAGCACAGCCGGGCAGGCGCAACCTTGCGCCTATTTCATTGGTTGGATTTGTAAGATCTTGACACACAACCTTTTTTTTTTCTTGCCAATTAATGGAATAGCGCTATGGTATCTTATTTTTATAACCTCTAGTCCACATGTTTGATCAATGCATGTGCTTCTGGTTGGATACGATTCGCAATCATCTTTTCATTCGTCGTCTGATATAAAAAAAAACTTGATTAAATATACTACAATGACATTCTATGGAACTAGTTTAAGAGTAGAGACGATATAAAATAAGTGCTACACTTTCAATTGCAAAAGGCCAGAGAGATTTGCTTTTGAGACATTTCACCTCGTACCTACTACCTTACTCCTGTACTTCAACGTGTCCCCGCACCACGTATTCGGATACATCGGTACATTCTATAACTTTATACTTCTTGAGAAAACTATCGTATCTGTGTATTCGTATCAGCTAGATACTGATACACGTATCTGTATACGTGTTAGTGATACACGTATCTCTAACTGCCGCGTCGCTCCACGCAGCTCGAGTCCAGTCCCGTCGACGTCGTAATCGTGATCCCAACTTTGTCCCCGTTCACCGACCAAACAATCCAGCGCCTTCGTGCACGCGCCTCCCGCACCTCTCCCGGCGCTTTGCCCGCCCCAGCAGCCCCCAACCCCTCAACCCCAACCGGCGGCCGCCGCAATCCGGACCCCTCCTCGCCGTCCCAAATCCCGCCGACTCAGCGCTCGCAACACCCACCCGCTCCTCCGCCACCATGGAGCCCTAGGGCCCTCGGCCCTCGATGGTCCTCGCGGAGTCCCTGCGCGCGCGGCTGCTGGCCGCGCTGCGCCCGTGGCTGGCGGCGGACCCAGCGGAGCTGCGGGTGGAGCCGGGCCTCCTCGCCCGCTCCCGCGCCGTCGCGCGCGGGGTCCAGCTCNCGCGGGCGCCGGGGAGCCCGCGCCCTGGCCGGCCACGTTCGACCGCGCGGCCGCCGCCGAGGTCGAGCTCGCCGCCTCGCCATGGGCGGCCCCCGCGATCGACGCCGTCGTGCGCGGCCTGGACGTCGCGCTCACACTCAGGTACCGCCCGCCCCGGCGACTCCTGCAACTCGACGCTCGTACTCATGGAACAGTAGCTGCGCCACTATTGTGGTGACTGCTGAACCATTGTGGCATTGGTTGTCATGGAGTGTTACGTATCGAGTTACTGTGAAAATTGATGGCTTAGATAGTACTCCTAGGTGACACGTTATTCGTGTTGATTTTTGAAGGGAGCCTGCGCCGAAGAAGCAACGGCCAGACTACAAGGAATGGGTTTCCAAGGAGAAGAAGAGACTGCTTGCATCATTGGATCCCCAGGTAGGGCAGTTCCAGCACTTCTTATTCATGTTTTTCACCCAAGATGCTTGCCATGACACACATTGACCCGTCTAGTTATATTATATTGATAAGCTTACTTACATGCTGATCAAAAGCTGCCTACTGTCGAACCACTTGCCAGGGCGAAATGTTGCACGAGATGATTGAAGGTGTGGTTAACTCTCTGGAAGATAAGTTTGCTTCAGTGTTTGCCAGCGTGCTTCTGAGCTGTGGCCAGGTGCGGTTTGACGATGTCACGATACAAGTTCGATACCTTGATGACTCCCACGTTTTCGTGTTGAGGACTACTGACTTACGGTTTGGCCCCGAGCCTGTTTTCCGCAGCTCACTGTTCAGAGGACTAGTTGGCTCGTTTATGTCATCCAGAAAGAAGAATAGCCTGCTCGTTCAGTGTTTGGAGTTTGAGTTCCTGATGAAGGAGAACGATTCGGTAGATTGTTCTGCATCTTTCACTGGCATATCTGCCTTGGTTAGATTGGATAATCTGCAGCTTGCTGGTTTTGGCATTCATGTTCCCAAAGTATGCTGGAAGATTTCACCAAAGTTTGCTCCTTTGTTGATGGTCATTTTGGATATTACAAGCCAAAAGGAAGAGTTTGGGGTCAGGAATGGCAGAGAGCTTTGGAAAGTCGCTGCACAAAAGCTTGACAGCTCAGTAGTCCGTCGGAGATTTTCTTTAAGCAAGTCTATAAGCTGTGCTACTTTCTGGAGGCAATATGTTCATGCTTATGTACTGTTGCTAACATTAGTAGGGTATCCTTTGGATAAGATTGTAGCAAGGAACTGTGGTAGGGGATCGAGGAGCAGGAAACTCTGGAGTACTGTTAAGGATCAATGGGAAACTGTTATTGATTTGGAGGAGAAAATCCCTGTAGAAGCTATTGCAAGAGCGCGGTGTGCTGCACGTTCAAAACTAACTGTGTCACAGCAACCAAGCAAGCAAGAGTCATCAAAAGCACTTTTGGTTTCTTCCTTGCTGAAAATCCTCACACCTTTTTTATATTTATGGAGGTTTCTTGTGTTCATATGGAGGTCAATGTTGGCAACTTTGGGCCCTGGAAACAAAGCATCATATGCATATATTTTTCCTGGTTCTACTCATGATGCAGACATGGAGCTTCAGCTCAGTGTACACCTTGGGGAACTCTCTGTAACCTTGTTACCTGTTGCTGATCGCCTCACTGATACAAAAAGATCAGACAAAAGAAACAAGACTTATCAGATTGATTTACCTTCAGCACATCTTGTAATGAAGTCTTCATGCTTGCTTTACTCAGCTGGTTGCACCACACAATCATTGTTTTTAGTTGTTGGGGAACTCAAGGCATGCCTTTCTGGTGTCCCAAAGTCGCTACAAGCAGACAATGGCAACAGTCCCAGGAGGAGTTCATCATTTGGAGCAGCAGAGTTCACCGAAGACACTGACTCTAGGACAATCCTGTGTAGTGACTCAGCTAGTATGAAGCCGTTCTCCCAACATCAACCTGATGGATCTTTTTACTACAATGGGGATTTGTCTGCTGCCCTTATAAAGTGTAATATGGATGAGTTATGGTCAAATTGGATGAGACTTAGCAACTTATACAATGAATCTGGTGTGGTTCATCATGAAAAACCTTCAGTTATTTTTGAATTCAAATCTGTTCTCATTGATCCGTACAAAAGTATAAGTGGTCTTCAGCAAATTAGATTCACAGTTGGGAGACAAAACCTTGATTTTGATTATTTATGTGCCTCATCAACTTATCTGCTGTACAGACAGCTCATGCACCACAAACAGCCAAAAGAAACTGAAAGATCAGCAGACCTTTCGAACAGGGGTGGTACCTATGTAGCACCTACAAGTGTTCTTGTTGACAAACTGAGATCCATTAATCATAGAATGAGGACTGGAATGTTGGATGCGATTCCAGAAAATGCTCTTCAAATTGTAGCCCTGGTTGCTGGTCCAAGTATACGGTTATTCTTTGATAAATATAATATATCGCAAAATAGCAAAGATGTAAACAAACCCTTGCCTTCTCAGATGAATAGCAAGTCCTGTATAGTTTTCAGTCTGGAATATGTGGAGTGTGCTCTCTGGCCAACATCTCTATCTTCTCCAACTCATCTGAGGGCTAATTCACGTACCAAAGAATCTCGCAGCGCATTTGCTACTATGAAGGAGCCCCAAGGACATCATCTGCCACGGATAGAAAATAGTTCAAGGAATGTTTATCCTGGGTATGTTCTGCTGGATGCTTGCTTCATCTTTGCTGGCTTAACTCTTCTGATAGATAATCCAGAGATAAATCAGCAGTCTCACATTTTTGGACCGATGTCAGCCAATTTCCAGATTTCTTCAAACAGGTAGCATTGTTGACCTAGCATTTTCGCAATTTGTAATTTTAAATTAAAACTGTTCATTCTACCAACTGTCATCTATTGTGGCTTCAGTTTGCATGATTCAAGTGCATTTTGTTAAAAGGTTTTTTAAGTTATCAATTGTTTTATTTCACCTTTCAGGAAGTATATATATTCCTTCTTTGGGGTTAGAAACATTATCTCAACTAACTTAGGAGGAAGAATCGTTGGCTGCATAGCTTTCTTATGCATGGATGAACTCTTTGCTGTTTGCCAGGTATGCATAGCAGATCGTACACGTTTTTTTGAACATTATTAAATCATTTGTTGATTTATATTTATCTATACTTTGTGACGGTTTTGAGATAGTCATATTCTCATAGATAAGCCAAATAATGCATGATTTGAATTAGTGTACATGTGAGAATTCAATTTGTGTGCAGTAGACGGATTTTCTTCCCAAACCATTCATTGCATATAATCTGATTTCTGAACCAACTATTCTACTCCTTATAATATCTGCTTTAACTAACTTTACTTTACTGTACTTGTGGTGGGTATCAACGCTCTGCAGCTTATTGAAAGCACACATTTGGAGGCATTGAAGTATGATGTAGGCAACGTTAAGTATTCCGAAGATTTTATTGGAAGACTAGCATCGTTTTATAAAAAGGACATGAGGGGGAGCACAATGGAGTTCGTTGAACATATTGCCCAGGAAGACACAGTGGATCCTCTCATAGAACTTAGTGTTGAAATGCAACTTGATTTGGAGTTAGCAGACATCATCTTTAGTGCTTCACGCGATGGATTGTTCACAAATTCTGCTGTGTTTATCAACAGTTTTGTAAACTACATCAGCAGTTCACCTGTATTTGAGGGCATAGCAGCACAGGACTTGCTTGATGTATTAGCTATAGGTGTTGGGTTTTGCATCAGAAGTTCTTCTGTGAAACTGTTGCTTGATGGACAATGCACAGACTTCCTCATTTGTCTTTCTGGAATGCAGAGTGTGGTGTTAGAGAATCAAGGTCAAATGGGTATTTATAATGATATTCAGCATGGAGACATATCTAGTGGTTTGCAACATAGTGAGAATGAGCTCATTATATCAGACTGCATCTTTAATATTAGTGTTGGTCCCAATAATGTCAACTTGATTGATGAGAAAATGCAAGATGAATCTACAATTAGTCGCTTTTCTTCTTTAGGAATTTGGTATTCAGTTAAAATTGAATTTACAGAGGTTTGTGTTGGAGACTACAGCATACGGAGCTACCTATCTGAATTCAGTCAACACAGAAAACATAAAATATCTCTGTTGATCCATGATGATCTTCAGGTTGTCAAATGCAAAATCCAGGTGCACCACTCTTCTTGAAGCCTTTTCTGCTAGACAGAGATGATTTCTCATTAGCTATATGGGCATTATATTTGCACGCCTTTAATGGCCATGAATATGAAACATTTAGTTTGTTTGTAGTTATTTCTAATTGGCACCCCTTTTTCGTTGTCCCACTTTTAAGGCATATTCTTTATAACTGCAATTGACAGGGTGGCTTGATCTTTCTGGAAACAATTTCTTTAGCTAAGCTTGTTTTGTGTTGCAAAGTTTACTTTTGGCTGCTTGTGGATCTCCCACTGCGAGCAATGTCCAACTTAGTCAAAGATTCGGTAACTCCAATCTCTGCAGGAGATGACTATATTGTTAGTGAGGGGGAGGCAGCAACTATGCCTTTAGGTGCTCATGTGCAAAGTGACGAATACCAATTGAGTGCCTTCAAATGCCTCGATATTGAATTATCTTGTTTGTCCCTAACTCTTGTTGTCGCAGATAAATCAGGTAACTGTCTTATCTGCTTATACTTTTTGCTGCCAAATAAATAAATAAGTAAATTTTCTTTTCCTGCATTTAGGTACACATCAGGGATTAACTTTTGAAGCTGACGCAAGTCTTCAACAAATAAATCTTGGCATGCAGTTTTTATTTGAAGTGAAGCGTCTTTCAATCTCCACTATTAGTAGGATTAGCAAGAATGCCAATGAACAATTAAGAGATATACCAGCACCTCGTTTTCGATCCAGCAAGGCTGTTGATCTTTCACCTCAATCTGAAATCCAAGAATATCTACCATTTGTAGAAGCGGACAATATGCATACTTATGACCATGATGCTCCTTCGACATCAACTTCTGCAACAGGCAACACGTCACTAGATTTTTCATCACATGAAAATCAAATCCTGAAGCATTTCTCTACTTATCTCAAGATTGAGAGAAAAAATTTGGATGGAGACTCCAGTTTGGTACATTTGAATGGTGATTGGTCTGGAATTGGATCTGTTTCTGGTTTGGAGGTGGCACTGTCAGTCTCAAACATTGAGGTGATCTCTCTCCCTCAGTCCTCTCTCCTGAACTTATTATGCTTTGTCTGTAATTTATGGGTAACTAGCAGTTGTAAAGAAAGAATGAGGAGAACTAGCACCATTTAACACCATGTTCTAGATTCTGAACCAAATGGTTTAAATTGTTCTTTCATCTCCATGTTCAGAATTGGAGCATACTTGGCACATTTATGCCTGCATATTACTACTATGTTCATCATTAGCTCCTTGGACAATGTCACATGTGAACACCCTTGTTTCTAGCTACGCAAAGTTTGCCCCATTTAACCACGATATCTAGAGTTTTCATAAAGAATACGTCTTTTGCCAACATGTGCCATTTACATCCTTTTCTGTGACATGGCTATCCAAGTTAGATATGGACAAGTCTACTACTCATTTTGCTGACACGAATTGACCAATGAGTAAAGCTTCTGTCTGCAGATGATCTCATCATTACTTGCTCCTTTTTATGGGATAATGAGTTCTGGAACTCAGAAGGAAATACAGTCTGGTGGCACCACTCACCAAGCACAGCTAGATAATATGGATTATAGTATACCTGATGGTAATTCTGCTTATTGACAGATGGCATGCATCTTGACCTATAATTCACTGTGCTAATCTACATACTACTGCCTTAACAGGAGCAATTGTTGCTATCAGGGATCTTAATCAACAGATGTATGTATCAGTCAAAAACACTGGAAGTACCTACCAAGTGGTTGGCGCATACCATTATTCCCTTGCTGGTGAACATGCATTATTTAAGGTTATAGCTTGATACCTGTACAGTGGAATTAATTTCTGTATTTAATGTTATAGTGATACAAGGGATGCTGCACCCCCCCCCCAACCCCCCACCACCACACACACACACATTTTCTTCAAAAAAGAGATGCTGCACTTATGTGCGTAGTTATTTAAAAAAACTTTTTCACCCTTTTATTTTCAGGTGAAACACCATAAGAGATGGAGATCCAACACACAATGCATTTCTCTTTTATCTTTATGTGCAAAGAATGATGAAGGCAAAGAGCTGGCACTTAGTTTCTCTCAAGGATCAGATTTCGTTGAAATTTCTTCTTATGTTGACAAGCCTTGTTCAATTTGGAGCACACTTCCTTTCAGGATTGATAACTTTGATGACGATGGTGATGACGGAAAGTCTTACAAGGTTACAAGAAGTTCGTACCATCTTGTCAACAAGAAAAACAATTATGGCATTGCATTTGTTGATGGTTTGCTTGAGTTTGTGAAAAAGCCAGGAAATCCATTTAAAGTGCAGGTTTTTGATGAATCTGTTTTCTCTGATGTTGCAAGACTAAATGTTCCCCACATCAATTTCGATAATAACACTTATTTAGATGTCGAAGATGCTGCGCCTTTTTCTGTGAGGGATAGATTGGCTAGTGGTGCAAGTTCTCAACATGTAATCATGAATGTTGACAAAATTGTTTTTATCATAACTCATGAAGTGCTTGATACTGACAATGTTTTCCCACTTGTCCAAACCTGCATAAGCGATATCCGTGTTGTTACTCAAATATTCCCATCCAAAATCAGGATTCTAAGTTCATTCAAAGTCTCAGGGCAGTACTTCAACGCACGAAGAAATCTGTGGTCAGTAATCTCTCTGTCCTTGTTTTCATGTCTAATTGCATTTTGTTGGTTTCTTACAAACTGTCAATGAGATTTAAAATTGAGTTCTTGTTATCTGACACACAGGGAGGAACTCATCTCTCCTATCGCCTCCTATACGTTCTTTCGATCTAGGTTTTCTACCCCAGATCCAGTTACTAAGTATGGAAAGATGCCCATCCGTTTCTTCTTTCACTTAAAGCAGGTTCAATGCATTAATAATATGCTCATTTCAACTACACATAATTATTACATGTAATATAGTTTAATCTCACCTTCATTCTTTTCTTTTGACAGAAGGCTTATCTTCCTTCTTGCAGGTGGATATATTTGTTAATGAGCTTTCAGTTGACATCCTTCTATATTTGGTTGGGAAGTTAGACTTGATGGGTCCATATGCTGTCAGAAGCTCAGCTATCTTTCCTAACTCCTGCAAGGTTTATGTTAACACTTCTATTTATATTTTTCATCATTGTACCAAAATTGATTTTCATTTTGGATACATGAATATGAATTACAGTGCCATGTTTATCTTTTTCTAATGATATGGCTAATAGTTTTGACACTATTTTGGCATATTCTACACCCTGTTTCGTATGTGCTGTGTTGCATATTGCATATATTTCTGATTTTTCCTGTATTTTCACTATTGCCTCCTTATTGAGGTATGAACATACTACCCATTTGCTTCTGCAGATAGAGAATGGCTCAAGGCTGGCACTTGTGTGCCATTTTAAAGATAATGGGGATGCAATAGTTCCTGGACAACAGTCAATTTCAGTTTTCTTGAGGTATGTTTATTTTGTTGGTTACCTAGATCATTCTCAACATCTTAGGAAGGGATATGTTTCATCAATGGACAACGGATAGCCTATGACTATGACCAATTCAGTTATCTGAATGTTCATCCTTCCCATGCACTACTATGTTCTACTCCTGTCATGTTTGACACTCCATGTTTATACACCCCCAGGCACTTCACATTTGATGATAACATTTCATATGATCAAAATGCGGTTTCTATTTGCTTATTTAAAGAAGGGGTATTTTCAACTATTCCAATCAGCATTTCTCTTCATGAGTATGGTATTTTTGCATGGAGGACCCGCATGTCACCTGTCAAAGGTATTTCTTTCAGCAAATATTCATTCATTGAAATAACAGTGTCAGTTTTTCTTACTTATGTTTTGAAAGTGTTCTTGTTCTGAACCTTGTGTTACTTGATTAAAGAATGTTTTGCTTTGAACTACTCTGTAGACCCAAGAAGCATTTCTGGACCATTTGTTGTGGTCAAGGTGTCACAGAATTCTGAGGTAGGAAAGCAAATGCTTAGTTTACCTTACATACTGTATTCTGATTGTGATTTCTCATAGTTAATGTTGACTAAATTTGCAGGAAGGCTTATCCCTTTCAGTTCAACCTTTGTTGAGGATCTATAATAAGAGTGACCTCCCCCTTGAACTTCGGTTTCAGAGGCCAAACAAAACTAATGAAGAGGCAGCATTTGTCACAGTTAGAAGTGGAGACATGGTTGATGAATCTACTGGAGTATTTGACGCCATGGATTTATCTGGTGGATCAAAAAGAGCATTGATGTCTCTAGCTCTTGGCAAGTGACCGTACCTTATCTTTGCATGATGTTTGTCCCCATTTACCATTTTGCACGATGATATAGCTCCTAGTTCACATGGTGAGGGATGGAAAATTATTCAAGAAGAAGGGTAGGAATGTCCTCCATAGGACAATAGTCGTACATAAAACTTACTTAATTTCCTTTGGGTATTTATCTTCTTGCCGTTTAGTGTCTATTCAGACACTATCTTACATCCACCCTTGTAACTATGGCTATGCAGCGGTGATGTTTATTTTTGTTAGCAATAGCATTATTTACCTTGGGCAGTGGTGATAACTAGAAACAATTTTGTTTACACATGAATGTAATGTTAATCCTGCATACAGTTCTTTATGAACATTATCCCACGGACATTCTCTAAGTACAGCTTGTGCAAGAAAGAGTTCCCGATACAATGCCTTCATGTGTAGATTATTATGTACTACTTACCTTGCACACAAGTACATGCATACTTGTGATTTGTGAAGCCTAACAGTCAAGCAAATTTTATCTGCATTTGGATTTCCCTCTCAAATTGTAAACTTTTATGTGTTCCATAATCCATGTGTTCATTACATATTTATCTCTCTTTTTTTTTATATATATATATGTAGTGTTATTGTTGTATCCGTTGAATAGGCGAGAAGTGTTCTCATATTCAAAATCGATAAGTCATGCACACTATTTCCAAAACATAAATATGTTCAAATATTGCCATTCCATATACATATCATGTGTTATGTCTTATGTTTAGTTCATGCTCCTTGTGGTTGCAACTTTTTATTGAACATCCAAGTATGCATGAGTCTAAAATGGCAAGCATTGAGATAAGAGGTGGTAATTTTGCTGCACTTATCTGAGAGCTATTCAATCCATTTCAGGAAATTTTATGTTGTCAATTAGACCTGAGATTTCGGGTCATTCTGAAAGTATTAGCCAGCCAGTTTCAGTGATGTGGTCAGAGGACATAACTGGTGAAAAAGCTATCCGGATATCTGGGGTTATAGAGAAGCTTAATTATAACCTAAGAAAAGCCTTCAATGTGGATTCCATGAAGTCTTCTTTCAGCTCTTTGAGTTGCCCTGTTTTTGTCGATGGCCATCATGTTACAGATCTTCATTTTTTAATTCACACTCTGGGTAGAGACGTACCTGTGCAGCCTGGAAATGGAACTCGTGTTTCTGAAAGAAATGCACCGGTAGCTTTACAGTTCCAGAGAGAGATTTTTATATATCCAACCGTACAAGTGTATAATTTCTTGCAAACAGACATACATGTGGTTCTGACAGATTGCCAACAGGGTAAATTCTTATCTATGAACATTTAGTTATGGCAAAGTAGATGTTCCTATTGAAGGAAGCCAAAACAAAAGATGATATGTTTTATTTATTCGTTTCTACTACAATACAGGAAATGTCGTAGAAGATAACTTTGGTAGTATTGGCAAGCAGGCAACGATTGCAAGTGGTTCAAGTGCTTATTTCTATGTGAATCCTGCCTTATTTAATTTCTCAGTCACACTGATTTCATATGGTTCAAAGTCTAAGACAGTTAATAGCAGTGATTGGGTTAAGAGAATGCAAAAGCAGACAAGTCGAGCTCAGTTTCTTGACATGCTGCTAGAATTCGTTCCTGGGAAGTTTTACTCTTCTTTAAGATTATTACGTCAGGAGAAAGGCTTGCTGGAGGTAGGATGATGGTTTTGATGTTGTTTTCTTCTCAATTTTCCATTAATATCTTGTGAAGCCTTTGGGAATTAAAAAGTCTGAAGAGATCAATTGATCTACCTGATAGTTAATCTATTGATTGTGCAGGTTGCTCTATTTACAAGATACACACTACGTAATACCAGTGATTACCCCTTACAGTGCACATCTTCCCATCAAAAACCACTATCTGTGTATGTAAATCTGAGTATTTGGTAAACAACTGAATTTTCGTACATGGTTACTCACAAAATGCTGAAATGCTGCAGGTCGGAATCTGGAATGAACAATACCAATCTTGCTCCTCAACATGGTTGTATTTTGCCCTCAATGTCAATGAGCTCCTGGTTTGTAAAGTAAGCAGTCACATCGAGCTTTGTTCTATGTTCATTGAAAGATAATTCTTGATTCAACACTGTTGAACTAGGTAGATTGCACAAATTTCATTCAGCCACTATATGTTATGTTGTAGAACTTTTGCACATAGTCAATCTGTTATGGTTGTGAACACTTTGTTCCAACTATTGGGTGTGTGCATGTCTCTCTCTCTCTCTCTCTCTCTCTCTGTATGATACTCTTTTTCTTCTATAAATACCATGATACACAGGCCTCCTGCGTGGCGTGTTTGAGAAAAAAACGAACACTTTGTTCCTAGCCTCAGCCGCTGTGTTTGTTCCCCTGGCCCAGCAATTGCACCTGCTGTAGATAACGTTTGATATAATAGCACTTACCTGACCAAGCACGATTATTTCAGTACTGTAGATAATGTTTGATATATTGCCAATTTGCCACCTGCTGGGCTATTATAATTGAAAGCGAATTTGGCTCGGGATAATAGATTGATTAATGAGGTGCAAAGCACATGTACAAGGCAAGGAAGTTTTAGGGTTAGGTTATAGAATCAGTATCAACCGACGGAGATCCTTGCCCTATCAGTAGATCACATAACCATATATCCCTATGGGATATGCACGGCAGCAAACCTATGCGTCAATGGACCCAAGGCCCAAAGGGCCTGCCAAATCCCCTCTGCTGACAATAATCCTATGACTGGTTTCAGGGGTTCCTGCCACTGCCAGAAAGTTCTTCATAAACAGCATCTATGGATTGTCTGTCTGTTCAATGTGTTACAATTTAAGAGCACATGTGTTTTTTAATCTTTTGTTCTTATTCAAGGTGTGGGCCATTTAATTCATTTTTGTTGATTTAGAAACATTTCCACATTATCTGTGATTGTTCTATCATGGGAAATGAAAGAATGTAAAGTCAGAAAAACATGTTTCGTGTTAGCATAAAAACAGAGCAGTATGCTTTCCCTGGCACCGAGTCTACAAAACATGTTTAACTATGTATCATGACCATCTTATATATTGCAGGTCAAGCAAATTACGAATAAGCCTACACAGTGAGAAAGGATCAGAAGCAATGATTGATTTAGAAGCATTGTCTGGCTTCACCGAAATTTTTCTAGATATCCAAGACAATTTAGTGCCTCATCGTATGGCAGCTTTTGGAGTGTCTTTACAACCTGCTCGTTATAACTTGCCTGTGCCATCACAAGTTGTACTAATAGTTCCAAGGTATGTTGTTTCAAATGAGTCTGGTGCTGCAATTGCTGTTCGCCAATGTTCTGTTGAGGTGTGTCACTTTTTCTCTAACATGTATTGGTACATTTGGTAATCCCCTGGCCTGAGGCTAATGGTTTTGGTTACCAATTTTGTAGCATGATATAGATGGATTGACAGTTGAAGCTAAACAACGGGCTACCTTACAGACATGGAAGCCTGGAAAAAAGCGAGAAGTAAACTACTTTGATTTATTTGTTAAGAAGCACAGAAATGTATTTGAAGATTCTCACATTTTCATCCAGTTCTGTCCAAAAGAACCTGGATACAGTTGGTCCGGACCAATCTGTGTTTCATCAATTGGCCGTTTTTTCTTGAAATTTAGAAGATCAGAAAGCATGGTGACAAATGGTCTTAAAAGAGACCCCTTAAATGATGGGAAGTTCAAAGTGTTTGCTTCTGTTGATGTTGTTCAAGAGACCACCTCTTTTGTCTTACACTTCACTAAACCACCAAAGGTTACACTACCATATCGAATAGAAAATTACTTGAATGAAGCATCTATCATGTATTTCCAGAAGGTGCTCATCTTTTGTTAGTTTCGTTATTCTATTCTATCACAGAACAGATTATTATTGTGATATTACTGATATAAATGCTAATGTTTCTAGGATTCAGTTGAATCAGATGTATTACGCCCTCAAGAGTCAGAACAGTACGCTTGGGATGACTTAAGTTTACCTCGCAAATTGATTGTGCGCATTGTTGGCAAGTTCTTAACTCCTAATTTAATTGACTTACTACTTCTGAAACTGCATTAACATTCTGTATTAAAACATTTCATGTCTCTCCAAGCACTTTTTTACTGTTTATCCTCTTTTTTTGTGACTTTTTTGGGGCTTCATCTCTAGCCTACACCAAATTGGGAAGATATACAATTGTGTGTATATACATATGCAGAAAACACCCTACTTTTGAGTAACATTACTAGACTTAAGGGCTTGTTTGGGAACTAGTGTATTGGAGGGTAATGGGAGGTATTGAAGGGGAAATTAGTTCATTTTTTTCTCAATCCCCTTCATTCCACTCCAATACACCTCTATCCAAACACGGCCTAATAGTTAATACTTGATAGTAAACAGGTTGTATGCACCTATCTTTTTAGAAGTGAGCCTTACATATTTATACATGGTAGGCATTAGCAATTGGTAACATCACATTATGCACAATATAAATTGAATAAAATCCAATACTGTTAACTACTAAAATGGGTTATCTGTGATTTTGATTTGATTATTTAAACTAGTAATAGATATAAATGAATTGATCACACCAATGGTGTGCAGCACACTGATTCAGTTGCTGTGAGTTAGTCAGGAAGATCTTGTTGGTGAGATGCCTCAATTCACATGACTTTCTTGTCCTATGTCTTCCCTGTCTAGTGAAGTCTTTTCTGGCCAACAGCCTGACACATGTGTGCTTTTCACCATTTTTATGGTTCTTTAATCCTACTTCGTAACATTATGAATTTATGATTGATCTTCTCCAGATACACCTGCTTTGCGTGAAATTAAAATAGATAAAATCAGTCCATGGAAGCCATTTTTGAAGATGCGCCAAAATAGCAGACTTAATCTGGATTTCTCATTCAGTGATGGACTCAGTTCAAGAAAACAGAGATTCGATGAATCATTTAGACTGAGGATGTTCAAAATTGGCTATGAAGTGTATGCTGATGGTTTAACAAGAGTCCTAAGAATATGTGAACATGCAGATAATCCCAAAACCGAGAAAATTCGACGGCCAATAGCAAGCCTGCAGTTCAGAATTTCTTATGTGTGTATTCATCTTCTTGACAAGGGCCAGGTTTGTTCCTTTGATTTCCACCTGACCTAAGCCCGAAACCATAGCAATCTATTCATATTTTGAAGTCAAACTCAGCCTTAGAATTCTTTGCTATTCATGTTTAACTTGTTGAAGAGTGGGGAAAATGTCCAATTGCCGTCTACAATCTTAACAGCAAGACTTCAGCATGTATCTGCTGATTCAGTTATCACAGATAGCTTCAAGCATGTATCTGTTGCTATTCATGTAAGTATTGGTCCCTCTGAAATTTTATATTTCAATGTAAAATGCATGTAGCTAGACTAACTATTGACGCTAACAGAGTTTGCAATTTCTGCACCTATTTCTTGTACTCTTACATATTTTTTAAATAACTGCAGTCAGTGAATGTGGATGAAAAATGGGAAGGAGCTTCATTTGGGTCAATTCTTAGGAGGAACAAGCTTCAGGATGCTACTCTTGATGAAAATATTCTTCGTATAGTCTTTGTACTGAATCCAACTAACTCCAGCGTGAAACAAATACAGTATTGTTCGATTATTCTACAGGTAACTTAAGTGGCGTGCTCGGTTCTCTACAACACTGTTCTTAAGACTCTCTTAGTTATTTCATCCATTGGTATCTAGTGCAATATTTCAAGTAAATAAATTCTCTTAACAATGGTATGATGTCCCAGCCTCTTGATCTGAAGAGTGCAATATTTCAAGTAAATAAATTCTCTTAACAATGGTATGATGTCCCAGCCTCTTGATCTGAAGATTGATGAGGAAACATTAATGAAGCTAGTACCATTTTGGAGAGCATCCCTTGCCCCTTCAGGAACGCCAAGTACACAATTTTATTTCAGACATTTTGAAGTACATCCAATTAAGGTGCCTTGCTCCTTGTTTTATTTCACATCTGTAATTATCATGTGGTATTAATTTTGGAACACTGATTGGGTTTTCTTATGAATGCAATGTTCTAAAGATCATAGCAAGTTTTCGTCCTGGTAGCCGGCGCACAACTTATAGTTCTGCTCAAGAGGCTGTGAGAGCACTACTACACAGTGTTATAAAGGTATGCCTTTAAGCATCTTTCGTCTGTTATTAAAGCGGATACCTTGTCTTCTATAGAAGGGCCTCTTTCATTACTTTTTATCACAGTTTCATTTCTTACCTTTTTTCATTTCAGGTGCCTGAGATTAGCCACTCAGCTGTGGAGCTCAACGGGGTTCTCCTAAATCATGCTTTAGTTACATTTCGTGAGCTACTTCTGAAATGTGCTCAGCATTATTCATGGTAAATCTTTCCCATTTCTGACATTGTCATCTGTTGAGTCTTGATTACCCAAACTAATGAATAATCTTTGGGTAATTGATAGGTATGTATTGAGGGCAATCTACGTAACAAAGGGAAGCTCGTTGCTTCCTCCATCTTTTGCCTCAATTTTTGATGACTCCGCTCCATCTGTTCTTGATGTTTTCTTCGACCCATCTGATGGATCGATCAACATCCCTGGGCTTACCATAGGTAAAAGATAAAAAATATGTTCTGATATTTGTAGGAAATAGGAATACTACATAATCATTGTAATATATTGAGTGAAATACTTATTAACTGTAGGCAAATTACTTGATTGGAGCTCAGAGCTCTGATCTTAGTCTACTATCATAACTTGAACAATAATTAATAGCGTGTTTATTTGATGCATGTATGACGTTTTATTTGAAGGACTATTCTGGCTAATGGGTCATTGGTTTGCATTTTAAAAAAATAAACTATTTTATCTATTTAACTTATGACTTGCTTTACTTATTTGTGGATTGTGCAGGCATGTTTAAATTTATAAGCCAGAACATGAAGTCGGGTGGGTTCTCTGGAACAAAACGGTACCTTGGTGATCTTGGGAAAACTGTGAGCTTCCAAAACTTTCTGTATGTATCAATAATATCTTCCAAGGTCATCAATGTAATGTTGAGTCTTCTATAGCAGGTGGCGAAGCCCAGAACAGGCAATGAGAGAGGCAGCATGGAAGAGGGGGGCCTTGGTAACATGGATC
>CM014272.1:6242041-6253240 GCA_004135705.1 Alloteropsis semialata
GAGGACAGGGAATTACCTCGCACAGATCTTGTCGAAGAAGTAGACAACAAAACCTGCAGGAGGAGAGGAAGAAGAGCACAGTCAACACTCATGGTGGTTACTCGAATCGAATGTATTGCGATTTTTAAGGCCAAGCCCAGACGAGGTGATGATCAGTATTGGGCATGCGTACTCTTGAACTCAGCCATGTCGCGTTCGGCGGAGAAGTGCCTGGCCAGGAAGCCGACGAGGATGGGGCGGCCGGCCCTGTCGACGCCGCTGTCTAGCCATGCATATGCTTCCACAAGCTTCTCATGAGAATACTCAAGTTCTTTGTGAGTTGCTTGCAAAGCCATATGCTCACTAGTGAGCTTCTCAAGTTGAGCAATGAGCATTAGTTTATCTTGTTCTAAGGATGCTACACAAGTAGATAAATTAGTAGCACAAGCATAATCCTTAGACAAGAATTCATACTTACTAACCAAGGAGGCATGTGACAACTTGAGCTTTTCAAGTTCTTGAGTTAGAGCCTTGATGGTTCCAACTCTATGGAGTTCATCTCTCTTGGTCTTCTTCTTCTTTCTGCAAGCCATCAGACACTTAGGTCCCTCATCATTGGATAATGAAGAACCAGAAGTTGATGAGGTGACGCTTGCGGCTTGGGTGTCTTGAGCACACTCGGGAGCAGCTCCCTGGGGAGAACCGGTCAGACCGGTCCCCAACACCGGTCGGACCGGTGCCTCCAGGCAGGCTGCAATTTCTTCCTTTTGCTCTTCTAGTTTCTCGGCAAAAACCACCTGAGGCTCAATGAATACTGCTGATGTAGATGAGCATTTCTCAGGTGATTCCATGACTTCTTCCTCTTCATCATCACTTTCTGGATTTTCAAATATATTCGTGATGAGAGTCCAAATGTGATGAGCATCTCTTCGGATTTCTTTCTTGCTAGAGATGATGTCCCATAAATCTTTACAAACAGAACTTCGCAAGAAGTCAGTAACACAAGCATTGAGTTGCACGCATGCTAACTCCTTTTGAGTGAGATTTGACAAGTCAAAGTTGTCATAATCAAATTTAGGAGGTAGAATGCTAGCAACTAAAATATGTTCAACTAAAGGATCTAAATTTTTAAAAGCATTATGAACATTACCAAGCCAAGAAACATAGTTTGAGCTATCGAGCTCAAGTGGCTCAAATTGTACCTCACAAGTAGTCGACATCTTTCTCACGGCGGTTAAGCTTGGATGTGAGTCCTTGCTCTGATACCAATTGAAAGGACCTTGATGTCGCCTAGAAGGGGGGGTGAATAGGCGATATACCGCAAAATCAAACTTTTCCCCTTTTTGCTCTAGCTGCCAGGGGGTGACCGGTCAGACCGGTTCTCCACACCGGTCAGACCGGTGACGTGCAGTGCACTCCCCCAACAGCAGCTCGAGCTTCTTCTTGACTTCTAGCACGAACCAATCTTGGTGAGTTGCTTCTGTAGGTGATATTCAGCAAGGCAAAGCTATCCCTGCACACAATATAAGCACACCCAAGTAGATCGAAGCGGAAGCACAAAATATGCTAGAAATCAACAAGTGAGGCAAACCACAACGGAGACACAAGGAGTTGTTTTCCCAAAGTTCGGATTCACCGCTTGCACTAAGCAGCCACCACGGCACGGCGAATCCTACTCTCCGTTGAGGAAGCTCATACGACCACACTAGGTCAAGCTATTTCCTCCTTCCACTAAGTGACCTCTTCCCTTGCGGAGGCGAGGTGAAACCTTCACAAACGATCCCGTGGCTCACCACACACTTCGGTAGCTCACCGGGCAACGCCTAGCCGTCTAGGAGGAAGAACCTCCAAGAGTAACAAATGCTTCAAATTGCTTTCTTGACAGCGAATCGAAGTGCTCAAGCTATGGTTGCTTTTGTTTTGCTCTCTAATGCTCACTCAATCTTGCTCACTCAACCCAACTCAAAGATATCACAAATATCACACAAATCTCACAAAGAGAGGTTGGGGAGGGCTTTTCTGGCTTCTGGAATGTATCAAAGTCATGTGGAAGCAGCAGCCCACCAAGAGGGGGGCTGAGGGGTATAAATACCCCATCACACAAAAACTAGCCGTTGGAGAATCTGTCGTGACCGGTCACCCTGACCGGTCAGACCGGTCAGACAGAGCTGATTCGAAAAACTAGCCGTTAGAGCTTACACCGGTCAGACCGGTCCTCTTGACCGGTCAGACCGGTCAAGCTGAGTGTGTCCCAAAACCCCTTCAAATTAGCTTAAGGTTTCATCCAAGGATAAAACCACACAATGTTAGATGATCTGGGATTTGTTAGCACACTCTGTGTCTCTCTCAAGGCTATTCTCACATGGGTCAACTATTGAGCACTTTTGATATTTGTCAATAAGCAAATGTTGCATCCCTCTTGATAGTACGGCGTACCTATACTCAAGGATAAATATAAACACAAAGACATCCTCTTGAGTTTCCAAGTTTTGATCAATGCCATACTTTGATAGTTGTCAACTTGAGGGCTTTCAACATTGCTAACTTTCTTGAGCAATTCCATACTTGAGCTAGTGACTTAGGATTTTCCATCATCCATTGACAAAGCGTATTTGAATCCTTAAGTCACTCTATTTTATCAATCACAACTAATTGATGCTTTGCATTGCTTCCCTCAACAAAGCTTGGATATGGTTCTTCGAAACCCCACAGACCTAGATACTTCACCTTAGCAATTTGCACACATGGAAAGCCGTCGCTTAGCCAAAGCTTGCTTAGTCCCTCGCTCTAGTCATCTCGGTTGATTTCTTCACCACTTACCCTTGCCACATTGAGTTTAGCTTTGCTTCATCATTTTGAAATCCCATTTGAAAGAACTCTTCAAATGCTTGTTCTTGATTGACAAAGTACATTCAAACCATTGCAAGCTTCCAACAATGAGACCAACGTATATCACATAAGCATATGTCCCTTTGGTGTAAATGCATGAAGCCTTGCAATTTTCACTTTGAATGATCCCTTCATATATCAACAAGCTTTCTCATAGATTGGAACCACATAGATATACCTTTGTTGACTTGTCCAAAATATATCAACACTCATGCTTGTCATTCATTTATTTATGCACAAAGAGATCACACACTTGCTTGCCTTTCTCATTATGAGCCAAAGAACATTCATTTTCATATATAATTCAACATCACAACATGAATGTACAAATAAAAACCTGCTCATAGTCTTAAGCAAACAAGTTAGTCCTTTAATCGTTTTGTCATACAATTCACCAAAACCCACATGGGGGCCTAGATGCACTTTCAGGCCTACCAGCTCCAGTGGTGCCCGATCTCAAGCCCTCGGCGACTGCTTCCACTCCTCTACCAGCTTCAGTTGGCGGGTATCAGTTTACACCGATCTCTACCTTTCCGATCTCGCCGCTGATCCAGACCGGGCCGTTCCCTCGTCCAGTCCTCTCTCCCGTGCCCGAGCCGCAGCAGCAGCAGGACGTTCCCCAGAGCCCGAGCCAGTTCTCAGTTGCTCACCAGCACGCTCCGTGGCCTCTGGGATCTCTGACGGCTCCAGTCAGTTCAGGTCTTCTACTCTTTGAGTCGTCACCCCAGCCGACTCTCCCAGTTTCCACCGCTTCAGTTCCGCCGGTCACCGCCTCACTCTCGGAGACTCCAGACTCGACTCTTCAGTCGGTGACCGCCCAGATCGAGAGGGAGATGATGGCTGCTGAGGACCCCTTTGCTGCGACGGCGTCTGGACTCCCGACGGCTTCTACTTCACTTCCAGCCGAGTCCGGGACAGCCGGCACCGCTTCCGACTCCGACACCGACGAGGACATCGACACCGAGCAGTTCACGACAGTGCCTCGTCGTCCGGAGACTCCTCCCGCTTCTACGCCTCCAGCGCAGGACCCTTGAGGACCTCCTTTTGGTGCTTAGATGCCAAAGGGGGAGACAGATAGGAGGGATAGAGATAGGGGGAGCTTGGGAGGGAGTGTGTTGCTTCTTCATGCGTTTTTCGTGTATGGACATGTTATTTGGATCTTGAGCGTGCTTGTGGTTTGACATGTCTATATACCTTGTGAGTGGTTTGCTTAAGTAATGCTTGTTTAATTATTGTCTTTTAATTATCGCATTTAATTTATGCAAATCTTGTGGTTAGTGGACTTGGTAAACCACTCGCCCATTCCCCGTCTAATTCTCGTTCTTACATTTACGTGAGCGAGTGGAATTGGTAAACCACAAGCCCGTTGCGCTTAATTCTATATCTCTATTGGGTGTGTTGTCATCTATCACCAAAAAGGGGGAGATTGAAGCATCTAGGCCATCTTAGATGGCGAGTTTTGGTGATAAATGACAATACCATCTATGTGACTAACATGTGCTTTGAAGGAATTATTTTATATATGTTAAAGTCGCATGGATTGTATGAAAGGAGGCCCCTCAATTGGAATCAAATTGGATCTTTCATGAAGGCTTAGGACTTTTCTAGATCCAAGTGTCACAAGGAGATGAAGGACACTTGGTTTAGTTAGGTTTTCTAGTTTTCTAGATAGACCGTACTATTAAGGGGGGTTTCTAAGTTAGTAGCTTGATCAAAGCTAGGCCTATGCTTGAGTTAGATGCACACATCCCAAAACCTAGCCCAAATCATCCCAAATATATCCTAGATCAAGTTTGAAACCAAGCCAAAACTCAAAGCACTTGAATTGGACGAGTTTTGCCTTCTCAGTGAACGGCGTATGATACGCCGGCAACGGCGTACAATTCAAGAAGCCTACGGCGTACGAAGCAATTCAAATGAAGGCCACGGCGTATGTTCCGGTGTTACTGTGCTGACACGGGGCGGAACATACGGCGTGAAGGGCATGGAGCTGTGTCAAGTTGGGTCTTCAATACCCCAGGCGCCGTATGATACGCCGGTCACGGCGGAATAACGGCGTACATGTTACACAGTGAGCATGTCATGGAGGAGTTCGAGGAAAGGCTACGCCGTATGATACGCCGGTATCGGCGTATATGTTTTGGCTGAGTCAGCAGTTGAAAAGTGGTTTTGACCGTTGGGGTTTAAGCACGCCGTATGATACGCCGATGGTACTTAGTGTACCGGCGGATTATACGCCGCGTGGAAGTAGCCGTTGGAAAAGGTTTTCGACCGTTTGAAAAGCATACGCCGTATGATACGCCGTAGCTACTTTAGCTTACGGCGGATTATACGCCGTTCACGGTTTCAGGGGAGTTGTTGAGTAACGGCTAGTTCTTTGTGTCTAGCCTATATATACCCCCTTGGTCGATTTCCTGGCTGCTCTTTGGACCTCTTACCACCTGATACACCCCTTGAGAGTTGCAAGGAGCCACTTGAGTGAATAGTGAAGATCTTGAGTGAGTTTCAGCTAGTTCATCCACTTAGTGTGCATCTAGCTTGAGCTTGGGTTTATTCTTTGATCAAGTGAAGTCTTGGAGGCCTGTTACCCTTGGTGTTTGACGGCACCTAGCCGGTCTTGGTGATTGGAGGAGTTCTTGGTGAGCTCTTGGAGATTGTGGGAGCCCCAAGATACAAGGTTGTTCACGGTACTTGAAGCCCGCCGTTCCGGAGATGGAGAAAGGGTATTCTTAGTGAAGCGCTTGGTTCTTTGTGGATCAAGATGGAGCAATACTCTTAGTGAGTGCTCCAACGTGGATTAGGGGGGAGTGTCAACTCCTCGATACCACGGGAAAAAATCCGGTTGTCTTCGTGCCTACTCTCTTTACTTTCCCGCATTTCCTTTCAAGCATTTAATTTGTTGTTGTTGCTTGTCCTTGCTTGTTTAGGTTTCTTGCTTAGTGTAGGGTTGGCATTCCATTTGAACTATAGGTTTGGGCAACACTAGCTTGATAGGCTAGGAATTGTTTTTCATAGTTTTTGAAAAAGTCCCAATTCACCCCCCTCTTGGGCCATCGATCCTTACAGACAACTGTGTCCCCTCTCACAGGACACGTTACTCAGTGTCAAAACTTTTCACCACTTTTCACCAATTCACCGGATTTAAACACCCCCTTTATCTAGGTGGAACATAACCAAACACCGGGCACACACCCGCCCATATCAAATCTGGCCCACATAGTCAAACCCACATGGTTGTTGTTCTTCCTCATCCATCCTTCCAATCCAACGCTACTCGACCACGACTTGCCTCCCCGGCCTCGTTGTTCCACTCTCAGCCCTTGCCATTTCCATCTTTTGTTGTGCACTAACCAAGCCAGTTGATCACCACCACCTCCCACCATCTATCTTCATAAGTCGGACCGCCTATTGCCTCGTCTCGCCTCCCGCCGCCTGCCACCACGGCTAGGATGACCGCTATCAAGGCTATCCTTTTTATCTCAATATCCTAATGTCCTAGCGGAACTCAAACCTAACCCCCAAACCTAACGCGGTGAACCACGCAGCGCTTCAGCGGACCAACAACATGTTGAAAAGAATGAAAATATCCGAGAAAGATTAAGAAGAAGCAGCTGATATGATGAGGAGGGCCATGTCGCAGTGAAGCAAGAGATGTTGGGTAGGTGGAGGGGGGCTTTTTCTTGACCTAGGTGGAAGATTTCCCAATCCATATGTACGTACAAAGATCGACATATAGGATTTGCGATGTGGGCGTACGTGGCACTTTGGTGACGCAAGTGAGATGATGATCTGTGTCGTTCTGACGTAGGGTTAAAATTAGAATACTCTGCTCAATCGATACTGTGCCCCCTGTCCGGGCACCAGAATTAAACTATTCAGTATCAACGCTGCCCTGCATTGCTTCCTTAATTGGCGACAGATTTTTCAATAATAATTCCCCAACTATGGCCCCGTTTGGTTTTCCAGTGCTAGAAACTGTTCACAACTTTGACCACTAATTAAAGATATTAAATAAAGGTATTTTACAAAACTAACTCCAGAACCCCTGCACTAGGAACCCTGAAGAATCTAATGAGGCCTTTGACCGCATGATTAGAGGATGTTTAGAGAATGGTTACTGTAGCATCACTGTAGCCAATCATCGATTAATTAGGCTCATTAGATTTGTCTCGAAAAGTTACGCTCAACCGTGAAGAGGTTTTGCAAATAGACTTCATTTAGTACTCCACGCAAGAAAGATTCTCTCCGTACTAGATACTAGACTAGAAAACCAAACATGGCCTATCTTACTCACTTTAGCAGATTGATTACGTGCTTAGCTAGCCTGCTAAATAAATCAAGTAATGAAATCATGGCTAGCTCTGCAGCCATTTTTATACTGCACATACGCCCACGGGAACAGGATGCTGGCCTCTACCGAAATGTAGCTCTAGCTTGTACGACTCCGGTACCGATTGCTGGGCACGAGTTCGAAGAACTCAAGAACGACACGAACTGGCGAACCCACACACAACGCAGTAGACACGTCAGAGCAGAAAAAGATTTGGTGCGTCGGCACTAGCTATATATAGTGATATACGTGGCTGATGGTCGATGTAGTCAACGGCTGCGTTAAATTAGTTAAACCTGCACGTTATTAAGTATAGTAGATTAGATGTCGTCACGGTGTTGACGATGTTAGATCTTGCTCCCTGTATAATAAAAAAAATTAATAGTATGTATATAAGAAAATGGTGTGTCCGTGGCACTGCTACGATGCCATGTACAAGGGATCAATAAATTTGAACACTAGCACGATGGAAAGATCTCCATGCTGCATCATGATTACCCCTGTCGTCTCACAGCAGAGCAACTGATGGCCAACGCAGTGGCTACAAAGGATTAATTCAAGTCCGGAACTAGTGCTCATCATCAGCTCAAACTAAATAGTCCTAACTGTTACTAGGCCAGCAAGAAACGCTGTGATCTGCTCCGCTTCAGGGGGATAGATTTCCAAGGCTTACTACGGCACTTAAATCAATAAGGACACAAAAGGATAGAAGATCTACAAGACAACAACGTGCATATATATATATACATACTATATCCATCGGCAGCAATATCATCCTTGGAAGAAAATGCCATGCATGCAAACGCTGACACTTTCTTCGATCGCAGTGGTTACTACTGAAAACGTCACAGATTAAAAGTTGGCTGCAACCGCAGCCGGTTATTAGGATGAGACAGCTGTGGACAAGGATTGATGTATATAATTAATTGTTGCGTAATACTAATAGTGATAGATATCGAAATGGAGCCTGGTGGCCGGGCGGCCAAGACAATACACCGACTGGCTGTGATGGATACTGCTCTGTTCGTCTAAACGGCCGTTTAGTCCGTTTAAACAATATTTAAACGGTAAACAGAGGTCAACCGTGACGTTTAGGCCCTAAACGGTGAATTAAACGGTTGGACCATTTAAAGCCGTTTAAACCGTTAAAAACCGTCTAAACAGAATTGAGTTAAATGTGATTAAATGAGCTAAATGACCATTTAATTTATAATTTAGTCAATTAGAGGATTACAACTACCACAATCAACATCGAACTAATTAGCATTGTAAGTATATAAAGTGTCGTGCGATTTATATTTCTTCCAAAAATATTATTTGGTAGAATACTTACTTTTTACATGTGAAAATATGTAGACTTTCTAGCATATTTGACTTTTACATACATAAATATCTATATTTTAGTGTTATTATGCAAAACCATTTAGGCCGTTTAACTCCGTTTAAACACCATTTAAACGTCCTAAACGCTAAACAAAGGGTGACCGACTGTTTACCGATTAGCGTTTATGATAACACTGGGATACTGTCGATCATACTGATGACATGAGCATGATGCACCTTAATTGTGGTGTTTGTCAGCAAGAACGGCAGCATAATTTGCGGAGCGAGCTGCGTCGGTGTCAGCTCATTGAGGGGCTGATTGGTTTGTTGCGGAGCGCAGCCTGGCTCGTACCAGCGATGCTGCCCGCGCGAGCCAGGCTTTTCGCATGCAACAACTGTTTGTTTGGTTTCCGTTCCTACACAGCCAAGCCGGTCCGAGAAGCTGATTGGTTCCTGTGCAAACTGGCGTCGAACAATTTTTGCAGTCTACGCGCTGGCCCCAAGGAGTAGTTCACGCACCGCTCCAGCCAGGCCCGTGGGAAACGAGATAAAATTTCGCATCTCCGGAGCCAGGTTGAGGGGTGACTTTTGCACCGGCTGAGCCAGGCTCATTGCCAACTGCAACCAATCAATCAAGACTACCTTGTATCCGCCGAGCCTGGTTGTGCTCCATGCAGCCAACCAATCACCCTATAATTAGCGTTCGAGCTGCAGGCTGCAGCAGCCGCCAAAGGAGATAACCAACTGCGCATGCGTAGCGTATAGCTAATCTCCATCTTCTTCATCAACAGTGCATCTATCGGCATCGTGCACGTAATTAACATACAGCGTTGAGCGAAGTACGCCATGCATGCACTACCGGAAATCGGGCCACTGCCGTGTGCTTCAACCTTTGCCGTGAGCAAAAGCTCGGGCACACGGCAAAGACCCACTTTGCCGTGAGCCGCCCAACAGGCCCACGGCAAAGACAAAGCACACGCCAAACCGACCCTTTACCGTGTGCCTGCCCACGGCAAAGGATAGCTCACGGCAAAATCTTTTCTTTGCCGTGTGCCTAACGCTTGGCTCACGGTAAAGGTGACGGCGATGCCAGGGCCCATCTGACGTCGGATCTTTGCCGAGAGCCAAGCCCCTGGCACACGGCAAAATGGAGTTTTGCCGTGTGTATTTTACCTATGCCGTGTGCCTTTCTTAGGCACTCGGCAAAGTAAATTTTTTTTTTCATCTTTTGGCCCCTAAACTTTTTCTGCTGTCCAAATGCCTTACGTAGTACCCAATGTTGAGATTTGGAATATTTCATGATCCTTTTGCTATATTTAGTTACTTTTTTTCAGTGAAGAGATTTATTGAGAAAAAGTAAAATTTGAACTGCAAATGTGTCGAATAATGGAATATAATGAATCAAAAAATGATATTCACATTAATTAGTCCAATCTGAGGCCGTATCCAGGGTATGGAATGAAATTTCGAACATATTCTTCACGAAACATGAGCACGGGAGTGTGGCCAAATCGTTTTAAAATTATATAAAAATGATACGAAGTCTAAAAATCATAAGATTTGTACTGATATCATGATTTCATGTCTGAAGGCTACGGTAAAAAGATGAGCATGTTTCGTACAAGTTGTCACGTACCCTGCTTACAAATCCAAACATCTCCGTAGAAGTTCATAGAGTTAAGAAGGAGTTGTTCATATTGCGAGGCATAAGTGAAGTCGAATTGGATATTGACTTCAAAACTTTTTGTATATGCAATATGCTACATAAATTGTTTCATACCAAATTTTGGTTATTTTTTGGACGCGTTTGATAATTCTTTTTCTTGTAACTTTTCTCTAACTACATGAAATACATTCTAAGTGAGCTATAACTGCATGAAATAATACAATATTTTTGTTTAAAAGCATCAAATATGATCTTATAATTGAATTTGCGTATATATTTTCAAATATTTCACGGAAACATTTAGTATAACACGCTACGGATTTTGAGTTTTCGTTATAATCGCATGAAATAACGGAAATTTAGCATCAAATCATGTTGTTGATTGACTTTCACAAGATATTTTTTGTTAAAAGCATCAAATATGCACCGATGAGTGGATTTGTGTACATATTTTCAAATAAATATCGATCACCAATTTGGTATAGCACGTTATGGGAATTGAATTTGAGATATAATCACATGAAATATCGGTTTTTTTCTCACAATAATCACCAATCATGTTAGCAAGCTATTTTCAAAAAACATCAATTATGAAATTTAAATAAAACACAGGACACAATAAAATAGAAAAGGAAAAGGAAAAAAAAGGGCCTTTGCCGTGTGCCGTCCAAAGTGGCACACGGCAAAGAGTACTTTGCCGTGTGCCGTCTAAAGTGGCACACGGCAAAGAGTGCTTTGCCGTGGGCCATATCGTGGGGCCCACGGCAAAGGGCGCTGCCTGTGAACGCAAGAAATGGAGAAAAAAAAACTAAAAAAAAATACTTTGCCGTGGGCCAGATCGGCCGGCCCACGGCAAAGGAGTCTTTGCCGTGTGCCGCATCACGGGCACACGGCAAAGGCCGCGTATATTGTCGTCCCGGTTTGGCCCACTCACACAACGCACACACACAGGAACGCCGCGCCGCGCCCCTTGCCCGCCGCCACGCCGAGCCGCGCTGCTTGCCCGCCGCCA
>CM014272.1:6262908-6280194 GCA_004135705.1 Alloteropsis semialata
ATTTGATTTTCTCCACGCTGAATAAAAGATCTATTCAATCTTCTGGTTTTAGTTTTTTTTTTATCATATGCCTAGGGTGGATATGTTTGAGTGCAGAAAGGATTTCACCTATAGTTGATGTGCATCAAAACTCTGGAAATAATGGCACATCATGTGGCTTGGTTTCGCAGTAAAGTAACTAGTAGCACAATTCACTTTTAAAATGTTGCGCATCGTACGAATCAATGAGGCCCTTCTCTATCTTGTATTACATGATGGAGGGAGTATGCCATTAGTTTTACAATTACCTTATATTTAATTCTCTTGATTGGTGTCTAAACATTAGGCTGAACTTTAGCTCTATGGCTCCAAACGGGGCCTATGGATCTCGCCATTCGTTGTTTGATCGTCGTCGACCAGTAATCACCAAGGAATTCATGCGTAGGGATGGAAACGGATGGATGTAGTGCGGGTCTAACAAAAACCAACCCACACTAGCACTCGGCAGACCTAACCACACCCACACCCATAATATCTAATGGGTAAATTTTCACACCCGCACCCATACCCGCTGGTATATTGGGCACCCATAATATCTAATGGGTGAATTTTCACACCCGCACCCATACCCGTTGGTATTGGGCACCCATTGGGTTTGTTCATATAGCACTACATACATTGTGATGACCTATCACATCAAGCAAAACATTATGAACTTAGCACATATATTGCATGTTTTCCATCTAACAGTAGAACATCTTATTGGCTACTAGCAAGAACAAGCCTATCTTTAATCTCATACTCACCGTACATCAATAATTGACAATTGCATATTAAAACATGAAATCAAATGCTAGTGATAGCATATAATTGAAAGGAAGATGGAAGTAGTTCTTTCTTTAATCTTCAAGACAAGTCATCAAGGCAATAAAAATAGGAGAATCAAACTCTAATAAAAGTAGCATTCAAATGTTAGTAATAACATAATTTTAAAAAATAAAATATGGTATAAAAAGTCAACGACCTAGCATGAAATAAAAGAGACGACTTCGTAATTATAGACGCCATAAGTCGAGTCCTCCATAGGTGAAAATCTACGCATGGCCCCGACCCACTCCAGTACGGGTCGAGACGGGTGTAAAAAATTTTATGACCATTTGGTGCAAAACCCGTGGGTGCGGTGCCATCCCTAGCGGCCGTGGTTGTGGGTCCGGGCTGCCTTGAACTCCCTGCTGGGCCCGCCTGGATCGTCCGCCGTGTCGCGCCGCGCGAGTCGCCGTCGCGCGCGCTTGACGCGCCCATGCATGATAGATATGGGTCCACCACGGACGGGCGCTAGATCCGAGAGGGACGCCGCACGCACGACAGCGACGATCGCCGACGACGGCCGATCGGTCAGCCAGTCTAGCGCCGCGGGCAGGCGCTGGCGAAGGAGCTAGACGCACGAAGGGGCGTGCGCCGCCGCACATGTAGGCATCGGACGCGCCGGCCGGCGATCACTGACCCACGCCACATCGTCCGCCGGCCGGGCGCTCTCAGATGCTATCCCATCCGCGCGGAACCACTCTAAACCTGCGATCTGAGCGGACGACCTCGGCCCCACGGCACCCTGGCGCGCGGGTAGAAGCCAGAGCCAGACGTTGTGCATTGGCAGCATGCTCCCGGCCCCGTAGTCGTATTCGTACGTACGTGTGCGCCACGGCAGGCGTACGCGTCCATTGCCGGTTGCTTCTCCTTGTCGGTAGAAGAAATACGTAGCTAACCACGGCCACGCGTGGTGGGCTGGTGCTTCTCGGAGCTCCGCTCCAAGCCTCCAAGCAAGCAGAACCTCGATCGAGCGGCGCAGCGCATGCAACGCGGGCCGACGACGACGACGGCCGATCCAGCTCCTCCAGATGCGCACGCACGGCGGTCACGGGAGGCCGGCCGTCGCGGTCCGGCCCCAGATTCCCCGGCGGATTGGAAGAAACACCGGCTTCGCCACGGCATCGTGTCGTCGCCCCCCACCGGCTGCCGCGCGACTTCTCGGCCGCTCGTGTCTCGTCAGCGCGTCGCCGTCGCGTCACGCACGACGGGCGGCCGTCAGGTCGGGGAGACGTGTCGAACTGTCGATCCGGTGCGTGGTCTGGTTGGGTGTGGCCGGCCGGAGCGGCTGCGACTGGTCATTTCCGATTGGGGATCGGAATCGGTCGATCGCTGGCATGTGCCTGCGGCTACTACGGCCTACGGCTAGCGGAGGGAGTAGGTCAGGCACCGAGCTGCGTTTGCAACAGACATGGCCGCCCACGCCTGCACATGGGGGACTCGGACAGGTGGCGTCGAGCTACCCGGTTTGCATGCATGCGATCGCTGCCTACCAAAACGCCCTGTCTGAGTGTCTGTTCCCGTGCCAAAAAGTCGAATGCCCTGCATTGCCACCTTTGATGCCATCTCCACTCATGGTCGACCAAACCCGACCACCGAGTGCGATCTCAGTGCCGGCCAAAGTGGTACGAGGTGATCTTTTTAAAAAAAATGTGGTACGAGGCCACTACAGAAATAGAGCCGTAGTAGATTATCTACGCGAACGCATTATTATGTACATTTTGTTCACGAGAGAGTACAGAAGGAGCAAATACATGATGCTGGAGCGCTTGCATTGGGTGATGTATATTGGTCGGTCTCATTTGATTTCGTCAAAGCTATAGCTTCCATGGGGAGATTAGTTATGCTGTGCTATTTTTATTTCACAAGTGTCTACAAGGCACCAGAATTATCATGGTTATTCCTTTCTTGCTCGATTTCTTTGGCATTCATAGCATTTATAGTTTCGACCAATATTGTTGTTCATCACCATTCAAACATCCAAACTCATTTCTATAACATTATTGTTGGGGGTTGGTCCATCAAAAGCCTCCTCCGTTAGAGATGGAGAAGTTGACCCTTGATGTTACCTTCGTTTGGTGCTTTCATCGACATATTACCTTCGTCTAGCATTTTCATGAGAAGATTGTCTTCGACGCTAAACGGTGTCAAGAGCCTGAAGATTGACTCGAAGGTATAGGCGGGGTGAGAACAGGCAAACCATGGAGGGAATTACCTTCTCTTTGTCAGAAGTACAAAAATATGTTTGGTTAGAGATAAAGGAGTCATGAACAAACTCTAGAGATAAGATAGAGTTCTAGAGATAGAATAGGTTTAAACCTACCACAACTTGTCTTGTACTCTAAGTCTCTCCCTCATATGTACTCATATATATATATATACCCTCGAGGGTCAATACAATACATTAGAATATTAGGGTTTACCCGTTCCAATATTTTCAATATGGTATCAAAGCCAGAGGTCTCGAGTTCGAATCCTGGCGGGCGCGATTAAATAAAATAATTGCAGCCCACTCCAATTTCTACATATGCGGCCTAAGAGAGCCTGCACGTGAGGGGGAGTGTTGGAGTATAAGTGAATTGCCCACCTTTCCTTATCAGCTTAAGCTTTTAGGTTGAATTGGTTGGAGCATGCAACTCAATATGGTAATCAGAGCCAAAGACCAATGTCATTAGATTTTTGGTTATTCTATACTTTTCGCTCGCGTCGCCCTGAGGAGATGAATCTCCCTGATCTCCTTGATGCGCCGCATGACTAGCCCTATCCAAATAGTCGCCTCCTCCTAGATTAGATTTTTTTTTGACGGCACCAGAAGAGATCTACGCGACATCAAGATTCAAAAGCAGCAGATAGATTGACCGTTAAGGAGCACCGACTTTTTTGTTTTTTTTTTTGGCCATTTTCGTGAAAAAATTTTACAAATAGACCCCTGACAGAAAGAATTGCAAAAATAGACCCTGAGCTCGGCGCCACTAGTCACGGCGCCGAGCTTACACGTCTCGGCGCCATAAACCATGGCGCCGAGGTCCATTACCGTAGCAGCAGACGTGGCATACGTGGAGTTGAGGTGGCAACACGGTTGAGCACCAAAACTGGTGACGCTGAGCTCGGCGCCGAGATCTATGGCGCTGAGCTCGGCTGACAGGTGCACAGATGCACAGGTGCCGTGGCTTTCGGTGAGCAGAAGCTGCAGGTCCCTTTCTGATGGTACTGCCAGTCCCGCCCAAGCTCGTCAAATCCCTTTCGGAGGCACAGTACCGTGAGCAGGGGGCACAGTCCCGGCCAAGCTCGACCATGTACTAGTATGAATTTTATCAACACAATAGAAAAAAAACATAATCGTCGCCGAGGCTGCCCCCTGCTCCTAATCAGATGCCAACATGCACAGACTATCACTTTGTCCTATATCACCCTATCCCGTTGTCCCTGTTTCGATCAAGTCCACGCATGACGCATCGTTGCATCTGATTTTTCCTCTTTTGAGCATCAAAGTGGCAAAATCAAAGGCAAGCATTGCATTGATTTTATGGACCTATGAGTAATTGCGCAAAGTTTAGAAAAGAAGGATAAATGTGCAATTGGAGAGTGAAGTTAGTATGTCACTGTTGACGTAGAATATGGTCAACACACGAGAGCGCTAGTTCGTGCGGGTCGCAAACGGACCAGGTCGCAGCTGCCCTGCGCCGACCGGTCAGACCGGTCAGAGGCACCGGTCAGACCGGTTACCGCCGGCGAGCTACGGGGTAAAACCCTAAAAACGCCTCCCGGAAGGATCCGTCAGGGAGAACATCGTCAGGGGTGCCCTAGGATCGGCAGGCCACCTAGGACGCCTTCAAATGTCGCGGAGACGCAGGAAGAACAGCAAGTAGGGTTGGAAAAGCTAGGGTTTGGAGATGCAAAAAGTAAAGGACAAAAGTAGTAAATTGGATAGATTCGATTGTTGTGTGTTCAATCGGCCGAATCCCCTTATATTTATAGGGAGGGTAGGTCTTGTCCCGCAAGGAAACCAAGTTACAACTCGTTACAATCTCGGAATCCTATTTTGAGAGTCCTAGTCGGATTACAAAAGAGGTGACCGGTCTGACCGGTCCCCCGCACCGGTCAGACCGGTCCGGGCGTGACCAGCTCTCGCGCCGTCTTCTGTCTTGCTCCATGCGCCGTCTTCTATCTTGCAATCCTTCTGATCCACGTGCTAATTTTGGTTGTCAACAGTCACTTTATGCATATACTTGCATATACTTCCATTCATTTTACCATCCAACAGAACAAAACCAAAACAGGGGCAACGTTTTTCCTTTTAAAAGGAGCACGCATAATACGTTGTGTTCTTCTAGCAAAAAAAGCACGCATTCCTGATTCCTAATTTACCTCCCGTCCAAACCTGCAGCGCGCGAGCGCCTTGCATGCCTATGTCGTGCTGGGGTTAAATCGTTAAACGAATACCTGTCATTACCGTGAATCATATTGATACTATTCACTATTTACTGTTCACCGAAAGGGACGACAACACCGATCAGCCGAGCTAGGCGCCACAGATCTCGGCGCTATCAGTTTTGGCGCTGAACTATATTGCCACCTCAGCTCCACGTATGCCATATCTGCTGCTACGGTAATGGACCTCGGCGCCTTGGTTTATGGCGCTGAGACGTGTAAGTTCGGCACCGTGACTTGTGGCGCCAAGCTCAGAGTCTATTTTTACAATTTTTTCTGCCAGAGGTCTATTTGAGAAATTCATTCACGAAAAAGAAAAAAAAGAAAAAAAAATCGGTAAGGAGCACCAGACCGTGGAGGCCACGAGGACAAGTGCATCGAAGAGGTGCCCACGGTCATCCGCGGCACCATCGGCGACTTCACGACACCAGCACCGGCGGGCGGCGGCGCGAGTTGGCGAGAAGTCTCGTCGATATCCTTGGCGGTTGGCGCCACCGCACACGCAAAAACAGGCCGGGCAGGCGTGCATGTACGCATGCATAGCATGCGTGCCTTCCTCTTGATGTCCAGCACATGCTTCCTCTCGGTGTCCAGGATCTGTTTCGTCTACAGCCCACTACATCATCAACCCCTCCAACCCGTACGACTACGTCAAGCAACGTCGCCGCTCCTTCTCGTTGCCGGCTGTACGACTACATCAGCAACTTCTTCGTCATCGCCGACAAGACATCGCCGATGGTCTTCATCAAGCCGCGACGCCACTTCGTTCACAAGGATGAACATCTCGTGTCCTTTGATAGACAGCTCTGCAAGACGCTTCATCGACGACGGCAATGACCGCGTCATCTACGACAACAAAGACTGCATCGACACCTCGTCCTCTGACATATGTAAGACAAAATTGTCCTCTGACATATGCAAGACACCCGAAGGCATCTTCTGACATATGCAAGGTATCTCATGTACGACTGCAGCTTTCGCTATACAACAAGCGTATTTTTTTATGCGCCTTCGGCTATATGCGGCTACCTCGACCACGGCTACTCCGTTGTCATCGGCAAGAACTCGAGTCGACAACGTCCGTGGTGTCACTATCGTGTATACCACTCTCGCTATGACTGCGGGAGGAAATAGAGGAGAGAGAAGGGACAGCACCAGAAGGGGACACAGGAACCGCCCTAGGTGACGGACCGATCATCAGAGACGCAATTGATGATGGTGGAGCGAAGAAGACGGTGGAAGCACAAGACTTCACATCCAGTCGCAATTGTTCGCTTCACTCCCGCTACGACTGATAGGGAATGTTAGAAGTACACAAAAATATGTTTGGTTAGAGATAAAGGAGTCATGAACAAACTCTAGATATAAGATAGAGTCCTAGAGATAGAATAGGTTTAAACTTACCACAACTTGTCTTGTACTCTAAGTCTCTCCCTCATATGTACTCATATATATACCCCCGAGGGTCAATGCAATACATTAGAATATTAGGGCCCGTTCCAATATTTTCCATACTCTCAACATTCGAATAACCGCGGCCATCGCAGAAGGTCTGGTCTTGCGAGTGGAGAAGAAGCAAGAATGGAGAAAGCGTAAACCAAGGGGACCTCACGTCGTAAAGGCCAAGAGGAAGGCAGCGCAGAGACCCGGTCAACAAATAAGGCAAACAAGGAAAAGTCGTGCACGTCACGCTATTTGTGTGACCTGTTGTAAATTTACCACTGTAACCCTTTTACCCATGGGTCACATGTAATGTGCCTGCTTTTTAGGGTTAGTTTGAGAATGTAAATTGCTTTTGGCCTTTCTATAAAAGGGAACCACCCCTTACGTGTATGGGTTTGATTTCTCGAGTGGACAGTGAAACAGTGAAGTTATTTTAATTTGACTCATTGCTTTTCTTCGATCTCGACCTAGGTATTTGTGATTAATTTCAGCCAATATCATATCATATCCCAACAACTTATGAAGCCAACGACTTGATACAAAGTCTTTATTTAGTTAAGAACAATTGCATCGGTCACTCGAATCTGCAAGCCTATTGCCAAAATTGTTCGTCTCTAGTCCATTGCTTTATTTCTCGGTAAGGAGGGTGCATATGCACCCCTCTCCCCACCACATACAGACACGTTTAAATTCTTCTCCATGCGCGCGCACACGTCCTGAAGATCAGTTGTTTATATTTCATTGTTCGTCACGTGGACGGATGAACCCGATGCTTCTCTATCTTTCCATGGCATCTATTTTTTCTCACCTTTTTTTGGTCCTTTTCCAGCTAATTCGAGTAGTTTCCAGGCTTCTTTTCTTAATTACCACTTCATACGAGCTCAACGTACATGTCTCCTCAAATTTTTTATAAAAAAAAAGTTTTAAATGTTCTTTGAAAGATTTACGTGAAAACAGCTGTATCTCTGTCGCAGCAAGAAGCATGCCAATTGTTGATTGAAGTTGCAATTTGCAAATCCCCACCCACTGACAAGCCGCTGTGCAATCGGCGGCGTGGCGTGTGCTCAGGCGCGCGGTGTGAGAGGCGGGTAGCGGCGTAGATTTACCAAAATCAAACTAGCGGTTGATGTACTGGCTCCCCTGGTGGGGGCGTGGGGCCTCCTCGCCGTCGCCAGCATCACCTGAT
Organism: Alloteropsis semialata; assembly: GCA_004135705.1. Lineage (NCBI taxonomy): Eukaryota > Viridiplantae > Streptophyta > Magnoliopsida > Poales > Poaceae > Alloteropsis > Alloteropsis semialata. The sequence continues at coordinate 6,270,812 of CM014272.1, forward strand.
CGATGCCTCATCACCAATTGGGCAATTGGCACTATACTATGCGAAGGTACTAGCGCGGGGGGACTCTCGCAAGCCGCCGTGGACGTACCGATCGGGGCTGCGCCGGCCGACGATCGCTCACCGCGCCGGCGCGCCCCTATCGGTCGCGAGCTCTTGTGGATCCACCACTCGAAACCTGCGATCTGGGCGAACGACCTGGGCTCCAGGGCACCGGTGCGCGCGCGCGGCCGCGGCTGCATGGTAAGGTAGTAAGCAGGTGACGTTGCGCATTTGGCGGTTTCTCGTTGTGGCACGCCGCCAGGCGCCAGGCGTACGTATAGTAACTACGTGTACAACGGACCTTCACGTACGTACATACATGCGTCTCACAGTCTCTGGATGTACGTACGTAGAAAGAAAATGGCAACCGACCATGCGTATGTGGGCTGCGAGTAGCGTTCTGATCGAGCTGAGAGCCAAGCAGGACGCCCGGTCGAGCAGGGCATTCGAAGATTACGATGGGAGAGCAAATTATTTTCTGTAATTGGAAGAGCAAACACTCGAAGCGATTACATATACTAGTTTGTTTGTTGATTAGTACAGCTCGATGCGATTATATGCGCCAGAGCACAAATTCTCAATTTAAGTTGGATCTAATTATTTGGGTCTGATAATTGTTAGTAGCCCCAGCTAGTCAACGGACAGTAAATATATTTGCTCCTTCAAGCACACTTCTAAGAACAAAATTTACTACTCCCTCTGTGTACAAATATTTAGCGCTATTGACTTTTTTTTCTTATCGTTCATCTTTTTCAATTTTTTAGCAAATATGTAAAAGGATAAATCACATTTAAAATATGTGTAATGACAAACCGAACCACAAACAAAATAGATGATATACACATAATTTTTTGAACAAAATGAATGATTGAAACCATAAAATTTGAAAAGACAATATCTCGCTAGCACGGCATCTCACGTCATGCGCCAGGGACCCTGGTGTCTGCCTCGTGGGGAGACATATTGTACAGGAGTAGTACTCTCTATGTGAGAGCGAGAGCACGTGTCGACCCGGAGCGGCTCCGCCGTCCAGGCCCCACCACACCACATAATGGCAATTGGTCGTTTCCAATTGGGAGGAATCGATCGCTCGATCGATGGAGAACGGGCTAGCTCTAGGTGCGGACATGTTCGGCAGCGGCGTTGTTGCAACAGTGATGATGGTCCATTCCATCCATGGCTGCCCCTGCACATGGGGTCTGGGACAGGTGGCGCGCAGCTACCGGTGTGCATGCATGCATGCTACCGATGGGCCCTGTCGCCGTGCCAAAGCCGATCGAGGAGTCGTCGTCAGTCAGTCCAATTCGAATGGGCTGCACTGCATCTGCATCGCGGTGCCCCTTTTGGTGCCCATGGCCGACCCACTCCCAGATCTGTGTCGAGTGCGATCAGTGCAGTGCCGGGGCAAATGGTACGAGGGCAGGCAGGACGCCACTGCGCCACGTCCCGCCACAGAATAAACTCGCCGATTAACCCCAGGAATAATCCTGATTATTCCTGGGGTTAATCCATCTTCGATTCACTCGCGTATCGTTTTGTTCACCAGGGGAAAAGAAAACATGCAACAACATGCATGCATGCGTCAGCTCGCCTGTACACAGTACACCGTGTACATATGTAACGCAACAACACGCAATTAGGCTGCTAATAATTTTGGAAAAAGGCTTTTTATAATATTATAATAACGATTGTGAGGCCGGACAGGTGCCACGTGTCCATCGGTCGAATTACCCAGCCACGCATAGACTATCATGCGGGGTATATAGCCCGGGACGAGCTAGCCGCAGTAGAGAGCTCCACCTGTCACGACGTATGGGATACATACACGCACCGATCATACAATCTATCTGCCTTTTTACCTTGTGTTGTCTCTTACGGCGCAGCAGCACCAGCACATGACCAGTTCACTGTGTTTCCTTCTAGAAGCTCCCGAGCTCGTGATCCAAGCCATCACCGCTACTCCCTCCGTCTCAAAAATAATACAGTTCTAGCATAATGTTATGTTTTAATATATCAAATTTGACACACTCTCAGAATTATTACACGAGCAGTGCATTACTTCCATACCAAAGTGTACAAAGTTGTAGGGATAATTTTCATTTATAATCCTAGGATGTTGCATTTACCTCTTATTATTAGACGGTCAAAGAGCACTCAAGCTTGAGGCAGGCATTTAGGGTTGCACACAATGCAATTTGCCTCGCATTCCTCCATCTTGTTGTAACACCTATCAGGCTTTGGGCAGCAGATGTAGGGTGAACGGTCACAAAAAGCTTTTGGACGGGAAAACTTCAACGTTAACTTCGACTCATGTAATGAGGGAGCAATGGTGCTTTTGTTTGTACTCCGTCTGTCTCCGGTCGAGGGGCAAGCAGCTGGAGACGACCTATAGGTAATAGCAATCGGCAGATTAATTAGTCTGATATTATGTTTGAATAATCATATATAGCATATACAAAAGTGTACGAGATAATGTGGAGCCAAGAACTTACACTTTGTTAAATTAGTGAGGCAGCCAACAAAGACCATAGCGATCAGGATCATCGTCATCACTCTCATACTAGGCTGCCCACACAGGTAGCTTGATCGACGATCTGAGAAATGTATGCGAGTTGAAATGGATTGATCTTGTGTGGAATGGCAATGGCTGGCTAGTGTATATAGGCTATATTCGCCAGATCTATATTTGGGAATGATGCATTGATTGCTCCGCCACGTCCTTATGCTTGCAGCTCTCAGCCAGGCCCGTTCCAGCGAGCCAAGCCCTCTTTGGCCAGGCTGAGGGCGTGCATTAGCTATGCAATTGGCTGTCTTGCTAAATGTATGCTGGCAGTGGCGAATCTAGAAATTGAGAAGAGGGGGGCTCAACTTGTGCTTCTTCTTCCTCTCCCCCTTCTTTCCCTTCTTCTTCCTCCATATTTTCTTCTTCCTCTCTTCAACCATGGATAAAAATTGTTGGTGGGGCTTTGGTGGGGCTCCATGGAGTTTATGAGGGTAGGGGGAAGGGGGGGCTGGAGCCTCCCCCCACCCCCCTTTGGATCCGCCCCTGTATGCTGGCTATAGAGGGAAGTTGATTGGACCCGGCAGTCCACACAGGGTAGCCTACGTGGTTGATTTGTTGAGGGACAGATCGAGGATCAGAAGTCGATGGTAACACAAGACGCAAGGATTGAACAGGTTCGGGCCGTTGAGATGACGTAACACCCTACGTCCTGTGTTGGCGGCGATTGTATTGCTGTGTATGAAGTTCCTGGAAGGATCTCCGTAGTTGGGTTCTGTCCTAGGGTTGTATGATCGTGGGTTGTTCGTAGATGTTGTTGTTCGTGCTTTGGAGGGGGGTCCCAAGGCGCCTTATATAGTCTGGCTGCCTTGAGTTACAAGTCGGCTAGAGATCGTAACCTACCCGGAATACAAGGATGCGATCCTATAACGATTACAGATATCTTTCCCTATAATTCCGGCTAGTTTATCTTGATCTCCGAGCTTCTTGCGGGATACGCCGTCTTCTTTCCTTGCCGCGCGCGCCGTCGCGCCCATCCGGTTCGCCCGACTGGTGGGCCTCCTGACTGGTGGGCCAGCCAGTCCGTCAAACCGGTCCAGTTGCACTCGGATTGGGCCGCCCCTTGTTGGTTGGGCCAATCCGCCTGCTGGGTACCCCTGGGGGTCTACCCCCGACAAGCCCCCGAGTAGTACGTGGTTGAGAGACAAGTCGGCGAGGTCGTGCTGTCCGATGAGCGTCGAGCCTGCCGCAGTTGGAAGCGAAACCGCGTGATACTGGAGTGAAAAGAGCCGTCTACCAACGGATGCGCCGCGAGGTGCGTCCGTTGGCCGTAGCCCCCGAGCCTTGAAGCGATTCCGAAGGAATCGGTCCAAGGGTTAGTAGCCTTCTTCTGAGGTCACCGAATGATCAACGGATGCGCCGCGAGGTGCGTCCGTTGGCCGTAGCCCCCGAGCCTTGAAGCGATTCCGAAGGAATCGGTCCAAGGGTTAGTCAAGGAGCATCTGGCTAAATCATCCAGCGTTAATTTCGGCGTCCAGCCCCCGAGCGTGAGGGCCAGCGGAGTCCTGCGAGACACGCCGAGTGGTCGTCCCGGCGCCAGCCCCCGAGCGTGAGGGCTGAGCTCGCCGAGTGGTCGTCCCGGCGCCAGCCCCCGAGCGTGAGGGCTAAGCACGCCGAGTGGTCGTCCCGGCGCCAGCCCCCGAGCGTGAGGGCCGAGCACGCCGAGTGGTCGTCCCGGCGCCAGCCCCCGAGCGTGAGGGCCGAGCACGCCGAGTGGTCGTCCCGGCGCCAGCCCCCGAGCGTGAGGGCCGAGCACGCCGAGTGGTCGTCAGTACCCTGCAACAAAGTAAAAATTCGAGGAGAAAGCATTCGGCGATATAAATTTTAATGAACTCCGCTTCCTGCTTTTAAGTCTTTTAATTTCCCCGGGCAGTTAGCCTGTTACGTTTATGCACCTGGTCCCCGATAGCCGTAGTCCATAGCGCAGGGAGCTGGGCCGCGTGCACGCGTAGGAGCGTAGGCGTACGGAAGAGCCGAGGTTTCACGGATTAAGGCGTGTGCTCCCCGAGTACTTTAGCAACTCGTTTAAAGCTCGCGGAATTGACAATGTTATTCAATTGATACTTATCTTGGCGAAGAGTTCGAGTCCCGGAGGATTCCGTCTCTGTCGGGTATGCCAAAGGCGAGACAGGCAAGGCGGCGTCGTATTCATGATGCGGCGCCAGGAATAGAATTCCCGTGATTGCACAGGGCACTCCCGTGGCCGTGCGGAGCCAAAGGAGATAAGGGTGACCTGTGCACTTCAGGCCGGAGTAGAGACGCGTGGCGTGGAATCCGCACTCGTCATCGTGGAGAAAATCTTCCGTCCTCCGGCGAACAGGGGTTATAAATACCCGTCGGGGAGCCTGAGCTGCTACCCAAGGGCGAATAGATATAGGACCCTTGCAGTCAGTATGCCGGAGGCTTATTGCTGGGTTCATCCACCGGGGAAAGTTCATGGAGTCATCTTGGCATGGTGCTAGAAGAGTGCTTGCGAGGGATCTGAGGCGTTGATCGGCGTGTAGATGCTGCCCGGTTCACCCCCGCATTCCCATGTGATGAGGGCCATGTGGGGTGAAATGCTTTGTAGAGCAAGGATTAGCCGAAGGCATCCGCCATCAACCCTTCACCGGTGCTGTCCCGTCGACGGCTGCAGTGGTGCTACAAGAGAGCTTGCGAGGAGCTCATGTGAACCTCGCTTGCTCCGGATGTAGCACTAGGCGCAGGGACGAGTGCCCCAGGCCGTCATCTTGGCGGCTGACGTGTTTGATGTTTGTAACCGGCGTAAGTCCGGCTCCGTTGTAACTGTATTTCCTGCACAAGGATTGTATTGCCCGTCGTAATTTGTTCGCAGCGTCAGTTCCCGAGCGTTTCGGGGCTGATCGAGCCCGAGTGGCACGCTGCTTTTGATATGGCGCCAGCCCCCGAGTCCGAGTGCCGGTCGAACCTTAGCGGTACGCCTTCAGTTCTGCAGTGTTGGCCTCCGAGTGGTTCGGAGCCAATCGAGCCCGAGAGGCACACTGACTTAATCGTGGCGCCAGCCCCCTGAGCGTGGGAGCTGTTCGAGCCTTAGCGGCACACCACCGGGTTTGCAGTGTTGGTTCCCGAGTGGTTCGGGACCAATCGAGCCCGAGAGGCACACTGGCTTGATCGTGGCGCCAGCCCCCGAGCATGGGAGCTGTTCGAGCCTTAGCGGCGCACCACTGGGTTTGCAGTGTTGGCTCCCGAGTGGTTCGGGGCCAATCGAGCCCGAGAGGCACACTGGCTTGATCGTGGCGCCAGCCCCCGAGCATGGGAGCTGTTCGAGCCTTAGCGGCACACCACTGGGTTTGCAGTGTTGGCTCCCGAGTAGTTCGGGGGCCAATCGAGCCCGAGAGGCACACTGGCTTGATCGTGGCGCCAGCCCCCGAGCATGGGAGCTGTTCGAGCCTTAGCGGCACGCCGACTGCTTTGTCTTGCTCGAGTGCTCTGGAGACGTTTTTTACCGTTGACGCCTGGCGTGTAACGGAAGGTGAAGCGCCCAACGGCTCTTTGTACCGTTTCGCCCGCCCCCGCTAATCGCGTCAACTCGCGGTAATTTCGGGCATCAAGGCGCGCTATAAAAGGCGAGGGTTAACCCCGGAGGGAAATCTCTCCATTTCCAGATCTGTTTTCCCTGTTCCTTCGCTTTTCACCCCGCCGCCACCAGAGCTCCCATTGCTCGTCAGTCCATTGCGCGATCTCAGCCACCACGGGGAGCGCAATCTCGCTGATGCGATCGAAGACCCCTGCTGTTAGATCCATGGCGGGGAGGAAGAAGCTGACTGGCGTCCCGAAGTCCGACAAGATCCCTTCCCCTGTCCTCGCGTGGACGCGGGGGAAGGTGACCACGGAGGCGCTGGAGGAGATGGTGGAGCGGAGTGTCCTGCCGCCTCAGGCCGTGGCGGAATGGCGGCCGAGCGCGGGGGAGGTGTTCCCGTCGGAGAACTCCGGCGAGCTGGTCCTTTTCAAGCCTTTCTTCGAGGCGGGACTCGGCTTGCCGACGGGGCCGTTCTTCCGCGGGTTGCTGCATTTCTACGGGATTGAGGCCATCAACCTCAATCCCAACTCGATCATGGCGATCTCGGTCTTCATCCACCTCTGCGAGGCGTATCTGGGGATCTCTCCCCACTTCGGCTTGTGGAGGTATCTGTACTGGCTGAAGCCTCAGCCGTCAGAGGAGAAGATGGTGGTCGTTGGAGGCGCTGGGTTCATGCTGCGCCAAGGGCGGAAGGACGACTACTTCGACATCGCCCTGAACACCTCCAACAAAGGATGGAAAGCCGAGTGGTTCTACGTCGGGAACCACGAGCCGGCGATCCCCTGCCATACCGGAGAGCGGCCACAGGTTAAGGACTGCTGGAACGAGCTTCCTGACGCCTCCGAGATGGATCAGGTTGAAGAGCTCCTTGTGCTGATCAAGGAGTTGAAGGATCAAGGCTTGACGGCGGTTGGCATCGCCTGCAACTTCAGCAGGCGGCTGATTCAACCCATCCAGGAGCGGAAGCACCCGGGCTTCGAGTACTCGGGGCGAGACGACCCCACTCGGGCTGCTAACCGCACCGTGGGGAAGGAGGAGATGAAGGAGCGCGTTGGCGGGTTCTTCCTCGGCCGTGTGTCAGAGAAGGGCCAGCCGCGCCCTTTTTCTCTGAAGAGGCCTCCACCACCGGTAAGTTACCTTTCCGAGTTCTTTTCAGTGTTTTCTCTTGACGTAATTTCTGGTTGCGTCCGTTGGCCGTTCTGATTTTGCGCCTTTTCTTGCGCAGGATCGAGTCTTCGAGTTCTTCTCTGCTGCCCCACTTCCGGAGGACTTCCCGAGGAAGGTGATTCTCGAGGACACGCCTCCGGCTACTCAGGCCAGCACTCGGGCAGAGGGGTCGGTTGAGCCGCCTGCTCCCCGTATATGGGCGCCGAGTGACACGGAGGGCTCGCTGAGTCCTTCGGATGAGGAGGTGGTGGAGGACCGTCCGCGGAAGCGCCGGGCGGCCGTGGCGAAGAGGAACAACCGCGGGGGCGGCGTTTCCAAGCGGGCGGTGGAGGTTGACGACGGGGCGGCCGACGACTCGGCCACGTTGTCAGATGAAGCGCCGTCCGTCCGGGACGCAGTGGCGGGCACGGCGCCGCCGCCTCCCAAGCGGAGGCGTACCAAGAAGGTGTTGGCGAAGAAGGTGGCGGCGAAGAAACCGGACCCGCAGCCGGCTCAGCAGCCGTCTGCGGGTTCGGACGCCGATGTTGACGAGCCGGGACGTCGTTCCCCGGCCGTCATGGAGGAGGAGGAAAAGGACGAGGCGGTGCCCGACGAGGTGTTCCAAGAGCAGGAGCACGCCCGGGCCATGGGCATTTCCGTGGAGGAGAGGCGGCGGCTGGTGGCGGAGACGCTTGTGCAGGCCACAGCGGATGCAAGGCCGGTTTCCGACTTGGGGACCAGGCCGATCCCCGCAGCGGCTTCGGCGCAGCGGCGTCCCAAGCTCCCCGTCATCCGGCCTCGAGTTGCGGTGGTGAAAAGTACTCGGTGAGTCGTTGGTCTTCGCGTTTCTCCTTGTTATCATTTATCGCCGAGTTCTTGTACTAACTTCTGAGTGCTTTCTTCAGCAAGCCTCCGATCTGGATGGTGAGGCGGCGAGCGGGAGGGCTCCTATCGAGTGACGCCGCGCGAGGCCCGAGTGCTCCCCCGGCCGCACCTGCCGGCCAGTCATCTTCGGGTGCTACGCCCGAGGTGACGAACTCGGCCGATGGACCGGGAGCGGCGCAGACGGCGGAGGTCCCGATCAGGCCTGACCCGCAGCTGATAGTGGAGGTGCCGGCGGCCGACGATACGACAATCACTTCGAGTGTCGCTGGGGATCCTGTCGAGGATACGGTGATCCAGTCTTCGCCTGTTGGCGCGGGCGACGTTACTCGGCGGGAAGCCCAGGAGGAGGATCCGCCGAAGGAGTCGGACATCTCGGGGACTATCACTGTCCCCGGGGTGGATGCCATGGCGGAGAAGGAAGGGTCGGTGATCGCCGAACTTCAGATTGCCGTCGACCACGCCCAGCGCCTTGCAGCGGTTAGATTCCTCCCCTGTCTCGTTGATTCTTTCTTCTTCTCTATTGGTTTTCTGAGTCCTTCGCCTTCTCGGACGGTTGTAGAAACTTGCTACGCTCCGGCAGTTGCGCCTTGCGCAGTCTCAGGATGCGGAGTCGGCGCTCCGTCGTGTAGCGAAGGCGGAAGCAGAGCTCAAGCGGGTGAAGCGTCAACGCGACGCTGCCAAGAAGAGCTTGAATGATGCTGTCGTCGAGCATCGGCACATTCTTCATCGTAAGGCCTTTTCCTTGTGATTTCCGAGTAGTTGCTGAACTATGCCGTGTTATCTTCATCCTGACCGAGTGCTTTCTTGCCCTTTCAGAGAAGGAGATGGAGAGGGAGCGCCACATCTCCGAGCTGAAGCAGCTGCGGTTTGCGAATCGCGACTCTGCAGCAGTCGGAGGAGGTGATGGCGGGCAAGTTGAAGCAGGAACAGGACTTCCGGAAAGGTGCGGACATGACGATGCTCCAAGCCATGTATACAATCCAGAATAACTCTCAAATCATAACAGGCTTGGAGCAAGATCTCTCATCGGCGCATCTGGCCTTGACGGAGGTCAACGAGGCGGCGAGGGACCTTCTGGACTCCGTGGCCCCGGAGGAGGGTGAGCCGACTGCCTTGGTCCCGCGTCTTCAAGCCGCGCCGACCCGCATCGCCGAGTTGATCAAGGAGTCGGCTGTTGTGTGCGCGAACGACGCCTTGGCGCGTGTTCGGACACTA